>PVKB01002145.1:0-315319 GCA_004027205.1 Ctenodactylus gundi
CACACACACACACACACACTACTTTCAAGCACACAGTTAAGAAACGATGATGGCAACACTGGAACTTTCTAGAACTTTCTAGAACTTTCCATCAGCACAAACTGAAACTCCCCTCGAAGCAGCCACGCTCTGGCTCACCCTCTCACAGCTCTTGGCAGCCACCCTTCTGGAGGGTGTCTAAAAGGTCACCATACACGAGAATACATAATAGAAAAAAAATGGTTCCAGATTAACTTGTCATAATATTACAAGTAAAACTAATCCCGAGAAATATTATGCAAGCACTAAGTACAAGGCACAAGGTGCCCCCCAAAGTTGCCGTATGTGCACGTGCACGTGGACCCACAGAGCAGTTGTCCTCTGGCATCTCTGGTGATGGGGTTCATGCTGCTGGCAGTTGTAATGGGAGAACGCAGATGGTCAGAAACAAGCTCTAGGAGGAGGAAAAGCAGTTACCACAAGACAGGGGACATCGCTGTGAGGCTGGGAGTCATGGGACCAGCAGGTGAAGGTAACCTGGACATAATTCACATGCACATTCGGGTCTGGAGCCCAGGAAAGGGATGAGGCCGGAGCTCCGGGCTGAGGACAACACCCTGCAGGTGGCAGATGATGCGAGGCCTCGTGCCCAAGCGCTAGCGGTGCCCGGGCCACCCACAACAGAGGGGGGCAGGTGATGGGGAAAGACCAGCTGGAGAAAGAAAAGAGAGGAAAAGTAAAAAGGAAGAAAAGGAGCCACAATGGAGCCCTGAATGGCCTTGAACTCACAGCAGTCTTCCCGCCTCAGCCTTGAGTGCTAGGATTACAGGCGTGTGCCACCGCACCAGGCTTATGTGGTGTTGGGGAATCGAACTTGGGTACTTAGCATTAGCTAGGCAAGCACTTTAACGTTAGGCCCCTCCTCCAGCCCCTTACAACCTTTGATAAATCCCCCCAGTGTATACACAGGCAAAATCCACCCCGAGCCAAATTCTCAGCTTGGCCTGTCTTGGCCACCATCACCTCAGGCCCAGCGTCGCTGGTCCGGCCACCTGCTTTATTTACTGTGCCCCTCCTCTGTGGCTCTCAGCTCTCAGTGGATCGTTTTCTTCTGCATAATCATCTGTTAATATTATACTCTTCGACGGTCAGTTTTGATCCTGTATCATCCAGGAGGTGAAAACCGACCCTAAGGGGAGATGAAAGTGCCCACTCACTAATCCTAGAGAGAAGACAAGACACCACCTTCCTGGCCTGGAGGCACGTGCCTATAATGCACGCTCTGGAAGGCTGAGGCAGGAAGTGCCAGTGAGTTGTGGGCACCCTAGCAAGACACTGTCTCACAACAGAAAATAAGATACAAGGATGTGGCTCCGCGGGAAGTTCCTGGGTTAGATCCCCAGGACGGCCAACAAAACAAACACCAAAAAAATCTCATCAGCTCCACACTATCATCTGATCTGAAGATCAAATTGTTTTTATTACAGAAAAATGAGAATATGGAATTTGGCTTTCTTTTGTTTTGAGTAAACCACAACTAAACAGGATGAACATGTAGGAACATGTTCTAATTTTGAATTCTAGACTTAAATTATTTTAGACAAAATGGAAATGGCATCGGGTACACCACTTTGCATATATCTTTTCTAACTGAATATATTATCAGCACGTGCCCTATCTTTAGTCTTCAAAAACTATCAATGGTTGTGCAAATTATTCCTTCATATGTGGAGGTGGAAAAATCCCCTTATATGGATGGAATTTGTCATTTCCCAATTACTGAACAAGAGCCTACAAAGTTTTGGAGTTTTTTTACCCCTAGTTACACTGAGCACAGTGAGCATTCAGATGTTTGTTTAACTGAATCTTTATCAGCATAAAAAAATAAGCAAATTCTATTCCAAGTCTACTTTATTATTTATGGAGCAAATAAACTGTAAGTTGGAAAAAACTTATTTTCAGCTTGTGGGAATTTAGAAGCTTTTATTAATTAGAAGTCAATTAACTGCTGCTTCCCCGGCCTATGAGAGCCATGTGTTCTTCCTAAAATAATTCCAGTTTTGTTTGATTGGTTGGTTTGGTCTTTTGAGACAGGGTCTCACTCTGTAGCCTGGGCTAGTCCTGAACTCACTATTGGAGCCCAGGAGCCCAGGCCTGGGACTCACGGCTGTCTTCCTGTCTCAGCTGCCCAAGTGCTGGGATTACAGGTGTGCACCAGCACACCTGGCTTATGTCGTGCTGGGGACTCAAACTCTGACACTTGGCGCCTGCTAGGCAAGCACTTTAACCACAGAGCCATTCCTTTAGCCCTAAGATGATTCTGATTAGGATGGTAGTGGTTGGGATAAAAAGAGACAAGAATGAGATACCTAAACTAAAAACAGTGTCATCTATCTACAACAAGCTTGGACAGCCAAGAAAATCAGTATCAACAAATCTGAGAATGTGGGCAACATCGGGTCTCACCCTCCTCACTTGTCCCTCAGCACTTTCTTTGTACATTAGAATATAGTGACAATGGTCCAGTTGGTAAAAGCTAGGTATGATCATAATTTATGTGTTTGCCTTTAATAAAGTGACCTTTCAGTATCACTAATTAATACCTACCTGGCACACACGTTCCCAAGCGTGATGACTTGAGGGAGGAAGGAGAGGAAGGAACAGGACCAAGAACTGTCTTGTACCCACGAAGGCAAGAAAGGGACTTTGAGGTGGGGGAAGGGCAGGCAAAGGACAGCTCCAGCGAGGCGTGACAGCAAGCTAAGAGAACGCTGGAAGCAAGGATCTCTAGGAAGCAGTGCCTGGTGGCGCAGGCCTAGAATGCCAGCTGTCTGGGAGGCTGAGGCTGGGGGATCTCAAGTTCAAGTGCAACCTGGGCAACTTAGCAAGACCCTGTCTCAAAATAAAATGTAATATGGGCCGGAGAATGCAGCTCAGTGCCAAGACTCTAGGTTCAATCACGTAGTCCAAATAACAAACTTTGGTCACTATGAAAATCAAGACCACAGTCACAGTTCAAAGAACAAAAAAAGGAAATAACAATAAAATGAATATACTACCTTAAATCTTAGGTAATAAAAGGAGAGCTATAATCAGAAACAAAATACATAAAGAGTGTGACCACTACAGAATACTTAAGCTTAAAACAAGTCCAAATCTCAAATATTGCATATATCTCTAAACATGTACACATTAGAGGGAGAGATCTCCAAAATACTAAGACTAGTTAACTTGGGCTTATGAAGTCCTATTTTCTTTTGAATTTTCTACATAGTCTGTACGACCATTCAGTACTTTTATAATTACAAAGTTAAAGCGCAGCAAACCAGAGATTACAGTCACAAGAGGTTAGGAAAACAAAGCAAAAGAAATGGCCAAAAGGAGACAGAGGTGGTTAAAATTCTCTTTCCTCAGCTTTGACTGGCGGCTGTAGCCCAGCAATGGGCAATGTCATCGCCCACCTGTGGCTACTACGTTTTCGCACTACGGTCCTGGGCCTGGCAGTGGGGAGATCATGGCTGCCAACAAGCTGACAACACATAACCACAGCTGCCTCCAGCTTTAAGGGGGCCCAGGCTCTCCTAAGGTGGGCAGCTGCTGGTAGTTACCATCACACGGCTACCATGGCTTACCTGTAACATTAGCTGCAGGGAACAACGTTCACAGTACAGAATTAGTGGGACAAAATAGGAAGGCTACAGACCACTTTTTTGAGGGTTATTTGAAAACAAATGACAGGGAATCTTGTAAAATGACACTTCAAATACCAGAAGTCACTAAAAACAATTCAAGTCACATGAAAACAAAAACAAACTAGAGAATGCCACTAAAAGAGATAATGGTGAGGGGCAGGTGTAGCTCAGTGGTTGCAGCGCTTGGCTACATGCACAAGGCCCTGGGTTTGATCCCCTAGTACCTCACTAAAAACAAGAAGAAGGAGAAGAAGGATGAGAAGGAGAAGAAGGAGAAGAGAATTAACATGACTGGTCATATAACCCAATGGTACAGCACATGCCTAATGTGTTTGAGATCCTGGGTTCCATCCCCAGGACTGCAAAAAAGAAAAAAGAATTGATATGATACACTAAGAAATATTTAATATTTGCATTAGGAGTGCAAAAGAGCAGGAAATGGAAAACAGAAGAACAGAAAGACGGAAACATAGAAAACAAAAAGTAAAATGGTAGACGTAAAGGCAACTATACAACTGAATCCAACAGTCAGATCCAATTAATGGATTGATTAAGCAATCCATCTAGAAAGCCAAAATTATTAGTCAATGAAAACAAACAATATCTAACTAGAATATACTGTCTATATGAGACAATTTACATGCAAAGTTAAAAATAGGTTGGAATTCAATGTATGGAAAGAATATCAGGCAAACAGTGACCACAGGAAAGCTGGAGTGGCTATATTAATACTAGAGGAAGTAGATTTTAAAAGCAAAAGTTGTCACCAGAGCCAAAGAAGGTCACCATATAATAATAAAAGGCTAAGTCCTCTAGGAGAATACAATTATAAACATATATGCACCAAAAAAAACTTCTGAAGTACAGCAAAAATCTACCAGCATTGATGAGTAAAACGCAGAATTAACCACAATAGTTGGGAACTTCATTATCCCATTGTCACTACCAATAAAACAACTAGACCAAAAATCAGCAAGGAAACTTCCACAACGCTATAATCCAACTAAACTTTTTTTTTTTTTTTCCGAGACAGAGTCTCACTCTGCATTTAAGGCTGGTCTTAAACTCACAGCAATCCTCCTGCCTCAGCCTCCAGAGTACTGGGATTACAGGTGTATGCCAACATGCCCAACTATTACATGGAGGATCAAAGCCTGGGTCTCTCGTTTCCTAGGCAAGTGCCTTAATCACTGACTTACGCCCTCAGCCCTAACCTAACACATTTATAGAATCTATTACTCAACACAACAGCACTTACTTCTTTCTAGTGTACTTGGAAGTGTCCGAGATAGACCACATGCCAGGCCATGAAACAGACCTCAGTGAATTCGAAAGGACTGAATTAATTTAAAGTATGTTATGGCTTAGATCTAAAATATCTCCTAAAGGTCTTTCCTGTGTTCAGAGGTAGGATTCTGAAAAGTGATTGGATCATGAGGCATTATAATGCACCAGTGGACTGATTCATTGAGTTTGTAGCGGAATGTGTATTAGGAGGCAGGGTCTGGTCATAAGAGTTGAGTCACTGGGGGAACCGCCTATCCCTGACTCCTCCTTTTTTCTGTTCCCAGGATGCCATGGGGTGAGCCACTGTATTCCACCGTGCCCTTCCTCTATGCCATTTTGCGCTGAAGCGACTAACCACGAACTGAACCCTCTGAACCTATAAGTCAAAGTAACTCCCTCGTTAAGTTTCTGGTGTTGGATACTGTCCCATTGACATGAAAGTGACTAACACAGCAAGCTCTTCAACAACAACGGAATGAACTTAGAAACATACATAATTCATAAACATGTAGAAATCAAACAACACACTGTTAAACAACCAATAGGTCAAAGAAGAAATCACAAAAGAACACGAAAAATGCTTTGAGATAAATGAAAATAAAAAGACACACCCCAAAGTTTGTAAAATTCAGCTAAAGCAGTGCCTTCCTAAAAAGAAATATACAGTAATAAATGTGTATATTAAAAATGAAAAGATCTTAGATGCACTGGCATACACACACCTATCATCTCAGCACCTGGGAGGCTGAGGCAGGAAGATTATGAGCCGGAATCCAGCTCAGCACTATGGTGAGTTCCAGGCTAGTCTGGACTGCAGATAAGCCCATGCTTCAAACAACAACAAAACCACCTTCCTGGCCTGTACCTAACCTGCCACCAGCAGACACTGCAAAAAGAACAACTAATTCAAAGCTCTACATGAGCAATAACAATGGTGGAAGTTAATGAACTCTCAAATAAAGGGCGGAGACCAAAAGTTGGTTCTTTGAAAGTATCAACAAAACTTCACCACAGCTGGCCAAGCAAAACAAGAGAGAGAATTCAAATCACAAGGGGCACAAGCATTGCTTTGTTGAAATATACCCAGGTCGCCCTGTGCCCCAGGGAGCAAGGGGTTCAGCAGAAGGTCGCAGAGTCCTCCTTCGGTAGTCTGCCAGCCTGGCGGTCTATTCCTGCCACAGCAAAGCCATGGTTGCCTCTGTGCCATCTCAGCTGCTCCAGGCAAAACCCCGTTCTGCAGGTACTGGAGCAAACAGGAAGCGCAAAGTAGCTATTCCGCGTTTTAGAGTGTTGTCAAGTCTTCACTTGTTCTAGACTTCAAGGCTGATACAAAGAAAGTGAAAACAACTCGCAGTGAACATCGTGGTCAAGGGGTCCTATTTTGGAGGAGACGTCCCCCAAACCCCTGGAAGGCTGGAGAAAATACCAGAATTGCAAAGAAGTTACTCGGAGCGTGAGGTGGTAACTGGACAATGTGGCCCCTTCAAGGCAGGCCGCCTGGATTTGGCAGCCTCACTGGTGGAGATGAAGCGCATGAGGAAGGGACGGACTCCTCCCAGTTGCTACCGCCTGTCACCCACTTCTGCGCCTGTCACCCACTTCTGCGGGAGGAAGGTCCCAGAAGCCACCCTCCCAGGAGTGTCCCTGCCCCACCCCAGCACCGTTTGGAGATGGCTTCCTCCCAGGAACTCACCTCCACCCACAGCCGCCAGGGTCTCAGCAACGCCTACTTCCTTCTGGGCCCCAGGCGGGTTTCCACTCCCGTCCCCCTCTATTCCCTTCCCCCGGCTGGAAACCTAATTTTGGTGCTTCCTGACACAAAATCCCTCCAACTGCTCTTGGACTAGGGCCCTCCTGTTCAGCATGGAGGCCCGAGCTTTCCGTCCCAGCTGCCGAGCTGGCTCCTCACCTTGGATGCTTCGGGCCCTCAGGCTCCCACCTTTATGACTAAGGCCTCATTTTTCCCTGCCTCCAGCTTCCCTCACACTTTCCCCTGTTCCCCATCTCCTGGTCAGTAGGTCAGGAAGGGCAGGTACTGTCACTAGCGCCTCAAGCTTTCTCTCCCAAGGAGAGGTCAAAGTGAAGCCAGGAAGGGCAAGTGCTGGCGGTGCATCACTTACTGACACAAGCCCACATGTCCCGGGGTCTTTCTTCCACCCGTGTTCCCAAGAGCCTCCATCGATCGATGGGGCAGCCGGGCTTACGCTTCCCAGTTGGTGTGCTTGGGCTAATTTACTTCTTAAATCTTCACTACCCTCAAGTTTCCCACTCTCCTGAAGGAGCTTTTACCGCAATACTCCAAAACCACTTTCATACCTCTAAACTGTATTTACATGACAATTTAAATCCATTTCCTGGAAATGACCAGTGCTCTGCTAAAAATCCAGAGAGCTGTGAACAGCCTAGTCACCTTAAAAAAAAAAGACAACTAAATCCTAAATCACTGATTTTGATTTTAGGAAACCAGGAGAAATGCACTGAGGAATAATTCATGAGCCTATGCGGCAACTGGGGTAACAGGATTGTTGACCTCATCACAAGAACTTTTCTCTTGCTGCTTTATTGCTATGATACAGGATGCTTTAAGAGGGTAGAATGTTAGGTACACACACACACACACACACACACACACACACGGCCTCCCAGTACCGGAAGTTGTCTAAGAGCTTTTCTCACAATATTTCTTGAATCTTCATAACAGGCACGTGCAATCAGGAGCTCTCCAACAAAGTAGCTAACCCAAACTTCAAGATGGTGCTAAGACTGGACACCCTGATTCTCCCTGCATTTCTCTTCTCCTGGAGAATTTACAAGAGGGAACACAAATTCAAAAGGGCTGCAAAATAGGGGTCGAGAACGAAAACAAGGAAGAAAGAAATTGAATGAAATGTTGAGTCGAAGCAGCGAAGGAGAAAGTATGGTGTCTGGTGGGCTGGAACAAGGCACTGACAGCTCTGAGACGGAAAAACAATATCCTGGTGAATGGTCAGGCAGTGTTTGTTTGTCCGTCTTGACATCAAAGCAAAAGTCAAGCAGGGAGAGAAATGAAAGGAAAGAAATGAATGCTTAATCTTGATGGAGAGAGAGAGAGAGAGAGAGAGGGAGAGAGAGAAGCCAAGGCAGAAATGTATTTCCCTTAAGCAACAAATATAGCCATGAAAAGAACTGAGTATAATTGTTTAAAATTATGAACAGTGGGGCTGGAGGAATAGCTCAGCAGTTAAAGTGTTTTCCTAGCCACAATTTATAAAGTAAAGATAAGGGAAGGGAGAAGAAAGGATGGGCAGGGCTAATGAGGGCAGGCCAGGATTCACTTCTGCCAGGAAAGCTTGGGGTCTGGCTGCAAGACTCCCGGGGCAGCCGGAAGGAGGGCAGAGGTTGTTTCCCAGCAGTCCTCCACCATCCTAGCAGGCATGTTCCTTGAGAGTAGGCGCCTTGTCTCTAGTATGAAGTAGAGTGGTCCAATTTAATAAATGTAAGTATAAAACTGGGTGTGGTGCCTCAAACCTGTAAAGCCAGCATCCTAGGAGGCTGAGGCAGGAGGTCTGCAAGTTCAAGTCGCTAACCTGGACAACCTGGTCAGATCCTGTCTCAAAATAAACACTCGAAAGGGGGAGGGGGCTGCTGGGAACATGCCTATTGTGGTTTGGATCTGGAATGTCCCCCAAAAGTCTCATGTATTTGAATGTTATAGATTATCTATGGAACTATGTTGGGAGATGGGGGCCTAGTCTGGAGGGGTGGATTACAGGCATGTAAATTGGATTATAAGTATGTAGTGAGGGTTTACCACACGTTCCACACCTGGATCCCGGAGGGGCTGATCACTGGGATGAGACCTGGAAGGATATATCAGCTGCTCCCTGCCTTCCTTGGAGGACCAGTCTCAACTTGCCTTGACTCAGCTTCCTGTTTGTGATGTCGTAAGGAGCTGTCTCCACCTCTGCCTCTGCCATGTGCCTCCACTTCTGTGGCCGCCCCTGAGTGGACTGTGAGCTTCTGAAACTGTGAGCTAAAATAAATCTTTTCTCCCCTAAATTTGTGGATGTTGGGTACTGAGTCATAGCAACGAAAAAGTAACTAAGACAGTGCTCTAGTGCAAATGCCCTGGGTTCAATCTCCAGTGCTGCCAAGCAAGCAAGGGAGTAAGCTGGGCGTGGTGGCACATGCCTGCAATCCCAGCACTTGGGAGGCAGAAGCAGGACGACTGCTGTGAGTTTGAGCCCAGCCTGGGCTCCACAGTGCCTTCAGGATCACCCTGGACTGTACAGCAAGAGCTTGTCCCAAAATAAAGAAAAAAATAAAAAAAGCAAGAGTCCTCAGAAGGTTAAATATTGCATGGTTTCTTTAAAATGAGAAACAAAGAACACAGGCACTTTATAGAATCAAATGGGTGTGGTGGTGGAAGCCAGGGGGGATAAAGGGGTAGTAATGGGTGTGGTGGTGGAAATCACGAGGGATAAAGGGGTAGTAGGAAGGCCAAAAGGGGAAGGGGAAGGGAGTGCTATGTTGATGTGATACATATGTACACAACACATGTAACCAATGTAACCACTGTGCACTGCATATATATATATATATATATATATATATATATATATATATATATATATAAATAAAATGGGGGCGGGGGGACTCAAGCAGCAACTCAAAACATACGCCACCCAGTTAAATGTGAATTCAGAAAAACAATGAACAATTTTTTTAATCCAACTCTGTCCCAATATGACACCTTAAATATAGGTGCAACTGGGCACCCTAGATTCTATCTAGCAATCTATGAATAGCCAATATATATATATGGAGGAAATAGGTTAACCGAGAAAAAAAAAGAACACTGGAATTGGAGCTCACATGGCCCAGCCTCCTTCCCAAGGTCAGAGAGTCACCTTCATCCAGCAACTCTGTTTTTCTGCTGGAAACTTCTGCTAGTATCAAATGGGGGGGGGGGGGGGGGGGGGGGGGGAGCCACGGACTAGCCTCAGGTTACAAAGCCCAGATCTTACCGTCCCGCCCAATGCCAGCGTCATCACCCATCACTGTCCTGCCTCCAGCTTAGAGACACCAAGGGTGGCGCGGCTCCAGACCTGCCCCTCCTCGAGATTGGTATGAAGGCAAAACATCAGCAAGAAATACACTGTCTACTTCTTTGCTGAGTGAATCTGGGCAAGTTGTCAGACTTTTCTGGAAGAGATCCCATTCACAACCAAAAAAAAAAAAAAAACCATAAAATGCCGAGGAATGCATTTAACAAAGTGAAAAGTTTCACTGAAGCACATTAAAAATAAAGACCTGGGATAAATGGAGAAATTTGGCAATGGTGTCTTATTTACAGTCAAATATTTTATTTACTTACTTAACTTACTTAGTGGTCCTAGGGACTGAGCCCAGGACCTTTGCATCAAGCTACACCCCCAGCCTGCTTTTTAGTCTTGCTGAAGTGCATATAGGCAGAGCTTAAATTTGTGACATTCCTGCCTCAGCCTCCCAGAGTGCTGGGATTACAGGACTGCACCGTTATTCTCAAGTCACTCTGTGAGAAAATATAGGATAATATTTTTATCTTTTCAAGATGTGGAAAGTATTTCAAAACAAAGTATGAAATCTAGGAGCCATAAAAGTGGAGAATCACAGATGGCCTATGAAACAACTTACAAATGTCTCGGCCCTGAAAAACACAAAAGCAACTTAAACAGGTATGCTCTCATCGGCAACAGGTCCGGGAGAAAATATTTGCAACAAATTACTAAAGACTGATACTGCTAATATGTAAAGATGTCCTAAAATTGAAGAAAAAAAACACGAAACCCAAAACAAAAGAATGAACAAGACATGCGAGGAGACACGTTTCTGAGGATCATTTATACAAAGATGAAAAGATATCTGGCCTCGTTAAGAAACAGCGAAATGCAAATTAAATCAACCCTGAGATTTTTAGCCACCGGAGTCATGGAAATGGAAAAAAAGAGATGTAATTTAAATGTTGGAGAAGATACAGTCTGACCCTGTGGCCCAGGCTGGTCCTGAACTCACTACAGAGCCCAGGCTGGCCTTGGACTCAAGGCAATCCTCCTGTCTCAGCCTCCCCGAGTGCTGGGATTACAGGTGTGCACCACCATGCCCGGTTTATGTGGTGCTGAGAAGTCGAACCCATTAAACTATCTACTTTTCCAATTTTGAAATTATTACCTTCAGCTCTCTCTCTCTGTTCCCCCACCGTTAGGGATCAGACTCATGCCCTGGTACCTGTTAGGCGAGCAGTTTACCACTAAAGTCACCTCGCCCACCTACCCACTTCTGAACGGAAACGCTTCCCTGCCTCCGTGATCACTTTCTACACCCGCTGCCTGGGCTGGGGGCTGAAATCCCTGCAGGGCCCTGACACGTCCACAGCTCTGCACCCGCGCGCTCAGGGGGCGCCCTCAGAACCCAACCGCGAGGATCTCCACCGCCGCAAAAGCTGAGCTGGCTGCCCTCTCGGCTGTTCCACAGGACAAAACGAGGCGCCGGATCGGGGCCACACTCATCACAGATGCACCCAACACAGCGCAGCTGTCACCGAGACAAGCAATAAGCACCACGTGACTCGACCAGAGCTGCTCAGAGCGATGGGCAGGCCTCTTGGAACCTGTTAAAACGCTACATATTTGGTCATGCCGCTCGAAGCCTAAAAATATTTTTCATCCAGTTTTCCACGGAGGACTCGCTGCACAAAGAACTTGCAGTTAAACGGCGGGAGGAAGGGACAAGAGCAGCCCGGGACGGGGGAAGGCCTCGCTCCTTCCCCACGCGCGCGCTGCCCTCTGAGGACGCGCGCTGTGCGAGGCTCGAGTCCAAAAGCGCTAACTACCACGCCAGTGGCATGCGCCTCCCAGAACTCAATTCCCAGGGACATCCAAAAAACTGTTTTGGAATTTCCAAAACTGCAAGCATATGGAATAGGAAATAACCCAATACAAGATGGCCAGAAATGAACTGTCCCACAGCCACAGCCATTCCTACAGTAGCTGTGGGGCTCAGGCCTAGGCTCAGCTCTGACCCGACTCCCCAGTCGCAAAGGCCCTCTCCCTGCGGCGCCCCTCTGGCTGCTCCATTCGTCACACAGCAGGCACGCCATTCCCGGCCCGTGTCCTTAGCTCCCGGGAAGGTGGTCCGGCGAGGCTGACTGCCTAGAGGGGCCGAGCTGCCTCTCGGCAGGCTCTGCTGCCCTTCCTGGTATTTTGATTCTGGCTGGAGTCTCACTACGTAGCCTGGAGCTGGTCTCGGATTTGTGTTTGTTTTTCCAGACAGGGTCTGACTCTGGTCACTATGGAACCCAGGCTGGCCTTGAACACATGACAATCCTCCTGCCTCAGCCTCTCAAGTGCTGGGATGCCTGGTGTGCACCACTGGGCTTATGTGGTGCTGGGAAATCGACCCCAGGTACTTAGCACTTGACTTTGCACTTGTTAGGCAAGCACTTTAACCGCTGATCCACTCCTCCAGCCCTTATAGTACCTTTTAAATTGTTTATTGTATATCTTGGGGTTAAACAGTCAAAAAATGACTTTATTAAAGCCAGCATGACAACACAATAAAGCTAGCTAGCTCTTTTCTTCCCTATGCCGCTTTGCTGTCACTCTTGTCATGGTATGGGTCAGAACTGGGCAGTGATGTCTCCCGACCCTGACCCCATGGTCTCTGCTGTGGTCTGGATGTGGCTTGTCTCCCAGGAGTCCATCAGCTGGAGGCTTGGTCCTGGTTGTGATGATGTCGGCAGGTAGATCTTTTAATAGGTGTGGCCAGATTCTCAGAACTTTGGGGTGCTGCTCCAAGGAGGGATTATTAGTCACTTGAAGTGGGTTTCCTCAAGAGTGAGTTGTCCTAACCATCGGGGACCCCTTGTCCCCAGAGAAGCTCCCACCTTGGCTGCCTACCAGGACACGGCACAGCTGAGAGCAACCTCTCAGACCTGGGCACGGGATGCAGACACCACACCCTTGAACTCCAGAACTGCATGCCAAGTATACCTCAACTCTTTACAAAGCTAGCCTTGATGACAGCCACGAAAAACTGGCTAATGGATAACACACTCTCTGCTGCTCAAAGCAGCTGAAGATTGCTTCTTGCTAATGTAAGTCAACAGGGGTGCTGGGACCTTCACAGGTCCTCAGGAATCCAGAATGGCAGAGCGGTCACCATTTCAGACTCTACGGGTCACCCCCAGCTAGCAGCACTCACCGGGACCTAGTTCTGATTCGTTCATGGGTAGGTCTATCAAGGTTACCTCGAAGGACCTGCTGCCGGAGAACTCAGTGCTGTGTAGGGAAGGACAGCAACTGGTAAGATACACTTGTGTTCCACAAGATCTCTCATCAGTGTGGACCACGGGGTGGCTGTTTAATTTATGCTGTGCCCTCAGGGACCGGCCATGGCAAGACCTTCAATGAGTATCTGTGGACAGCAGAAACAAAGCCTTTGAGTAGGAAGGAACGCTCGGACACACCATTGTACATGCAAATCTGTACATCAGTGTATACCTGAGTTTACCACATGGGTGGGCATTTTCCGGTGGGCCTGTCTTGATTCCATTTTGCAAGGAAAATGCATTGCTTTCATGCTACAAAGACAAAGACGCCATCTTTCAAAACCATGGCCAGGTTGCTCCCACCACACACCCTCCTCAGGTGTGTAGGGAAAACAGCTTCCTGGAGACGGGGCTACCTGTGCTCCCTCCTATTTCCAGCCCCTGAGCCAGGACTTCAAGTTCAACCCCACACTCCCCCACCTCCGTGCAGATTTGGGGACATCACACGGATCAGACGCAGCTCCTCTCGGGACAGCTGGAGACCCCGGATTGGGATCGAGTCCCTTCCGCTGCGCTGGAGCTACTTCCACGTGCTCATCCAAGCAGGAGACTTAGAAATACCGCAGACCGTGTGGGTGCGTCCTGAGCCATAGAGCTCAAAACGTGAAAGCTGGAAAGGAAGACGAAAACTGGAGCTCCTAAACATGCAAATGTATTTCTGAGCCTCGAGATGGAGGAGGCGACAGCTGCGCCATTCATCCTCCCAGTGACGGGTTACGAACACTTAAAAGTCACAGTCAGCAGCTCAGCCTCTCGGATTCCAGTGAGCGCTAACGCCCAGGCCCAGGGTGGGCTCTGAGACATGCCAGCTTCCTCCCATCTGCGGGGGAATGTATGTTCCGAGACCCCCCAAAACGGCAGATCGCCCTCCTATACAGGAAACCACTATATCCCTTCCAGACTACCTTTTAAAAATGCACACCTGTGATAAAAGCCTAATTTATAAACCAAGCAGCAGAAGAGCACCACCTAAGAACAATAAAACAGAACAATTGCAACTATGTATCATGTAATAGTAAAAGTTATTTAAAGATTATGGATTGTTTACTTCTGGAATTTTCCACGCTATATTTTCAGGCTGCACTTAGCTGTAACTAAAACCAAGGACCAGGGGGACAAGCGCATGCAGCAATGAGCCAACGCACAGTAGGACAGACTCAGGTAAGGAAATGAAACAACTCTGGCACCTGGCACTATGCTGTGCCGCAAGGCCCAGCTGCAGGGTGGGCAGCCCGGGAGAGCTGGCTGGAGGCGGCTGTTGGGGTATTGCTAACCTTCTACTCCTTCACTGGGTGGGGTCACTGTAAGGTTTCCATATCAAACACTCCGTGATCAAAAATGTAGTGGCCCCACACAATGCCAAATGATTTAGGGTGACCCTTCTTCCACAGGTCCTGGGGGACAACCCATGCTCGCTTCTTCCTGTTTCTAGTAGCCCCAGGGGCTCCGGGAATGGTGGCACTCCTGTCTGCCTCTTTTTTCAGGTGGTCTCTTCTGTGTGTCTGTGTCTTCTCCTCTTCTGTCTCTTTTAAGGACACCTGTCATTAGATTTAGGGTCCGCCCAGGCAATCCAGGTTGATCTCGAGCTCGGACTGAACTATGTCTGCCAAACCCTTCTTCCAAATAACATACCCGGACTCACTGCAATAACATGCCCAGATTTTGGTGGGATGTGGAAGGATGAGCCAGTCAGTCCATCAGTTACCTGGGTGAAAACTCTACCCAGCAACATATGTACTGGCTGTATGTTACATGTAGGCAAGATGTTGTTTGTTGCAGCGCTGGAGACAGAACCCAGGGTCTTTGCACAGTGCTATAGCCCCAGCCCTTTCCTAATGTTTTCTTTTTTTTTTTTTTTTTTTTTGAGACAGGGTATTACAAGGTCACTAAGTTGCTCAGGCTGGCCTCAAACGTGATTCTCCTGCCACAGCCCCCCAAGAATGGTAGGATCACAAGTGTACACTCTGTATTGAGAGAAGTTATAACTTCTACGAAATCCACGTATGAGTCACCCAGAGGCATCTTGCATGCATCTAGCAAAAGAATAAAAAATTTTTTTAAAAAGACTACAGTTCCTGTCATTCCACTGGCACGAAGCCAGTAGTTTTTGGCTTCTGACAGCACACCACCCCCATTTCTGATTTTACTATTATAATATACAGGAATCTCCCAGAAAATCCACACATACACATTTTTATTTATTTATTTATTTTGGTTTTTGGTTTCATTTTGGGGGAGGCATTTAGTTTTTTATTTGGAACTGGAGATCCAATCCAGGGCCTTTGCACTGAAGGACAGCTCCAGTCCACTTTGTAATGCTGATTTTGAGAAAGGGTCCCAGTAAGTTGCTAAACTGCCCAAGGCTGGGCTGGAACTTGGGATCCTTCCTCTCAGCCTCCGGAGTCAGGGGATTCCAGGCCTGCCCCACTGGGCCTGGCCACACAGACTTTTATTATCAAATTTCCCCACAGAGCATCAGCGACACTGTGTCCACTCAGAGACCAGGCTGTGATTTCTGACAGATGTGAGACAGCATGGTGATTCCTGGGATGCAGAGTTGACGATTCCACCACCCGGCGGCAGGAAGGCGGCCTGTGCTCTGCGTCCGGGTGACCCAGAAAGCATTCCTTAATGAACTGCCCAGCGTGACTCACACTGGCCCCCGCATCTGGCAGATCTGGGTTACATCACGGTGCTCCGTGTCCTGTGGGTTCCTGGGAACAGGCTGCCCAGAGGCAAGTACACCAGCTGCAGCGGCCAGCCACGTTCACACGCCTCTCTGCGTCATCCTGACGGCCACACGCTAGGGGCTGGTCCGGCTCCAGGACCCGGGGCTGAGCCAGCTGTGGGAGGTCACCTCCCTGCACTTTCCTGTGAGCCTCACAAGTCACCATGGAAGTAAAATCTGTGCCCAGGGCAGAACTGCATTCTCAGGTTTCCTGTATTATTTTAACTTCTGGCACCGTAATTTGACCATGTTATCTGTGCTAAACTGGAGAATGAAAAAGAAAAAACAAAGCCACTTATGTCGCTTAACTAGGATCAGAGAAGGACAGAAGTAAATACAAAGCCTGGAAAAATCCCAGGACGGAATGTTGATTTAAGCAGCTCACGCCAGGACGGACACAGTGGCGGCCCAAGACAGTCACAATCTGCCTGTAGACGAAGGCCTCTGCTGCTTCGGAACCAGATGTCTCCTGCGTTGACTCTGTCATTGTGAAATGTCCCCTCATAGCTGGGCCTGGTGGTACAAGACTATAATAATCCCACATTCCAGGAGACGGGGGAGGAAGGATGGCAAGTTTGAACCCAGTCTGGGGAACTTAGCAAATTAGCAAGACCCTGTCTCAAAATCAAGAGTAAAAATAGGCTGGGGGTGTAGTAGCTCAGTGAGAAGCCCTGGGCTCCACCTATAGCACCACACACACATAGAAAAAAAGGCCCCTTCCTGTCTCCAGTAGTTTCCTTGGAGGGATGTTCCTGCTTTGTTTTTAAGTACAGATCTTTTAAGACTTTTATTTTATACACTTGTCTTTTCTTCATAAGACGGGCCCTGGAGGCTGCCTCTGGGGCACCAGAAACTCCCAGTGCCACTTGCTGAGAGCCCCTTGCCCATATAGTCATTAACAAGAGAACATGGTGACAGACACACCGTGGACGCCCCAGCCTCTCTCACTCCCATCAGCACTACCTAATTGTTCACAGAGTCAAGAGGGGGCATTTACAAACTTTTTAATTTCATTATTCTAATTGTTTGCTGATCTAGGTTCGACTTTTATTTTATTTTATTTTTGAGACAGGGTCTTGCTCTGCAGCCCAGGCTGGTCCTGAACTCACTATGTAACCCAGGATGACCTTATACTCAAGGCAATACTCCTGCCTCAGCCTCCCAAGTGCTGGGATTACAGGTGTGCACTACCACACCCGGCTTATGTGGTGCTGGGGAATCGCACTCAGGGCCTTGTGCTTGCTAGGCAAGCGCTTTAACCGCTGTGCCACTGTTCCAGCCCTGAGGTTCTAATTTTAAAGCCAAGATTTTAAACATAAGAAAAAAAAATCAACAGGGATCCTGACAAGCAAACTCATTCGTCATCTTTAGTTAGATAATAACACACACAAGCGTACAGCACAGTTCTTGTTCTTGGCCTCAAATCACATTGTGCAGTCTTGTTAAAACAAAACAACAGGACTGAGAAGGCAGCTCCGTGGCCCAGCACTCGCCTCCCACGCGTCAGGCCGTGGGCTCCGTCGCCAGTGCCGCAAACAGATAAATAAATAAATACAAAAACAAAAACCGCAAAGTTGAGATCCAAGTCTTCTCCCATCCCTCCCAGGCCTGGGAGCTGGACGCAGCGCCTTCACACTGAGCCACATCTCCAGACCTTCTCTTTACTTTTTATTTTAAAACAGTCTCTGTCAGGGATCGGAGGCACAGGCCTGTGACCCTAGTACTATGATGGAGGGGAACAGGCTCACCAAGTCACTAAACTGCTCAGGCTGGGCTCGAACTTGCCATCCTCTGCCTTAGTCTCCCAGAATGCCAGGATTACAGGCCTGCACAGCAGTGCCTGGCTATGTCCATCAAGTGTACCTGCTCAATCACAGACTTACGGCATTTGGGGGACAGAGGGGACACTTACGATTTTTTTAAAAATTCTTTTAAAATTGGGGATGAGAATGTGATGGGGATGGAGGTCGGTAACCAGGGACCAAACCCCAGGACCTCACATGAGGCTACCTTCCCCGCCCATTTTTGATTTTGATACAGGCTGTCCCTAATCACTATGTTGCCCAGGGCTTGAATTTGTGATCTCTCTACCTCATTCTCCAAAGTACTGGGAATGCACTGCCTACACAACTGGGCCTGGCTGCAGGTTTTGTTTTGGTTTTTTGGAGACCAGGTCTTGCTCTATAATCTAGGCTAGTCTTAAACTTATATGTAGCACAGGCTGGCCTCAAACTCCAGGCGATCTTCCTGCTTCAGTCTCCGGAGTGCTGAGATCTGACGCCAGGGCCTTGCATATGCTAGGCAAGTGCTCTAACCACTTAACTATGCCTCAGCCCTTGGCCAAGAAAACAAAAAGGAAGCGGAAAGGGCCACTTGCATGACAGGTACTTTGAGTTACTGTCATGCTCTGTGTGCTCTGGGGAAGTCAACAGAGGCAGAGTGAAGCTGAGAAGTCCTATGTGGGGTTCCTGGGCCTGAGACAAGCCCACTCTGCCCCACCTAACCTGGGACGACAGAGGCCTGTGGGCCACAACAGAGGGGCGTGGAGGCAGAAGCACCCCTGCTCCCCTATTCCCAGGGGGTCCCAGATTCTCAGGACAATCTTCTTTCTTTAAATAGGATCCCATGATCATGGCACTCAGTAACTCCAGCTCCAGAAGAAGCAAAAGCCAAGTTGGGCAGAGATGTGTGCACACTCGTGTTCACGGCCGCACTGGTGACAAAAGCCAGAGGAAGCAACAGGAGTGCCACTGCGGAACGGCGGGTCAACAAAATGGAGCAGACACACAAGGGACTATCCGTCAGCCTCAACACAGAAGTGACATCCCACACGTGATCCCACACGGATGAGCCTTAAGGACGTTGGGGCTGGAAGAATGGCACAAGGGTTAAAGCGCTCGCCCAGCAAGCGCCCAGTGAAGTGTTAAGTACTTGAGTTTGATTCCCCAGCACCACATAAAGCAGGGTGTGGTGGTGCATGCCTGTAATCCCAGCACTTGGGAGGCTGAGACAGGAGAACTGCCTGCCATGAGTCCAAGGCCAGCCTGGGCTCCATAGTTCAGTACCTGCCTGGGCGACAGTGAGACCCTGCTTAAAAATAAATAAAAATATAAGCTGGGCATGGTGGTGCATGCCTGTAATCACAGCACTTGGGAAGCTGAGACAGGAGGATTGCCGTGAGTCCAAGGCCTGCCTGGGCTCTGAAGTGAATTCAGGACCAGCCTGGACCACAGAGCGAGACCCTGTCTCAAAATAAATAAATAAATAAATAAATAAATAAATAAAATAAAACCTTAAGAACATTGTGCTAAGTGAAATAAGCTAGAACAAAAACCTAAATACTGAGTGATTGTGCTTACTAAGGTATCCAGAGCTGCCTAGAAGAGTCAAGAGCAGAGAGAACTATCAGTGGTTACTGCCGAAGGTGAGGAACTCGCTGGTTACTGGTTTTTGTTGTTTATTTTGTTGGAGGTTTAGGGTTCTGTTTTGTTGGCCACACTAAGGATTGAGCCAGGGGCCTTGTCCCTCATCTACATCTTCAGCCCCTTTTTGAATTTTTAATGTTGAGACGGGGTCTCACTAAACTGCTCAATTAACTAGTCTGAGGTTAAGCCTGGAATCCTCCTGCCTCAGCCTCTCAGAGTGCTGGGACTGCAGGCCTGTGTCACCATGCGTGGCTTGGTGGTTATTACTTTTTAGGTACAGAGCTTCTGAGAAGAGAGAAGAAAAGAACCCTGTGGGCAGATGGTGGTGATCGTAAAACACCAGTGGGAATCTACTCCATGCCAAGGAACTGCTCACGCCAACATGACGGTGAACTTTGTTATAGCTTTTTATCCCAACTCCAAAAGTTAAAGGGGAGGGGGAGTAATGCATGGCTGTCCTGTACCTGCCCTCAGGTGTTGGTGAAGGTTACTGAAGGCAAAGTCCCAAAGGTACAGGTGTCATCGATAAAAGGGTGAGGCCCGAGTCTGTCCCATCATCCCTGCACCAGGGGGATCTCCTCGGCAGGACTGGCTGCCTCAAGGAAGATGCTCAGAGCCTCTGCCCACTGGGTGTGCAGAGGGCCGCTGGTAGGCCTCCGAGCTCACGGCACCAAGGTGAGCTCCCGGCTGACGCCCATATTCCTTACCTCAGAAGTCTCTGGCTTCGCTTTGATGCGTTGATTCCACTGTGTTTTTGAAGGGGGCCTGGCTTTCATCTTTTCCTTCTATTTATTTATTTAAATTTTTTTTTTTTTTGCTTAGCACTGAACATGCAAAGAAAAACTTCAGGAAGTGGCAAATACCATGCGCATGGGCGCCTTGAGCTGCCAGGTAATTTGACCTCTCAAACCAGTACAGCTTTGTCCTTTGCCAACATCATGCAACACCTTAGGGGACAGGACAGCGGGGCTCCTCCCTGGCCAGCGATCCTGACCCTTTGCCTTGGTAGTGGCCCCAGAGGTGCCTACACAGGGGTGCGAGGGAAGACATGGCCTGGGCCAGTCACCTATAGGAATGGCGCTACAGCAGGCTCAGCCCCGAGCCCCACAGCAGGGCTGCCACTCGGCCTGGCAAGTCTGTCGCAGTGGTTCACTATGATGTCCCACGCTTGGCAGCTGGAAAAACTGAAACTCGCCTCTTCCCAGGGTGTGCCGCTAACAACTCCACCAGGTGTCCATCATTCAACAGGAGCTGCCCGAAGTGGCTTTCCTGGCCGTCCTGTAGAGCCCAGGTGAGCACAGAACCACTCGACATCATTTTGCAAAATGAAATACTTTCTCAAAACATGAGCAATCTGAGAAGAAGGGAGTGGGTTTTGTCACGGTAGCAGAAGGGGCCCTAATAAGTGTGATTTTTTTTTGTGATCAAGTGCTAACCAGTACTTACGGTATATGTTGTTTGAAAGGCTGGGAGCACACACAGCTCAGGGGCTAAAGTACTTGGCTAGCATGCACAAGACCCTCGGTTCAATCCCCCACACCACATAAGAATTGGCATGGCAGCATATGGCTGTAACTGCAGCACTCGGGAGGCTGAGGCAGGAGGATTGCTGTGAGTTCTAGGCTAGCCTGGACTACATAGTGAGTTCAGAACTAGCCTGGACTACGGAATGAGACCCTTCTCAAAAAAAAAAAAAAGTTTGAATCTGGTGTAAGCCTATAACAGCAGCACTGAGAGGCTGAGGCAGACGAATCCCAAGTCCGAGCCCAACCTGGGAACTGAGCAAGACCCTGCCTTACAATCAAAAATAAAAAAGGGCTAGGGATGGAGCTAGTGGACCCTGGGCTCAAGACCCAGCACCAGCAAAATAATAATAATAATGATAATAAATACTAAAAGTTTGACAATATTCTTTAGTGTGGAATATGGCACTTCTAGGACTCCAAGAGACTGCGTGGACAGGTAAGAGGGAAAGAGGGGGCTGGAGGAATGGCTCAGTAGTTAAAGTGCTTGCTTAGCAAGCACTAAGTCAAGTGCTAAGTATCCGAGTTCGATTCCCCAGCACCACATAAGGTGGGCATGGTCGCGCATGCCTGTAATCCCAGCACTCGGGAGGCTGAGGCAGGAGGACTGCCCAGAGTCCAAGGCCAGCCTGGGCTCCATAGTGAGTTCAGGACCAGCCTGAACTACAGAGCGAGACCCTGTCTCAAAAAACAAAAAAACAAAAACAAAAACAAAAAAAACCCAAAAAAGAGGGAAGGAGGGCTCCTAACCGCCCATCCCAGCCCCATGTTCCGAATGCTTACACACATCCTCAGCTGTGTTCCTCCCTATATGGTAGATTCGTAACACACCCTCCTCCCCGCCTCACGTTCACCCACCCGCGTGTCCTCACACAGTAGGCAGAAGGCCTGGGGCTGTGATTCAGCACCCCCTGCGCCAGGCCGGGGCCCCATCTCTAGCACGTGGGGATCACCCCCGCCCACTCACGACTCCAGCATATGCTTCATGATTTCTACAGGCTCCTGGAACCCTGGGGTGGACCACAGACCAGACGACCAACGCTATCCCGGGAAGACACGGCACCGTTTCAGACCCCTGTCGCCCCTACCAGGACCTGGTGGGAAGATGAGGCTTTGCAAAACTGTACACAGAACTGCAGTGAGAGGGGGAGGGATGGTATGTTTCCCTACTGTTGTTCATGAAAGGTACAATGAGCGCCACGCTAAGCCCATGCTACGTACCAGCCCACTTTGCCTGTAGGAGAGAACTGAGATTGTAAACACCACCATATATATGTATTGTACTATATATACACCACATATATATACATACATATATATATATTCTAATATATATATATATTCTAAGACTAAAGATAATATACTATATTCTAAAGTACTGCCAAGACTCTGAGAACAATTTTTGGCACATGTAAAAAGCAGCATGACCATAAATTATGTAAAGGGAGAATTTTCTTAGTACATTTTAGAAAAAAAAAAACTACAATAAAAACCGCTAGCAACAGAATTTAGTGCTTGACAACCTCGCCTCAGTTCCATCAGCTGTGACTTTCAGCATTTTATTTAATGCATCTAGGAAGCTTTGTTGAAGGAATAATTGTAAGATCGCTCCTAAATTCAATTAAAGCGACGACATTTTTATGACAGCAGCACGTGCGGGGCCATTCTGCAACACACAAGTTATTAAATCCCACGGTCCTTTAATCCACGCTGCAGACTAGTGTAATGAACGTAAGTCACCCTGGAGAAGCCATCCTGCATGTCGGGGCTCACACAGGATGAGAGCATTTACTATTTTTTTTTTTGACCTAAGAAATCATTTCTCCCCTCTTGACATCTTCAGAGCCATCTTTAATAATGTTTCTCTGCAGCTCCTAGGTCCCTCAACTCCTGATGTTCCAGACTGACAGGGTGGGCACGCGAGTGCAGACTTATAACTTTCAGGAGGCCGAGGCAGGAAGATCGCAAGAGCAAGCCTAGCCTGGGCAAGTTCACAACTTAGTAAAACCTTGCCTTTAAAAAAAAAAAAATTGAACAAATGGACTGGGGTGTACCTCAGTGCAAAGGCCCAAGGTTTGATCCCCAGTACCAGAGGGAGAAGAGGAAGAAAAAGGAGAGGGGGAGGAAAAGAAACCCTCTCTGAGGGCTGAAGAACTGCTCAGCAGTTAAGACTGCTTGTTTAGCAAGCCCTTTCAAGGCCCTGGGTTCAATTCCCCAGCACTACATAAGCCGGGCATGGTGGCACACATGTATAATCCCAGCACTGAGGAGGCTGAGGCAGAACTGCCATGAGTTCAAGACCAGTCTGGGCTACTCAGTGAGTTCAAGACCAGCCTGGGCTACAGAGCAAGACCCTGTCTCAAAAAATGAAAAGAGACCCTTTCTGACATGCCTCAAAGGCTGCAATGGCAGGGGACCTCCAGCCACACAATTCTAGCTTGCACTAGCAGGTACCCAATTATGAATCCACAAATCCAGATGAAAACACAGGCAGCCCCCAGAATACCCTCATTTCAGAGAACTAATGGGGGGCAGTGGGAGCTAGGGAGGAGGGTGGGGGATGGTCAGAGGGGGGAGGGGAGGGTTGTAATTTTGACGTGATATATATGTGCACAAAACACTTAGGGTCCATGTAAATATTATGCATCGCATTATACTTATTAATGGAATGGAAAAAAAGAAAATGCAGGCACCTACAATTCCCAGCATGCTCGACACCCTTTCCCACCATACCTGTAACAAGTGCTCCCAGCAGCATGCCCATCAGGAAACAGGCACAAACAGGTATGAAAGGACGTAGGACAGACAAGTGGTTAGGACAGTGGGCTCCGGAGCTACACTGCCTGCAGTTCAAATCCTGGCTCTGACATTTCATACCAGGTCTGTGACCTCGTCTCTCCAAATCCTGTATTTCTTCTGTTTTGTTTTGTTTTGTTTTTTCCCTTTGAGACTGTGTCTTGCTTTATAGCCCAGGCTGGTCCTGAACTCACTATGCAGCCCAGTCTGGCCTTGAACACAAGGCCATCCTTCCTCAGCCTCAGTGCTGGGATTACAGGCCTGCTCCACCACAGCCAGTTTATGTGATGCTGGGGAATTGAACCTAGGGCCTTAAGCTTGCTAGGCAAGCACTCTAACTGTTAAGATATCCCTCCACAACTATTTTCCTTATTTTTAAGGTCAAAATACCAGATGTCATCATCTGTTTTAGGGTGCAGTGGTCAAGAACCAAAAGAAACTTTAAGCTGGATGTGGGACTGTACCCTTAGAATCCCAGCATTCTGGGAGGCCAAGGCAGGAGGATAACAAGTTCAAGGCCAGCCTAGGCAATTTATTGATTTAGTGAGACCTTGTGTCAAATAAACCAAATAAAAAGAGACTGGGACTGTAGCTCAGTGCTAAAGCCTTGGGTTCAATTCCCAGTACAGCAATACAAAAACGAAACTGTACTAGTACTTCGGACTGGCATTAAAATCTACGGTCTTCTCCGATTTTCCTAGTTTCCCTCTTCTGTTTCCTGTTTCTCAAATATTTCACAAATCCAGGCTAAGTGACAAAGTCGGAGCCCCACGCTCCACATTAGGGCTCCGCTGCCTCACTGTTTCTCAGAACAAGGTCGGACGTAAATCAACCGTGACAGCAGCCCCGGGAGAACTGTATCAGCTCATGTGGCTGAGGAGCTCAGGATGAAAGACCTGACACCAAGACAGACTGGGCCCCGCTGAGGACAACGAATCATTTCAACAGAGGGCTTATGTTTCTTAACCTGGGAAAAAAAAATTTCCTCTAAGTGACCATGAGCTTAACAGAAAACTTATTAGGCAGTTAGAGGAGACCTCTGTGAACTGCGTGTTGCTCCCACAATTGGGCAAGAAAGAATGAAAAGGGCAGTAGAAGAGAGGAGAAGACAAGAACGGTCCTGCGACACCCCACAGTGCCGGGAGGATCATAAAACTTCTACTCTTTCATGACAAATGGAGGTTTTTTGGTTTTTTGTTTTTTGTTTTTTGTTTTTTTTTGGTTTGGTTGGTGGTTCTGGAGATTGACCCAGGACCTTTGCAGAGCTACATCCTCAACCCTTTTTCATTTGGCTTATTTGAGAGAAGATCTCACTAAGTCACTAGGTTGCCCAGGCTGGGCTCAAACTTGGGATCCTCCTGCCTCAGCCTTCCAGAGTGCTGGGATCATAGTCTGGTGCCACTGGTCCTGGCAAGGAACCATATTTTCAAAATTAAGATCTAGATGACTTTCAAACTGAAAGAAAGTCCATAATCTGTTCAGGACCAGCCGAGACGCAGAGTGAGGCCCTGCTGTAAAATAAATAAATAAATAAACAAATAATAAATTTAAAAGCCCACAGAATTGACCCTGCCCCCAGGACTTGCAGGCTTCCGACCCAAGTGTGAGCCCAGGAGTGGCAATTTCCCATTGTGCTCTCAGGTGAATGGGTGGATGATGAGCAGATGGACAGATGGACTCACAGTCTTTGAAATCAAAAGACCTATAGATCATAAAACGTTTTCCAAAAAAACTGGCAAAAATTAGATTAAAATCATGCCCACAAAGTGGCAATAATCCATCTTAACATTGGCAACAAAGGATAAAAAATTTTTATTTTAAATGATAGTGTCGTATTTCAGTTCTTTGGTCATTTTATAATAAGAAAGACTTCTTTTTATTTTTGTTGCCAATGTGAGATTTCAATTCCTGGTATTCTGAGGAACAGTTATGGATACACATTTAATCTAGAGATGTTCTGGCTGTTAAACTTTCTTACAGAATTGGCTAAAAATCCAGCTTCTGCCTGAAGTGGGTTTATTATCAATATGATTCAAAAGCTGTCCCTCAGCATCCCTGCAGACTTTCTACAAGCAAAGCACCCTGGGAGGCGCAGGATCTCTTGCCCACACTGGCCCAAACCTGTCACCCTCACAGTACAGGAACTGTGCACAGAGACGTTGCCTGAAGTCTCCTGCCTGGAGGGAAACAAGCTGAGTGACCACAGGGGCATCATATAAAGACCATGGAGTGTGGGGTAGGGGTCCAGGGTGGAAGTCAGAGCTGTGGTCCCAACTTTGCCACTGATGAACTCTGTGACCCCAGCAAGTGATCTGACCTCTTTCTGTCTCCGTTCCTATCCACAACATCAGGCAACGACATCACTCGATTTTAAAAGCTATTCCCAGCTATAGAAATCCTTGAGAATAAGCACAATTTGCAAAACAGCCATTTTCAAATCCAGGCTTCATTTGCAGTGATTCCTGACTTATAGAGCTCCCTGATCATCCAAGCACCATATGGTTCTTAGGATTTCTCTTCAAATATTTTACTATCTGTTATGGAATACCAGGAAGACACCGACTCAGAGGCATGTTTGAAGGGACTATAGCTCAGGTGCATGAAAGAGACCAAATTCTAGCTGGATCTGGTGGCACAGGCCTGTAACTGCAGCACTCCGGAGGCTGAGGCAGGGAGATTGCTGTGAATTTGAGGCCAGCCTGGGCTTCTTTGTGTTGTTCAGGACCAGCCTGGACTACAGAGCAAGATCCTATATCAAAGGAAGGAAGGAAGGAAGGAAGGAAGGAAGGAAGGAAGGAAGGAAGGAAGGAAGGAAAGACTGATTATAAGCTTTTCAATTCATCAAAGCCTTAGTTCAGGACCCTTGCCAACTTCTCCCTCTGTGCTTCTCTGACTATCCTCTGGCCCTTCGCGGGTAACTGCTTTCAATTCTTGCTGGTCCAGTTTCTCAACCAGACTATCACTTCCTGGACAGGCAATGTCCCAACTGTCCTCCTCTCCTGGACCCTTAGTTCCTAAAGTTAATGCCCTCTGAAGGGCAACTCTAATCCAAAACACTACTTTTTGTGATACTGAGGACCGAACCCAGGGCCTTCGCACTGAATGACTTTTAGTTTTTGAGAAGGTCTCCTTAAGTCACCAAGTTCCTCAGGCTGGGCTCAGATGTGTGATCCTCCTCCCTCAGCCTCCCAGAGGGCTGAGATTATAGGCTTGGACCCAGCCCAAAACTCTACTTGCTTTTAAAAATTACACACATGTGCACACACACACACGTGCATTGCAGAGGGGAAATATATTTAGCAGAGATAAAAGGCTCCCCAGCCAAATTCATTTTCTTCTTCCATAGCATTGCACTCTATCTGGTCCTGTGGGCACCATGAGTGTTTTGTTCCCAGCATGCCTTGCAACTGGTGTGGGCCGAGCCATGGGACTGTGTCTCAAGGAATGGGAGCAGAGGTGACATGGACCACTTTGGAACCAGAGCCTTACAATGGCAAACACGCCTCTCCGTTGGCCCACTCTTTGTCCCCGCGATGTCCCCAGCCACTTAGTCTGGCCTTGGCCACTTAGAAGGTGACAAGGCCCTAAGGGATGAAGGAGCCGCAAGCTCAAGGAGCCTGAACCTGGATCCATGCAAATCCGAATGGAAGCAAACCACCTGCCACCTTAAACACCGACCTCACACTGGTAAGTGAGAGAGATTCCCTTCTCCAAGTCCCAGGACTGCTGCCATCTTGTTCGGCAGCTGGCCTTAGACTATGACCAAGATATTTGCACATATTTACAGTGGAGACAGTGAGAGAAAATGTGAGAAAGAAGAAAAATCGCCCTGCCTCCAACTACCCCGTTCTGAGGGAGTTCCTTCTAGACTTTCCCCGTGCCTACCAAATAAATAAATCAATACACACTTACACATTTATATACACATTTTTTTCTACAGAGATGAAACCATACCAGTTTCGAGCCTCTCTCACTTAATATCATCTTTCAATGAACACGCTGCTATGTTTCCACATCAAAATCACATACATGTACTTTCATGGCTATGTAATATTCCATAGCTTGGGTCTACCAGAATGTCTTTAACTGATCTTTCATCGTTGGACTTAAAGGCTTGTGGGGTTTTTCCCCCTTTTAAAATTCTGCCATAAACAATGCTACAGAGAATCCTCTTGTATATAAACTTTTAAATCTCTCTGATGAACTTTTTTCATCTTCTTCTCTAGGTCTTTAGTCTCTCTTTCTCTCTCTCTGTCTCTCTGTCAGTACAGGGATTGGTTCTCTATTCTTCCTCTGTCCTTGCAAATGAAGATGTCCCCTCTTTCTGGGTGCCTGCATGAAGTCACTGTGACCAAGCGACGCCTGCAAGGCTGCTTTCAGTAGTCGTGTCCCTGGACGAATTCCCACTCCTATTTCATCATCCGTACACAACCTGGAAACTAAACAAGGTTCCAGCTTGTCAGCAACGGGATGAATAAAGGCCTCTGGAGCAGCGGCGACAAGCACCCCTTCTGCAATGCGGCCTCACGCTGGCTGGACCAGGCCCTGGCCCCGGCTCCTGAGCCGCATGCCCGCACCCCCAGCCCAGTCCTGCTAAAAGGACAAGATGTAGACCTTGCTGCCTGCTGACGAACCTTGGTCTACATCTGTGTTGCCAATTACTTGTTCAACAAACCTGTTACTTTTTTGGAAATAATAAATAATTCAGGGAAAGTCATTTTGAATCCTCTGACATCTGTTGCTTGTGTGACTCTGAATTATTCATCAGGGAGCACAAACAGTATTAATTAAAGAAAAGTACTGAGGCAAACCACAGAAATAGAAGTGAACAGCGCCAGAGAAAATGCCTCCACGCGGAGCGACGCCCCGTGTCAGTGACAAGTGGCTCAAAGACCGCGCCAGTCACGGGCACTGAAGGGACCTTACCTAGGGGCAGCAGGAGGCGGGATGCAGAGAGGAACATCAGTTTCATGTTTCCACATTTATTTTCCTTCTACTCATCACAAGAAAAAAACCTACAATCTTTGACTTGGTGACTTTCCGTGTCATGCCTGCTTGTCCTTGTCTCAGAGAAGCACTGATGGTACGCAAAGAAAAAAGAGTCTTCAAACCAAGGTTCAAGACAATCGTAAGAAGAAATACTAGGCTGAGGCCAGTGGCGCAGGCCTGTAATCTCAGCACTCAGGGAGGCTGAGGCAGGAGGACTGCATGTTTGAGCCCAGCCTGGCCAATGTAGCGCCTTGGGAAGACTATCTCAAATTAAACAATAAAAATTCGCTAGGGCTATAGCTCAGTGAAAAAGCCTCGGTTCAACTCACGCAGAAAGCACCCCCACCCCCATGTGAACCCCCAAAAAATGAGTATCAGGGATCAAATCCCTTATGTAAACACAGACTTAGACATGAAAAGGCCCCTTCTCCATGAAGGATGGCTCAATTGGTGTAGCAAATGACTTATTTCCATGACGACAGGACACTTCCCTTTGACAAAGCATCTTATGGTAAAGATCACAGGGGGAAAACCCCTGCAGCCTGGTGCCTGGAGCCCAGGCGCCCCACGGGAGGCCGCGGGGGAGTCCCTGCTCCCTTCCCTGGCCACTGAGCTCCAAGGGAGGACATCTGCACGGTCAACCCCGCCCTCCACCGGGAAAGGACAGCCGTGGACGTGAGAGGGGACAGCAGTGCAAACAGGAGCCGATGTGTTAGAGTGTACACTGCACTGTTGGTAAACAAACGGCTGGAGAGCCGGGGCCAGGCAGTCTGCGGGCTAAATGTGGACTGTGTTCCGAACTCAGACATCTTCAAGAAACCTCTTTGCTTCTCCTGCTTTTATTTTTTCGTGTAGTGCCTGGCATTGAGCCCACAGCCTTACACACTGACCTTCAGCCCCCATCCATTTTCTGGTTTTGATTTGGAGTCAGGAGCTCATTAAGTTGCTAAGTTGCACAAGCCATCTCCTTGCCTCAGCCTCCCAGAGGGCTAAGGTGCTAAGTGATCCTCCTGCCTCAGCCTCCCCAAATGCTGAGATTACAGGCCTGTACCACTCAGCCCAGCTAAGAAACTTGTTTCTTTGTGAGGCTCTGGTGAATAACCCGGGGTCACCTAGCCTGCTCCCTCCATGCCAGCCTCCGAGTGCTGGGGTTGCTGGGGGCAACAGAGCAAAACTCTGGGGACAGAAGAGGGGCCAGAGCTGTGAGTAGGGAGGCCAGAGGAGGGAGGGATTTAAAAAGACTGAAGAAAGCCCAATTTGGGGTCCTTTCAAAGCTCTGAATTTAAGAAACGAAAGCCCTGCAAGTCCTTGGAACCAGAGGTGACTCACAATAGCTCGCTGCATATAATTAGCACTCTGGTCCCTCCAGGTCAGGTCCTCCAAGACCTCCCAACACTTCCAGAGGAACAGAGGCCTCAGAAGCCCTTCTGCAGTGCCACCCTGTCAGGGACTTCACCACTAGGGACAAGTCTCCCTTGTTTCTCAAAGTTCAGTTTGTTGTTTGCCTTTGGGGAGGAAGTTTGGAAGCCGTACAGGAGACAGTGGAGGGGGGCTTGGAGAACGAGAAAAGGAACTGCATGAGCCTCTCAGCGTCTGCCGTCAAAGGGAGCTTGTTGGGAACAGCAGGGAGGGGTGGAACAGGAGCCAAAGCTCTGGGCTTCCCAAAAACCCTGTGACAGACCAGGAATCAACCCAGTTTCTCACTGAGGTACTACCCAAGAAGGAACTACTGATTTTGAGAAGACCTACCTGGCTCTCATATAGGAGTAGATGCTAAGAAATGACTAGGACTCTGTGGTGGAGCTCCTGCCTGGAACGCGTGAGACGTGGGTTCCGTCCCCAGCACCATCAATGTTGGAGGGAGGAGTGTGAGCTAGAAAGGGCTCCTTGAGAAGAATATAGATGGGTAGACTTCACTGAGGAATGCTGCCACCTGCTCCCCGGGACCCCACAACCAACGCTAACTGCGTCCAGCTGGGACAAAGAGTGAGCGTGGCACTTTAAGCTTCCCAAGTGCCCACGCAGCCTGAATTTCCTCAAATCTTCACACAAACATTTACGGAACACCTTCTGCTTAGGAAAGGAAAGTCACCACTTCTCAATTTTCCAGTACAAGTAATCACGTGTAAAGCAAGAATCTTGGGAATCAAAGAGAAGGCCAATGTCATGGGTTCACCCAGCACTGCTGCACCATCTGTTACCAGGAGGGGCATGCAAGCAGCCCCCGGCCCAGGGCTTGGTGACCACATTAAGATGCTTCCAGAATTGAGGCCTCAAAAGCTCTGAACCACTAGCTATGAACAGGACTGGTGGCAGGTGCAGAAGAGGGAGCCGAGTTCTCTCCTGGCTTCAGTCAGAAGCACGTGGACCTCCCAGGGACTGGGAATCCTCAGGCCCCTGTGAGGCTGTCCCAACTAGGCGTGGAAGGCCATGTGAACAGTAAAAAATAAGTCAAAAGCAGATATCCTCATCAAAGAGGGCGAGCTCTGCAAGTCTGGCCTCAGAGGAAGCACCCCGGGCTTCCAAATATCACCAAGCACAAGATTCTCCTGCGAATCGTGTTAAGATGCAGATTCAGGGTGAGAAAATCCAGGGAGAGGCCTGAGACTCTGAATGTAGGACAAGCTCACAGAGGATGTTCATACTGCTGGCACACAGAATGTCCTTGAATGACAGCGCTCTGACTCCAGCAGTGTGTGTTAGAATCACCTGTGGACCAGAGGGCACACCCTGACTCGAGCTATCTTGAAGGCAGGCTAAGTACACCTCACCGGTGCTTGTTAATTCTCGGGATTCAGAAGTTTTGAGAAAACCCAGGCAGGCCTGATGGCACGGGCCTGGAATTCCAGCACTCTCGGAGGCTGAGGCAGGAAGATCACAAGTTTGAGCCCAACATGGGCAATGTAGTGACTCACCAAGATCCTGTCTCAAAATCAAAAGACAAAGACCAAACACAAAACAAAAAAATGGGCTTGTTGTGTGTCTTGGTGCAAAGGCCCTGCGTTCCATTCTCAGCATGGAAGAGGAGAAGGAAGAGAAAAATGAGGGAGAAGAAAAAAGAAACCCCAAAACTGGGCTTTCGGCTCTTGCTATCAATTAACTGCATAGACCAAAAAGCTTCCTGCAAACCTCAGTCTGATCATCAGAAACAAGGAAGTCCATTGGCCTAAATGAGTTGGTATAAAAAGGAAGGTACAGAATCTGAAGACACATGGGACACAGAAAGGGACAGTGACTCTGCGTGCTACTGTCTCTGTTTCTTCGATGAATGAGGACTTGTGTCCGCCGATAATCAAGGTCCCCGAAGAATGGCTATGTGCCAGCCCTACAGCAGACGCTGTCTGGCTTGTCGTTTTCAGCGCACTTGCTGCTGGTCAGTTCACTTCCCTGCAGCCAATTCCTTAACTGACAATTGACTCCTGAGTGGATTTTAGGTCCCAGTGGCACCTTGGCCGTAACCTTGAAAAATCCTCCCCTGATTATTTCAGCCTTGTGTCCTCCTGGGACCAACAAAGACACCCACGTGCCTGTCCCTCCTCCCCTTGTCCTGCCGGCTCCCAGGCGGAAACAAAGTTCTGCTCTGCCAACTTGAGGCGCTGGGTGCAATCAACAAGGGCCTGACATGGCACGAAGTTCTGCCTGCCACAAGAGATGGCACCAACGGCTGGGCAAGGTCATTTCAGTCCCCACTTTGGCCCTGTTCCTTTCTGCCACCTTTGTTAGGTTTGAAGTGGCGAGGTTTGGTAAAAACTTAGGAAAAATGGGAAAAACAATAACAGGCCAAACTGCAAGCGCCTTTGGATAAAGAAATGAGAGGTGTGCATGGAGAAGAGTCTCCACGTCGTCCCCACCGCCACCCAGGCTATCTTGGGAAACGATGTTACCAGCAACCAATGCACCCTCCGCTCAGTAGGCGTCGTGTTGGATTTAGAACACAAACGGGCTTTCAGAAGCTAACCTGCGAGAAACGCGTCTGTGTCCCCAACTGTCATAACAACCACGGTGCCTCTCGCGGCCCACACAGAAACCACAGAGAGAGCAAAACAACCTGCCACCACGAAGCAAGGCTAGAAACCCAGCAGCCAGACCCTCTGCAAACCTAAACGCTGCTGGCTCTTGATTTCGTCCTGCTGGTAAGGGCCACCTGCTCTCCCCAGGCACCAGGGCCTCACCTCACCCGCTGCTGCGGGTAGTGGACAGGGAGCCACTGAGCTCCCACTGCGGGGAAAAAAAAAAAAACTGGAGAAGGCCTTGGTCTTAGGCGTCCATAGGTAAGAGCCCGGAATCCCACGACTGCCAGGATCAGTGAATATTTCAGATCAGTAGTTCCTGGCATGGTGGGATTTGGCACCCCAGGGGACATGTGTGGATGCCTGGAGGTGTTTTGCTGGGCACTGCCGAGGGTGGGCAGCAGGAGGTCACACACCCTCCAATGCACAACGCCAGCCTCGTCACCATTAATCATCAAGCCCAAGGTTGACAGTGCTGATGTTGAAAAACGCTGTCCCAAGGGCCAAGAACTTTGGCCAGTAAAATTAAAAATTCCAAAGTCAATTTTCCATGGCTGCCAGAGAACACCATGACTGAGAAGCTGAGAGCTCATTAATGGGGACTCCTTCAAATTCCCCCTCCTGGCATCCAAACAGACCCTCTTGAGCTTCTGAGGACAGTGCCTCCCCTCTGCCCTGCCCCATCTCTGCCCACGCTCCCCTCTGGATTCACCCCTGCTGCCATCCCGGGGCTCTGCTCCCCTCACCACCGACCTTCCCCAGAATCTACCGTCTTCTCCACACCTCCCCCTACATCACTGAGAAGCTGTTTTCTTATTTTTAAAAACATGTCTCACCCTGAGAATGAATATCCATGCGTCCACACTGATACACAAAATGATCGGATAAACAAAGAGGTGAAGGAGAGGAAGAATTCCACATAATGAACACAGAAAAAGGAGAGAAACAGAAAGTCACCAGTAGAACATCACAGTCAGAGGTTGGCCTGGGAACACAGTCGGGCCATCCCAGCATGCTGGGAGGCCAAGGCAGGAGGTTCACAAGTTCAATCAATCCCAGCCTGGGCAACTTACTGACTTAGAAAGACCCTGCCAAAAATTAAACAAAATAATAAAATAAAACAAAATATGGGCTACAGGATGTAGTTCAATGTGAAGGCTCAACCTTCAGTAACCCAAACTCACCCACACCCACACCCACACGGGGGTGGGGAAGGTTGGCCGCTTACAGGCAGGATGGGCTAATACATCTCAAAATCAGTGGGTAAAACTAAGGGGTAAACAGGACATTTTGAGGCCCAAAGCATTTCTTCAAAAATACGTATTCATTCTTGAGATGGGTTTAGCTAACTCTATGAATTCCTCAATCCCCTCCACTAGAAGCCACTCTTACTCTCCCGCCTCTCGCCATGAGCTGGATTTAGGACTCACTTCTCACGAACAGAGCACTGAAAGGAGATGAGAGACCTGATACAGGAGGCCCTGGCAGGCAGCACCTTAGCCAAGCATCCAAGGGCAGTTTTCCCAGCTAAGTCACCCCAATGTCATGCACCCCCTGTGGGAGTGTGGCAGGAGGGGAGATGGGCATTAGACATTCTTTCTCCAAACCCAAACTCCCATCCAATGATCAGAAAACATCAGAGAGTCCCAAGTAGGACGACACTGTACAAAACACTTGACTGGGACACTTGAAAATGATCAAAGTCATGAGACAAAAAATTGTCACAGTTTGGAGATGACTAAGGAAAATGGTGATTAAATCTAATGTGATATTCTAACTACATACAGGGACAGAAAAAGATTAATAAAAAAAGGATGAAATCTGAGTAAAGTTTGCAGTTTAGTTAACAGTATTATACTAATGTGAATTTCTAAATTTTGGTGAATACATATCAGAGTTATAACTGGGAGAGGGCATATAAGAGTTCTCTGTAGCAGCTTTACAACTTTGCTCTAAATCTAAAATTATTTGATTTATTTTTTGTAGTACTGGGGATCCAATCCAGGGCCTTCGCACTGAACAATATTACATTCCCACTCCATTTTTTATTTTGATTTTGGGACAGGGTCTAAGTCACTAAGTTGCTCAGGCTGGATTTGAGCTTATAATCCTCCTGCCTCAGCTTGCCAGAGTCCTGGGATTACAGGCCTGTGCCACAGACTTCAGATAACATTATTTTCAGATTAAAAAATAAAAACAAAAAACCTAAAGGAAGCCAAGCATGGTAGAGCACAGCTTCATCCAGCTACTCAGGAGGCTGAGACAGGAAAACCACAAATTTGAACCCAGCATGGGTGACTTAATGAGAAACAGTATCAAATAAAAAGGCCTGCAAGTATAGCTCAATGATAGAACACCTTGGATTTGTTTAATCCTCAACACCGTAAGAGAAACTAAGGAAGGAAGGAAGGAAGGAAGGAAGGAAGGAAGGAAGGAAGGAAGGAAGGAAGGAAGAAAGGAAGGAAGGAAGGAAGGTAGGGAGGGAGGGAGGGAGGGAGGGAGGGAGGGATTCTCTAGTGAAACTATTCATATATACTATGACAGATATGTAAATATTCATGGCAACTTGGTTCACAATTATCTAAAAATTGGAAAGTAGTAAATGAATAGAGATTATGGTATATCCTGTACGTTTGGAGAAATACTACTAGCCATTAAGAAGGAACTACAGATACATAAAATATAGATGAACTTCAAAAACATTAGCAAATCAAAAGTCAGACACAGAAGACGACCTTGGTATCATTCCATAGGTAACTCTAGGAAGGTCAAACCTTCGGCGAAGATACTCAATGTGTGCGTGCTTAGAGCTGACAGGCAGAGGGAGCTGAATGCAAAAGGCCACAAAGAAACATTTCAGGTGTCCTGATGCCCAGAATAGTCCCTTGCCTGCATACAACTGTGAGAACACATCCAGCTGTACACTTAACATCAGTGAACTCATCTGCATCTTTTGTTCTGACCTTCTGGGCCTCTTCACAACATTTAGCACCTGAATTTCCTCCTTAAGCTTGGTGGCTCCTGTTCTATTTTGTTTCCTAATATTTTTCCAAGTCCCTAAACAAGGAAGCGAGGGCCAACAGAACACAAGGAAAAAACTTGCTAATTGCATGAAGGAACCCGGGGTCCAGGGTGATGGGGAATCTCTGAACTGAGCCACTCAGAGAGGTGGGGTGTCCAGCAGGGCCCAGCTGCCTGCGATGGGCACTGACCCTACCTGAATGCCCGTGGTTGTGGTCGCAAATGCCACCAGCACCTGGAAGGCTGCCTGAGTGTGCCAGGGCCCTGGCCAGGCTCAGATACTGAGGAGGAGGAGGAAAGGAGACCTGTGTTCCCCACCCTGAAACAGGTAAGCAGGTCCCCAGGACCTTGTTAAAGCCTTGACCTTACATGCAGACCCTGCATCTCCAGCCAGTTCTGAGAGATGTTTTGCAGACAGTCAGAGGGCCACCCTCTGAGCCCAGGGAGGACACCACAGGGAGGTGCCACGTGTACTGAGAGGCACGAGATGGCTCAGGCTACCTGGTGGCCAGGCTTGTGAAGGGAATTTTCACAGTGGCCATGGAAGATCCCTAAGCTTCCTGGGGCCTACTCCAGGGACACTACCACCCATTGGCACACAAACAGTGATCTTATTATAATTATTTCAGTTGTTATAGCTACAGGTGACAAGCCTTGAGAAAAGGTTTATCCAGACAGACTCCCAGATTCCTGCCCGACTCTTACCTCCTGTCTTCTGCATATTCTCTCGAGGAAGCTACCTGCTCATCCCTGAGATTTCACCGCCCTTCTCCCAGCAGCTCCCAGAACGGTTCAGACGCTGAGCCTCTGACCTCAGCATGTCTAGCAGCTGATATGTGTCTCCAGCTACTGAACCTGAACCTGACCGTGTCCAATAAAAACCTGCCTCTGTGTTTCCTCGTGGCCGGTGGCTGTACTGGATGATTCCTGCCACTCGGCCCAGTTCCCCCCAATGCATTCCTGGCCCACCAGGCCCCAGGAGCCTCCCCTTCCGCTGTCTTCCTTAGTTCCTACTGTAATTGTTGGCTCGACTGCAGAGAAACATTGACAGGAATCGCTATCAACAGTCATCTCCCTCCCAGGACAGTAAGTACACACGGCCTCAGTGCCTAGGCATCCACTTGCCCCAACGTGGAGCCAGTGACCTGGCCCCATACAGGATACGGTGCGGCATCCTAGGACTCCAGCTCACTTCTCTCACCCCAGGAGTCTCCAAAGACCCACATGAAAGACCATCATAGATGTCTACAATATCCCATATACTGGTTTTTAATCCTTGCCCCTGCAGGCTAGGGCTGGTGGCACAGTGACCCTAGCACTCTGGGAAGCTGGGGCAGGAAGAAAACAAGTTCAAGCCCAGCACATGTGACTTAGGTGATCCTACCTCATAACAAACACACATAGAAATAAATAAAAAAGGCTGGGAAAGGAGCTCAACGTGAAGGCCCTGAGTTTCATGCCCATTACCACCAAAAAAACAAAAAAATTAAATCAATGTCATAGGGACAGCTTTCTAGATGATCACCTTGTCCTCTTTTGGGGTTTTATTTTTAGATCACAGACACAATATCCAAATGCAACCTGCACCTGTGGCTGTGGTTGGCAGGTGGCTTTGTGCCTCCGATTCAGAGCTTCATATTTGCTCTGAGTAAAGAAAGACAACTGTTGGGACAAATTTGTCTGGGCACAAGCAAAGTAAAACACATTCAATTCCCAGAGGACAGGTCATTATAGCAAGAGAGTAATGCCTGGTTCCAAAATTCAAAAAATCTGCTACAGCCACCCAATCACCAACTTGGCCACCTCAAAGACCTGTGACAACATCTACTAAATTAATAACCCAACCGCTGCAGGTCAGACTGAAGACAAAAAAGGGACAAATGAAACCTCCATCCGCGGTCCACACTACCCTCCCAAACCTTGCACCTGGAAAGAAAGTTGAATTCAGAAAAAACACCTACTTTGCTCAGAGCCCTGTACAGCTAATAGGGAACACAAGCAGGCTCAAGAACCCATGCGCTAGGGCTGGAAGAATGGCTCAACGGTTAAAGCTCTTACCTAGTAAGCGCTAAGTCAAGCACTAAGTAGAATTTGACTCCCCAGCACCAGATAAGCAAGGCATGGTGGCACACACCTATAATCCCAGCACTCAGGAGGCTGAGAAGGAAGGGTCACCGTGAGTCCAAGGCCAGCGTGGGCTCCACAGTGAGTTCAAGACCAGCCTGGGCTGCAGAGCAAGACCTTGTCGAAAGAAAGAAAGAAAGAAAGAAAGAAAGAAAGAAAGAAAGAAAGAAAGAAAGAAAGAAAGGAAGGAAGGAAAAGAAGAGAAAAGAGAATCCATGGGCCTCTTCAGTATAAGAAATTCACTCAGTTATTATTTTGCAAAATGTAAGGTCAAAGCTTCATTAACAGGAGAAACACACTTTTATAAAACTAGATTGACTGCTGGATTGTTTGGAGCAGAATATTAACTCATTTTGGGGGCCTCTCTACCTCTAGTTAGTCAGTTCTTCAAGAAAATGGTTGGAATACAGACCAGAATTAAAACATTCATTAGCCAGGCCTAGTAATACAGTCTTGTAAGCCCAGCATACAGGGAGGCTGAGGAAAGTTTAAGCCCAACCAGGGCAACTAGCAATTTTGCAAGGCCTTGTCTCAAAATCAGAAATCAAAAATGGGCTGGGGATACAGCTCAGTGTGAAGGCCCTGGGCTTGATCTCCAGTGTCTCACAAACACACAAAGACACTATTCGTTACCCCAACACACATCCCACTAGCACCAAACCTTCATGTTCAAGGGACAGAAGCAGAAGGCACAGGATGGGAAACTTGCTTCTCTGGGTACCGGAATGGTTTTCAAGGAAGAACACAGAAGGCGAGAGAGGAGCTTTGAAGAGGGAGGACACTTACAGGTCTGGTGAACTGTGGTCAAAAAGATGAACTACAAAAAGGTGAGGGCTGAGGCCTATGCTCTCTGCTGTCCTGGCTAGTGCCGATGTCTCTGACTGGTGTCCCTCTACCAGCACAGGTGTTAGCTGCTGATGTGTTACCTGCCAATAGGAGCCTGAAGTACCTGTGTCCTCTGTCCTGACCACCTCTCCCCACGCCACCCTCACCCCATGTATCCCCTCCATAAGCCTTCTGTGATATGTTGGGAACCTGACCCAAGACACTGAGAATTAGACACCATGAAGTTCTGAAGCATTTGGTAGATCCCAGGAAGAGAACTTCCAATTTGAGGTCTTCAGCACTCCCTTGAGGATAATGGGGCACAGAAATCTGACACCCCTGCTCAGCTAGTACCGAAGCACAGAATGGAGGAAGGACAAAAATCTCATGTGTTCAGATGTGAGGGTTTCAGAAGATGACTAGAATACAAGAGCACTAACCAATAGGGAGCAAGGAGGCGGGGCCTGCATAGGGGAAGCTCTGCTTCCTGGCAGCCATGAGGCAAGTAGCTTCCCTCTGCCATGCCAGTCTACCTGATGTTTCTGTCCCTTGGAATCAGCTGAAACCTCTGAAACTGGGAGCCAAAAGAAACCTATTCTCTTCCATTGTGCATGTCATGTACTTAGTCACAGCAGGAAAACACTAACACACAGACCCTCTTCTATAAAGATCCTGCAACAAAAAGTTGATTTTGCTAGTTCCTGGACACTCTAGACCCAGGCTGGGCATAACTCAGTGTTGGTCAATCAGATCCTCCAGTTCATTTACAAGGCAAGAAGAATTACATCAGCCACCAAGTTTGTCTGTCTGTCTGTCTCTCTCTCTCTCTCTGGTACTGAGGACCAAGCCTAGCACATTCACACTATGCTACATCCCCAGCCCATTTTTAAAAATTTTATTTTGAGACAGGGTCTCGCCAAGTCACTAAGTTGCCCAGGCTGAGCTTGAATTTGTAATCCTCCTGCCTCAGCTTCCCACAGTGCTGGGATTACAGGCACAAGCCCATTTTTAGGCTCATTTTTATTTTTTATTTTGAGACAAGGTCTAAGTCACCAAGCCTCATGCCTCAGCCTCTCAGAGTGCTGGCATTATGGGCCAGCTTCCCTGGGCCCGGCTCCACATCCCAACCACATGCTTTAGGGTTTCATGCTGACAATGCTACCACAGCACAGACTTTTGTAGAAATTTTCATATCCCCCTCTAAAGTTAGGGGTGTGGCTCAGTGGCACTTGCATTTGCCTGGCATGTGGAAGGCTCTGGGTTCCATCGCAAGCACCCCCCAAAACAGGAATTAAATAAATAAATCAGTTTCCCAGTGAACAGACTTAGAAGGCAAAGCACATGGCTGTACCTAAGTAGCATAACTTGCTCGTCAGAGTGCTTGATTCTTAAGGAAAATAACTTAAAAGCCAGAGAGTTGTAAAAGTGTAGTCCAACACAGCCTAAACACTTCATTAAACGCCTACACTGGGCTTCCCCTGTGCGATTCCCCATGCCCTGCCATAAATCATCACCCGGTCCATTGTGTTTTAGATACTGAATTTAGGACAGTGTTCAAAGATTTTTTTATGGAGCCAGTTCCGTGGCTTCAATTCCAATTTACCATCTTCCTCTCTTGACGTCCTTCTGGAGTTCACCAGCCTACGAGTCCTCAAGGACTCGAAAAACCAAGGAATGAATCAAAGGAAAAAAAAATGTTCTGTTTCCCCCATTTAGGAATGGGTTGAAATATAGATGAGATCTACCATGAGCCGTAGGACATTCTGAGGAGGCCATCAGCCCCAATGTCTTCAGGAATAACTATTATGTTAGAAATATAATAACTAGGAACAACTATTATGTTAGAAGCTGTCAGCAAGCCACCAAGGCACACAGGAAAGCAAACAAACGGAACACAGGTCTACATATCTTTCTCTGCTTGCATGAACAGGAAGTATCTTTCTTCATTTTTACTACCATGAAACACTCATGCGGCTTTTCCTGATTACCAATGATTTTTTTTTCTTCTTCTTCTTTGGACAATACAAGAGGCCAATCCCACGCCCACATTCCTAGCTCATTTTTTCTTTTTAAAGTTTTGATTCTTGAGACAGGGTCTCACTAAGTATCTAAGTGACCCAGACAGGGATCAAAGTTGCAATCCTCCTTCCGGAATCTCCTAGAGTGCTGAGATGACAGGCCTGTGTCACAAGGCTCGGCTCGGGGATGACTCTTGACCCTAAGTTAAGGACTTTCTGGAAGATGAATTTGCATTTTCAGACCTCCAGCGTTCTATGAGAAACACCAAATGATTATGGCATTAAGTCAACATCCTGCTCCACTTGTGAGAACTGGTAGTTCAGGCTCAGGGAAGGCGGAGTCAGTGCTGCTATAGACGCACGTCATGAAAATATAGCACATCAATTCTTTTAACAGATTAATGAGGACTGCAAAAAAGTAATTAAAAAATAAAACAGGCTGAAGATGTAGCTCAGTTGTGAAAGTACTTGCTTAGCAGGGGCAAGGCCCTGGGTTCGATTCCTCAGCACCACATAATCAGGCGTGGTGGCGCACACCTGTAATCCCAGCACCCGGGAAGCTGAAGCACGAAGCCTGCCGTGAGTTCCAGGCTAGACTGGGTTACACAGTGAGCTCAGGATCGGCCTGGACTATAGAGCAAGCCATTGTCTCTAAGTTAATTAACTAATTAATTTTTAAAGACTGACAGAAGCCACACTTTCAATTCCCTTTTCCTGCCAATACGATATGGAGAGAGAGTGCCCAGGGCCATAGCCCTGTGACTTGAGCCTGTGCCTAGGAAGCGAGAGGAGGCCCACGGTTAGAGACTCGAGCACCACACAATCTCTGGGCATGGTGGCACATGCCTGTGATCCCAGAATGCAGAGACTGATGCAGGAGGACTGCTGGGAGTTCAAAGCCAGCTTGGGCTACATAATGAGTTCAGGACCAGCACAGGCTACAGAGAGCCACCCTGTTTCAAAAACAAAACAAAACAAACAAACAAAAAAGCCATGCACAACACAAATGAGAAATACTATCAATATTCCCTCACTTTAGCTATGCAAAAGTATTTAGAACTCTGAGCCAGGCACAGACACAGTGAAACAGGTATGTAATCCTGGCTATTCAGGAGATCAAGGCAGGAGGATTGCAAATTTGAGCCCAATCTGGGCAATTTACCAAGACCATCTCTCAAAACAAAAAACAGGGGCTGGAGGAATGGCATAGCAGTTAAAGTGCTTGCCTAACAAGCACAAGGCCCTGGGTTCAATTCCCCCAGCACCAAATAAAGCTGGGTGTGGTGGCGCATGCCTGTAATCCCAGCACACTGTAAGGCTGAGACAAGAGGATCACAAGTTTGAGTCTAGCCTGGGCAACTCAGTAAATTACCAAGAAAAAATAAAAGGGGCTGGAGGAATAGCACAGCAGTTAAAGAACTTGCCTAGCAAGCATATGGCCCTGGGTTCAATTCTCCAGTACCACATAAGGACTGGGCATGTGGCACACACCTGTACTCCCAGCACTAGGAAGGCACAGGCAGGAAGACGGTGGGGCATCCAAGATTAGCCTGGGCTATAGAATGACACTCTGCCTCAAAAATGAAATAAGATAAAATATAAAATATAATGGGCTGAGGATATAGTTCAGTGCAAAAGCTCTGGGTTCAATTCCTAGTACCAAAAAACCAAAAAAAAAAATATGCTAAAGATCATCAGGATATTACTATCCATGAACATAATACACATAAATGTAATCTATATTTGTATATATAATTATTTAGTAAACAAATTAAAGAGTTTTTTAAATTACCGATTATGAAATACCATTAATTCAGGTAAATAACTTCCTTGGTTCCATCTTATTTGCAAGAAAGCAATATTTTTTTCTTTCAAAAAATACACTTGCAAAGTGCCTACCATGTGGTGTTCTTGTGTAACACAAATACTTGAGCACACAGTAGAAAACATCATGGCTAAGTCCCCTCCTCCTGCAGTAAGCAGAACTCCTCTCCTGGCCAAAGGCCAAGGCAAAGAAGTACAATGAACAGCACAGATTTCTTTAAATCTGAGAGCCAGGTGTGACCCATGCCTATAATTCCAACTACTCAGGAGGCTGAGGCAGGAGGATTGCAAATGCAAGGCTGGCTGGGGCTGCAATACCAGCTGTGAAAGTGACCAGCTCTGTGATCCGGAGCAAGCCAGAGGATGCCTAAGGCTTCATATGCCTCACCTGTGAGATTAGGACACCGGCAAAAAGACCCAAGGCCTATATCGGCTGCAAATTTTAAGATTTTATGACAGTCTCTTCAATGTCGGGGTATTTCTGAGGCCAAAACTCACTGATCCTGACTCCTAAGGCTGCGTCACGGTTTCTGGGTGGGGTGTTGGAGGATAGGTAGAGGGACTGCTTCATCATTCACCAAATACAGTAAGAGAGACTTGCTGAAAAATAGGAAAGACACTTCCTGCGTGATAAAGCGTGTGGGTCTGCTGAGTGAAAGTCCCCTTTTGGCTTGTTCCCACTGGATGTTCCATAGCTTTCAACTCTCACGGACCAGGCACCATCCCCGGAGCTGACCCTTACCCTAGGATCCATCAACCATTTGACTCACATAGGAAGATTCTAGCAGCCTTTTCCACACTTTTAGAATATGCCTCATTTCTCGCTGGGGAAATCTTAAGTGCCAGCGGGATTTGTTCTTTCTCCTACACATAACGGAAGCCAGGAGACATAAGGAATTCTGAGTCCCGCAAAGTGAAGGAAGGATCCCCACGCCAAAGGCCTGGCACCGAGGAGAGCACCCCACCCCTGACCCCCACTTCCCTGCCTCCAGCAAGTAACAGCAAGCCAGACGCTGCCGGGCCAGGCAAGGAAAATCAATAAGACTCACTCTCAAAGACAATTCTGAGTGCAGAATACCTGCCACAGGTAATAAATCACCTCATTTAAATTTATCTTTTGAGCGGCGCACACTGGATTACGCTTATACATCACTTCAACCTCTCTTTTCTGCCCTGTTGACAACGGACAAATTGAGAGGGATGGTAAAAAGGGAGAAAAAAGACTCTGTTACCAGTCCCATGTACTAGAAGAAATAATAATGATGAAGTAATTATTACTTTTTTGTTAACTAAGCTGCCACTGTAAGTCTTACAGAGCTCTCTGGATTTTCCGGAGAAGCTACCGTGGACCGGAAATAAAGGTGGCCTTTTTTTCGGATCCCTCGGGACACACTCCACACCTGCATTCACAACAAGGGCTTCTGTACTTTGTTTCTCTAACAATGGGAGAGTTTATGGGCTTTACTAATGACACTAATGACGGGACCACGGCGGAGCTCGGAACTCACTGTGGTAAACGCGGCTTCCGGTTCAGCAATATGGCAGCAGGCTACGACAGCGCCGGAAAGGGACACAGCAACAACCCGCTCTGGGAACACCTAGGAAGGAACACTGCCTAAAATAGGGTCTGGGGGTGAGGGGGGCAGTAAGAGGATGTGTGCTGTTTACACTCAGACTCTTCTAGCAACTTACAGACTTGCTTTTTCAAATCTAAGTGGATGGGCTGGGGGCATAGCTCAGCATTAAAGTGCTTCTCACCACCACAAGGCCCTGGGTTCGATTCTCCAGCACCACGGAAACTGGGCCTGGTGGCACATGCCTATGATCCCAGCACTCGGGAGGCTGAGGCACGAGAACTGCCAAAAGTTTAAGACCAGTCTGCACTACATACATGGTAACCTCGGGACCAGCCTGAACTGTAGGAGAGACCCTGTCTGAATAAACAAATAAATAAATAAAATCTAGGTGAACAAAGAGGTGAAAACTAAGCTATTCTGAGGCAGAGTAGGAACTTAAACCCAAAGGAAATCAAATCATAATCCTTCTAGTGTGGGGGGTTGGGGGGTAGGGGAGAGAATCAGAATATCCCCTGGAGGATGGGTTTGGTGCCAAGGCCTGGGTTCCCAGCCCCTGGGGAGGCTGAGGCAGGAAGAGCATGACTTCAAGCTCAGCCTAAGTGTCTTAGCCTTTATTAGCAAGATCCTGCCTCAAAGTTGAAAATAAAAATGACCTGTGGATGTAGCTCAATGGCTCTGGAGTCCATCCCCAGTGCCTGCTGGGAAAAAGAAGGAAAAAGAATCACACAATGGAAATGAAAGACCATTATATCCCTGGTCTCTGAGTGAGAGTAAAAATTTAAAAATCCCTGAAAAATAATAACAGAAATCTAAAACCATAAAACATTCTACGAGGAAAAAAAAAGAAATGAAAATAAGCTAAATCATACTTTTAGAACTAAATACTACAATCACCAAAATCTGTGGTCTTTAAGTTGGGTAAAGAACAGATTAGACAAAAATGAAAAAAAGAATCAAGTGAAACAGAAGATAGATCTGAGGAAATTACCCAAAGGACACCAAGTCAAATAAAATGAGTGAAAGAATAAATTAAGGATAGGAATGAAGATAGATAAAAAGGGATGAATAGTTAAGGGCATGTACATGTAGGACAGTGACCAGATGAAAACGGGGTGACTGTGTTTGTCTGGGTCCTCTGGGAGGCAGATGTCAAGAGGGGGAGCATTTATGAGGGAAAAAGAGTAGGATGCAGAGGTGGAAGAGCCTTCGCACCATGCTGCAGGTGTGACACAGGAAGAACAGGCCGGTTGAAAGAAGAAAGCTCTGGGGGCTGTGGAGTCAGCTCAGGGGCAGAGAGCTTGCCTGGCATGCACGTGGCCCTGGGTTCATCCCCAGCACCGGAGAAGGGAGAGGAGACAGGAGGGGAAGGAAAAGGAAAAACTTCTGGCCACACAGAGAGAGAACACTTGAGCCAACGTCCCTTATTAAAGGAGCCCTGCAACTTCCAGGAAGGAACCAGCCCTGGCACCTGCCACACTCCACCGCCAGCCCAGAGGACTCGTGCCTTTGGAGTGAACCCTGAGATGTGGCATCTGGGCTGGGAGCCAGCCCTGCTTCCTACAGCAGGAGATCTGAGCAACAGAGCTTTTAGCTGTCACAAAGAAAGAGAAGGCTTTATTTTTAAATTATTTTTGCAGTCATGGAGACAGAGCCCAAGGCCTCTGCACTGAGCCGCATCCCCAGGCAGTTAGTTCCCTTCTTCTTCTCCTCTCTGTTCTGTGTCGAGACAAAACCTTCTAAGTCACTGGCCCTGGTTGGGTTCAAACGCGCAAGGTTCCTGCCTCAGCCTACCAAAGTGCTGGGATTACAAGCCTGTACCATCAGACCAGCTGAGAGGCAACAGATTCAAAGATAATACTTAGGAATTTTGAAGAATTATGAAAGTCATGAACCTTCCACGTGAAGAATACCAAACTCTGAGGGGAATAAATAAAAATAAACCCACACTCATATTAATGAGACTGTGGAACACCAAAGCCAAAAATCAAAGGAAAACTAAAGAGCTCTCCCACCCAAAAACGCACACATGTCATATACACACTCAAGGGGGAAGGGAAGTAGTACAGGGCAACGTGTCAAAAAAATGGTGGAACATCTGTGGATGGCAGAGATTCCAAGTGACTTGTTTTATTGTGTTTTTCTGTTTTCCGAGCTCCCCGAGGTGAGCATATGGTGCTTTGCAAGTAGGTGGGGAAAAGCAGTCACTGTTTCTGAAGTGGCAGGAACTCTGGCGCCCGCTCCTCTGAGGCAGGGTCCACCGTCTGCAGGCCAGAGGCAAACTCTGACTGAAGGATAGCTCCACCACCTAAAAAGGCTGAGAGCCTGCATCAAAAGAAGAACTAAACTTACAGTGTGCCATCGGAGGTCTTTCTGTTAACCTTTGCAATTAGCCCGTGAGCTGGCTGCAGTGGCACATGCCTGCAATGCCAGCCCCCGGAAGGCTGAGGCAGGAGGATACAGAATTCCAGGCTGGCCCGGACTACACAGTGAAACCCTTGTCTCAGAGAAAAAGATGCAAACCCCATGGAACCACTGTGGCTGGCCTTGTAGCCACAGCACCCACAGAAATTTCCACACCTGGAGCCAGCAGGACCGACCTTAGGCCCTACCTGCCCCATGGGCCCTTAGGCCCCGAGACATCGGGTTTCCTTCGGCGTCCTGTCCGGGCTCCATTGTACCCATCTATCCCGCATGGTGAGGTGAGCAGGCAAAGAAAACCAGAACAGGATATAACTGACCTCTGCCAAGATTAAGGCTTTTTACTGACTTTGGCAAAAAGTTTGCGGGGGGAGGTGATTTGAGTCTTCTGCTCTGTACCCTCTCTGGAGTTGGTACTGCTGTTGTCTGTGACCCAAAGGGCCTGAGCACTGGCCACTAAGCATCTGCCTGCCTATTCGTTACACAAACCCTAGGTATTTACTACACGCCCAGCCCAGTGGCACAGGCCCAATCAGCCAGCTAGTTAGGCAGCTCCGGCAGGCAGATGATGGATCTGCATACACAGAGCACGCACCTTCCACCATTGAAAGTGGCCTTAAGAAAGCCCAGAGTGGGAACAACAGCTGTGCCCAGAATCCGTGCTCTGAGATGCATGGCTGGAGGGACTGCAAGGGCAAAGGCCCGATGCCACAAGAACAAAACAAAAGAACGCCAAGAAAGGCAAATCAAAACCACCAGGAGATACCACCACTGACCCATCATAACAGCTTTCATTAAAATGACAGACCAATTGTGTAAACACCAGAAAGGTTGTGGCAAAGCCAAAACCCTCACACGTTGCTGGCAGGAGCACAAAACACAAGAGCTACTTTAGAACATACAAGCTGGCTGTTTGTTTAAGTTAAACATCTATTTTAACACACGACCCAGCAATTCAACTCCTAGGCATGTACCCCAAAATATAGAAATCTTTTATACCAATGATCTCAGGAGTCCCAATGGAAGGAAAAACCACAAGCTTCCATCTGTAAGTGACTGAATAAATAAAATGCTTTGTATCCATACAATGGAATACTATTGAGCAGTAAAAAAGAACCACCTACTGATACTTTCACAACACAGGCAATTTCACAAACAGTATGCAGGCTCCAAGTCACCAGGTCTGACTGTATGATGTGGGATGTGTGCTGACTGGGCCCAGGGCTTCGCACTAGGCACACACCTCTGCCACTGAGTTAGCTCTCTAGCCCTGGGAGGCTTTTTTTTAATGAAATGAAAAGAAAAGATAAAAATACAGAGTTCGGAAGCAGATCAGCAGTTGCCTGGGGTCGGGCTGAAAGCCAGGACTGGCTGGAGCGGGGCGTAGGAACGTTGAGGGTCACAGGCTGTTCTACCCTGCACGGTGGTCATGGTTGTACATGTATATGGTTTTACCACAACTCATTGGTACACTTAAAAAGCCACGTTTATGTTACCCAAATTAAACCTCAATAAAGTTATTTACAGCTGGGGGCTGGAGGAATGGCTCAGCGGTTAAAGTACTTGCCTAGCAAGCGCTACGTCAAGCACTAAGTACCCCAGTTTGATTCCCTAGCACCACATAAGCCAGGCGTGGTGGCGCACACCTGTAATCCCAGCACTTGGGAGGCTGAGGTAGAATGATTGCCGTGAGTCCGAGGCCAGCATGGGCTCCATAGTGAGCTCAGGACCAGCCTGGGCTACAAGAGCAGAATATTAAATAAAAATTGCAGAAATGCACAGGATAACATCCGTAAGTTGTAAACCACAGGCCATTCGGAGTGGCACAACAAAGCCACACGTGGTCCTGGCTCAGCCCACCAGGCTGGACACACGGCCCCACACACGTCCCTCTGTGTCCCTCTTGACTACAGGATTAACAGTCACAGCGTCACAGCCCTTGGGGTGAGGGGACCCTCGTTCGCTTAATATTGTCCCCAGAGCCTAGCAGTAACGCTAGCAATTTCATTAGAGGGTATTGTAAGAACTCATCTATGTTATCATTAGTCTTTGCAGTTTTACTGTCTAATTTATAAATTAACCTTTGTGCTAGGCGTGTGCACATCGGGAAAAAGTGTGTGCACAGGGTTTCACCTGAGGTGTCAGGCATCTGCTGGGGGTCACGTAGCAGTCACCCTGTGGGTAAGGGGTGAATGTATTAGTTTCTAACAGGTGGTGGGAGAGGAGGGGCACAGCTTCTGCTGTATTCTGGTCTTAGCAAATGAGAAGACAGTGGGGGTCAGGTATGAGCCAGGTATGGTCATACATACTTGTAATGGCAGCACTCTGGGAGGCTGAGGCAGGAGGATCTCAAGTCTGAGCTGTTCCTGGACACTCAGCAATTTAGTAAGACTCTTATGAAAATAAGAAATGAAAAAATCACCAGGATACAGTTCAGCGTGAAGGCCCTGGATTTGATTCTAGTACAAAAACAAACAAAAACCAAGCAGCGAGTAGAAACAGCACTTGGGGAAGGAAGTCAGAACACATTACATTTTAGGCCGATTTGGAAGTGGCGTGAGGATGTTCAGGTACAAATACTCAGAGCAGAGTTTACCAAACAGGAAAGAGTCTGAGGCTGATACTCTACCTCGGTGAGCCCTTAGTGCCATGCGTCACCAAGATGACCAAAGTGACTTCAGGTACTTATGGACTCACATAAACACTAAGAAGTCAGGCCTATAAACTGAGCTTCGTGGTGCATGACTGTAATCTCAGCACTCAGGAGGCTGAGGCAGGAAGACCACTGTGAGTTTAAGGCCAGTCTGGACTACAGAATGAGCTCAGGACCAGCCTAGACTACAGAATAAGAACCTGTCTCCAAAAAAGAAAAAAAGTTATAGCTAAAAATTGACAAGGTACAGAAAAGGTTGACGCCAGCATGGAATACATGGTAAGACTCCGTCTCAAAAAATACCAATCACAGAAACAAAATAGAATGTGACCAAGAGCCTCAGCCCTGGGGCTCCCCGGCCTGTCTTTAGTGACTGTGGTCCTCCTCCAACAGTGAGTCACCACTGTCCCCTCTGCCTTCCGCGTGGGTGGCCATGCGCCAAGCCAGGGTTGCCTCCACTACCAGAAGCTCCCGGAAGCCGGGGACAGCTCGTCCATCACGGTGTTCGTAAGCCCCAGCACTGGGCAGGGGAAACTAACAGCAGGAAATTAGATAAAGGAAAGCTTTTTAAATAGCACAGAAACAATGATGCCTCCTTTCAGTTCTGGAGATTAAACCCCAGGGCCTCACATGTCAGATGAGCATTCAATCACTGAACCACACCCTACAGCCCCTTAAAATAAATATTTTAATATCTTTACCTATCAACAAGTGAATGGACGAACTGAATGTGTTACTGACATGGAATATTAGTCAATGTTAAATGAAATTCAGGAGGCTGAGGCAGGAGGACTGTCTTGAGTTCAAGGCCAGCTTGGACTATGTAGTGAGTTCAGGATCAGCCTGAGCTACAGAGAAAGACCCTATTGTGAATTTTTTAAAAAAAATCAATACACAAAAAGGCTTGAGATGTAAATCAGCGTACTTCCTGGGCTCCACCCACAGTAATGAAGAAAAATTCTACCAAGTGTGACTGTTAAAGGGGTTATGGAAATGGATACTGATGCTGGCACTTGTGATGCAGCTAAATTGTACACTTACAATTATTCAAATATAAAATTTTATGTCGCATATATTTAACAACTTTTTTGTGGTCCAGGCTTTGGTCTCAGGCCCTTCGCGCTGAGCTACATCTCTAAGTGTTTTCCATTTATGGATTTTGAGACAGAGTTTCACTACATAGCTAACCTGCCCAGGCGGGACTTGAACTTGGGATCCTCCAGCTTGAGTGTTCCAGAGTGCTGGGGTTATATGCCTGCATTACCAGGCCTGGTTTAACAACTTCTTGAAAAGAAATTCTGCAAAATCCCTAGGCAGCTCAGTGGTATGGAGCTTACCTAGCATACCCAGGCTCTGGGTTGTATTTCTAGCATAGCAAAAAAATAAAAAAAGCTCTCCCACGCAGGCTCAAACACTGCTTGTGCTCCCCGTCAGGTGGCCCTGCTGCTACACTGAATTCTTAGATCTCTGATGGGCAGCCGGAGGAGAGAGAGGACAGCACGTTTGGCACTGATACAGCCCTTCATTCAAATGGCTGAAGTTTCTGATCCTACAAAAATACCATGAGAATCAGGAAACAGATCCTAAACTTACTCTGAACTCATGAAAGCAAACATAAAATGTGACTTTCAGGCTGGAGGAGTAGCACAGCAGGAAGGGAGGAAGTAGCATATACCCTTCCAGGTCCTGTCCCATTGATCCACCCCTTCCTGGTTTAAGCCCCCACTCCCCCACATACCTGTAATCTGTGATCTACCACACACCTGTCTTCCACCACACCCCTTCAGACTGGGCCCATCTCCTAACAGCACATGGCTCCACAGATAATCCACAGCATCCAAGCACAGGAGACCTCGGGGGACACTTCAGATCCAAACCACAACAGGGGGAAGCATTCCGTCATCGGAGTTGGTTGGCTGGGGTACTGGGGATGAAGCCCAGGACCTTCACACTGAGTTATATTCCCAGCTCATTTTTATTTTTGAGTTTGACACAGGGTCTTGAGAAGTCACTAAGTTACTCAGGCTGGGCTTGAACTTTGCAATCCTCCAGCCTGAGCCTTCTAGAAGAATGGCAGTGTTTGCAACACTGGGACTAACTGTCATCATATCTTTACAAGGAGAAGGAATCAGGGTACCTCCTCTTTTTCTGCCTAACTTGAACATAGCCAAGTCTGTTATGGTGCCGGTAGGTGTGGTTTTCATCATACTAGTAAGATTACAATGAGTTTCAAGTCGTCTAAGAGGTTGTTATGGCAGTTGAATCTGGCGGGAACTGCGGGTGAGCAGCTGGATGCACATGCTAATCAACATCCCCTGTAACTCCTATAGGCAAGCAGCCCACCAGCCCTGGCAGGTCATAAATGCAGCCTATTGGTGACGGTGACGGTGGAGGGTGACACAGGACTTGGCTCCCAACACAGGGTTGAAATGAGAGATTCTAGAAAGGTCGGATAGAGGGGAGAAGCGGAGGTAAGGTGAGGAAGGGCAGAGGCCAGAAGAAAATGCAAAGCCCCCACAAGGTGGGTTCCTGAACAAGGACCATGTGTGGCTTCCCCGCTGCAGCTGCGTGCCGTGAGGGGGTCACGTCAGGCAGGTGGTCAGACATCAGCGGGACTGAGGGACAAGGGGGCTGGTCCACACATAGCATGCTCTGCCACTTGGAATTAGTAAATACCCAAAGGCCTCAATGGTTAATGCATTAGCATCATTTCCTAGTTCGCAGATTCAAAATGATCCCACACAGCACAATGACCTTTATATTCTTTATTATTATCATTATTATTATTATTTATTTATCCAGTAGTGCCTGGGATGGAGCCCAGGGCTGCACTGTGCTACAGCCCCAGTCCAGCTTTTTGGTATTAAAATTTGAGACAGGATCTCACTAAGTCACTGAGTCGCCCAAGCTGGGTTCAGACTTGCGATCCTCCTGCCTCAGCTTCCCAGTTTGCTGAAACTGCATTGTGCATATGTCTTCTGGTGACCATGTATCTCCAAAACAGGGGATATAGCATTTGGGGGGACCATGACCTACACCCAAGGATACTAGAAAGGGGATCATTAAATGACCTTTAAAGGACCCCATCTCCTTGGACTGAGACCTGGTTTAAGTTCTTCCATGATGACGGCCCCTGAGGGAACATGGCCCACATGGGAAAAACAAGGAGGACAGTTCTGAGTTGCTGGATAGCCCAAGGAACCCATAAGAAGGTCAATAAGCAAATATCTCATATAAATCCAGTAATCACCAGCCCAGGAACGACTCTCCTGTAAGGATCCAGACTTCCACCCCAGGCAGCCGACGTCGTGACACTGCCGCCACCTTGTTGGTAGGGCTGGCTGTCTCTTCCCTTTATGGTAAATCCGGCTTCTGCAGTAGGGCCCAGGAGCACCAGGGAGCAAGGACTGAGGAGCTGGGTCCTCCCCAGGGCGCACTTTCCCTCTCCTGCCATGGGGTCAGAGCTGCCCAGGCTTTCATTTTGTCCTTTCTTTTTGTGACACTGAGCGTTGAACCCAGGGCCTCACACAGGCTAGATAAGTGCTTGACGCCCAAGCTACACACATGATCTTTTTTTTTAATTGTTCTGTGAACCAAATCCGTATGATAAAACCACTCTAGTCTGGATAGAAGATCTACAAACACCCACACACTAAGAGACACGTGGAAACTATTACTGTTTTATTTTAAAATTATTATTTTTTTGAGACAGGGCCTCACTCTGTAGTCCAGGCTAGTCATGAACTTATTATGTAACCCAGGCTGGCCCTGAACTCACAGCAATCCTCCTGTCTCAGCCTTCAGAGAGCTGGGATTGTGTGACCAAAGGCACAAGAAAAAAAAAGAGAAATACCCAGGTTAAGTCCCCAAAATCACCTTCAGAGCTGTGCATGTAGCTCAGGACCTCTGAACTAGTCGAGCTTGCCCCAAGGATCTGGCTTCAGTCCCCAGTACCCCAAAAGAAGCCATTTTAGGTACACCTTGATAGAAAAGTCATGTTAGCTAGGATTCCAGCTAAATATCTCAGAAAGTAAATAAATACCTTTAAGGCAGAGGGAATCTTCTTCACTTAGTGGTTGCAAGGACAGGAAAGCAAAGCATAGATCAAAAAAGTATTTATTATTTTATTAATTAATTAATTTATTTATTTACAGTACTGGTGATTGAACCTAGGGCTTCGCAATGAGTTGTAATTTCAAGACAGGGTCTTGCTAAATTGCAGCAGGCTGGGCTCAAACTTGTGATTCTCTTGCCTCAGCCTCTCAGAATGCTGGAATTACAGGCCTGTGCCACCAGGCCTAGCAGATCAAATATTAACAAAAAGAATATGTGTTCAAAGGACTCAAAAGTTCTCTGCACTGGGGTTCCAGGGTGTATGCAAGCTGTGAGACTGGCCCAGGTTATCAGCTTTACTTTAGCATCTTGCCTTGCCCTTCCAAGAGTTATCTGAGCCACAAGAAAAAGAGGGGCTAGAGGAACAGCGCAGCAGTTAAGAGCATGGGCCTAGCAAGCTCAAGGCCCAGAGTTCGATTCCCCAGTACCACATGAACCAGGCACGGTCACACATCCCAGCCCTCTGAAGGCTGTGACAGGAGGACTGCTGTGAATTCAAGGCCAGCCTGGGCTACATAATAAGTTCATGAGTAGCTTGGGCTACAGAGTGAGGCCCTGTCTCAAAAAATAATAATAATTTTAAAATAAAATAATAAGTTGACAACACTATTCTATTTCTCTTCGCTTAATTTTTTTAAAAAATGTCTTAATCATCAGAAACAAAATGATGTCTTCACCCTCTTCCTAAAGGCACTATACGGCAGCCAGCCCAGCCTCAGCAGGTGCAGCTCTCACTGCTGGTCCCATTTCTTTGGAAACAAAAGACATTCTTCCCCTTCCAGGCTGAAGACTGCAGTAAAAAGATGGGTTGTGCCCTAGTTTGGGAAGTGCTGAAGAGGCAGGAACTTAAGCAGTATGGAAAAAACTACAGCTCCTGGCCTTAGGGACCAAGAAAAACACACCAGCCCAACAAAGATACCTGCAGTCCAGTGGGAACTTCTGGAGCTGCTTAAGCCTCCTGCTCTGAACACTTGAACAATGGGTCCTATTTATACCCAGTGCAAAGACCTCCTGCCCCAGGGGCCTCCTGAACAGGGCTCAGCTTATGCTCCAGCGGCAAAAGTCCACTCCGAGGACTCACAAAGCCCCACTGCCATCCACAAGCAGGATTAATCCCAAAGGGATATAACACCAGGCTGCCTTGTGGAGGCCTGCCTTCCCCTCCACCGCAACTAAGGCTGCTAGCTGTTACAAGAACTATTCCCTGTAAAAGCGCCCGTCACAGTTTCTCTCACGCACGAGCACAGCTCCAGAGGGAATGAGGGAACCAGGAGGGTGCTTGCAGAGACCAGGCTGAAGGACAAAACCAGGACTGCTGTCCTCAGTCCACATCGCCATCAGGAGTATCACACTTCAAAATAGCAAGTTGTTATATAAAGCAAGAAGGTTTTCTGAGCCCAGCCTGGAGGTGCGGGCCTATGATTCCAGCCTTCTGCGAGGCTGAGGCAGGAGGATCGCGTGTTCAAGCACAGCCTGGGCAACGTAGGAATTCAGTGGGACCCTGTCTCAAAACCAAAACTAAAAATAGGTGGGGCTGTGGGGAAGTCTCTGGACAGTACTGGAAAAAGAGAGACAGAGAGAGAAAAACAGAAAGAAGTTTCCCCAGCCGCTCTCCAAAAGGTTGCCTCTGCTGCAGACTTCCGTTTCCCTGTTCTACGCACACTCCCACACCCCGCCTCGGGCTAAGACGAACTGCTAATAATCTGCTGACCATGCACCGTACCCACGACTGCAGCTTCCCAGCTAGAGATCTCTGCCAAAATTCACATTTGTGGTCCTGTATGTCTCCTTTCAAAGGGGCTTCCCTCCAATCCGAGTTCACTGTAATCCCTTCTTCACACGTGGGTCATGCGGCGTTTGCAACCAACTAAAACGTTCATGTTCTTACTAAACTAATTATAAAGTAGCATGTCGTCTGGAATTTGCTTCAAAATAACCCAGGATGAGGGCATACTAAGGGTCAACTTTAAAACACGGCTGACCATGAGATGCTCGTCATCCACCGTTGGGGGTATGGGTATGTGTACATGCTCGTGATGCCGTTGTTCCTTTTTGGCTTGTGTTGCAATGTTCCTGTAGTAACAAATCTGAAAGTAATCACAAGTCACAAAGCCGACTCATGACCCCACCAAGAACTGAACCCAGGACATTAAGACCAGCATCCTCGCTGGGCCTGGCGATTCAAGCCTGTAACACCAGTACCCTGGGAGGCTGAATCAGGAGGACAGCGTGTTCAAACCCAGTCTGGGTAACTTAGTGGCTTGAGGAGACCCTGTCCACATAAAGCTGAACGTGGTGGCGCACGCCTGTGATCCCAGCACAGAAGAGGTTGAGACAGGAGAATTGCTGTGAGTTCGAGGCCACCCTGGGCTCCATGGACCAGCCTGGACTGCAGAGCAAGACCCTATCTCACAAATAAATAAATAAATAAATAAATAATCAGAAAGAAGAAATGGCCAGTGGCAGAGCCCTATACTCCCAACACTCTGCAAAGCTGAGGCAGGGGGATCACAAATTCCAGTGCAGCCTTGGCAACTTAGAGACATAGTGAGATCGTGTCTCAAAATCAAAACCATAAAAGTGCGGGGAGGCTATAGTGACGTGTGCAAGCCCTGTGCACAATCCCCAGCGCCACAAAAAAAAGAGAGGAAGGAAAGGAGAGGAGAGGGAAGGGGAGGGGAGGAGAGGGGAAGAGAGGGGAGGACAGGACAGGACAGGACAGGACCAGCTCACGCCCTGGTGCGCTGCTGCTCTCTGTGGACTGCTCTGTAGTCAACCCTACTACTGTTCTCACCACACGGAGCCGCGTTCACTTACTCATCTGACCAACACCCCTGGCTGCTGTCCTCGCAGGGCCCGGGTACAGTGCAACAGCCAAGATGCAGACTGAGCGTGAAAAGAGCCCATGGAAAAACTGCCAACTACGCCTGCCTGGGGGAGCCGGGCCAGGACAGGAGGTGTGAGGGGCACTCAGGAGTCTGGCAGGGATCATGGGGGGAGGTTATGCAGGGTCTGGGGACAGGAGCACAGTTCAGACACAAGTCACTGTGTAGGCAGAGGTACCGTCTAGAAGGGGTTTGGTGACAGGACTGGGGGAAGGGAGAGGGCCATGGAGGGGGACCATCCCGGAGAGTTACCTGAACTTGGGTCCTCCTGCCTCAGCCTCCCAGGGTGCTGGGGTTACAGACATGTACCACCAGGCCCAGTGGGCTTCTGTAACAGATCGCAGCCAGGACTGATCAGGGCTAGGAAGGGTGAGAGGCGAAGGTTCTCACCTCGGGTACAAAAGTTAGCAGGCATCTACAGACTCAGCAATGCAGAAAAATATTATTTCAATGCAATTTTTTAAAAACTCAAAATAAAAGCCATGAAGAAATATATATATAACATCTACATGGTAAATAAAATGGTCTGCTGCTGTGTGTGTTATGAACCTGTCTTTATGTTACACCCTGGCTGTGGACCACCCAAGCCCCTCACCACCCCACCGGGTAAGTTCACGAAGCGGGACAGTGATATGACAGACCGGAGAGCAGGAGGCTCTACCTACAGTCGTGTGGGGGGTGGGTGGGTGCTGGGGATGAAACCCAGGGCCCTCACGCTACGCGACAGCCCCAGTGTGTTTTCTGGGTTTCGTGTTGAGAAAGGGTCTCAGTAAGTCACTCACAGACTCAAGTGGGTCTCAAACTTGAGATCCTCCTGACTCCGCTTTCCCAGAGTGCTGGGCTTGTACACCTGTGCCACCGGCATTCTTAAAAATTATCATGACAGAGCTTTCTTAACTTTTCCCACTCAGCTCACAATATGGGAGACTGTTTCTTTGGTTTTGCTTCGTTTGTTTTGAGGCAGGCTCTCGCTCTGAATGTAGTCCAGGCTGGTCCCTAACTCATGACATAGCCCAGGCCGACCTCAAACTCGCACCAGTCCTCCTGCCTCAGCCTCTCCAATGCTGGGATCTCAGGCGTGCACCACCACGCCTGCTTTATGTGGTGCTGGGTAATCGAACCCGGAGCCCCACTCTGCTGTCCCTCCAGGTCCTGGGAGGCTGTTCTGAGACGTGTATATGCAGGGATGCATTTCCCCCTTGTCTCAGGCCCCAGTTTTACCTGGTAGGGCAGTGCAGTCCACAAGTCAGTTCAGAAGGAGGGACAATCCTAGAAGCAGCAGGGAAGAGTTCAGAAGACAGAGCGGTGGGAGGAGAAGCTGAGGGTCCACAGGGCCTACAGAAAGGACCGTCCCCCGCAACACTATCAGTACCTAGAGGACAAAGCCCCAGGCCCCTCTCCTTCAATACCAGGTAGTGCCAGTTCAATAAAGTTCTGGTAATGGATGACGTGGAAAAGCAGCGCTTACATGCAGGACGCACAGAACAGCAGGGCAAGAACTAACCACCGCTCCCTGAGACTACCGGGTCACTTTATTCTGAGGTCATGTCACATTCTTGGACTAAGAAGAGTCACTAAAGGGAGGACGTGGCTTTCTGGTCTCCACAGAACAAAGGCTGACCACACTGTCACTTTGCGGGGCTTTGTTCCATTGAAGAAAACAACTAAACCAAGCTTGTAATCCCAGCCCTATGGGAGGCTGAGGCAGGAGGATTGAAAATTCAAGGTTAGTCTGGGCAAGCGAGCAAGACCCTGTCTCAATAAAAGAGGGTAAAGGACGTAGCTCAGGCCTGAGTTCGATCCCAGCACTAGGAGGAGAGAGGGGAAGAGAGACCCCACAAACAAACGGCTTCCCAGTATCTGGTGCTCCCCACGTCCCCCTCCTGGGACTTCCACTCCGCCTGTGTTCAGGTCAGTCCCACATGACACAGACAGCCCATCCTCCTAGACCAAACCGGGCAGCGTCATCCTCTGAGTCACCAGGTGTGGGAAATGCGTCCGAGAGACCCCTGACAGCGGGGAGGGGGGTGCCTTAAGGACCAGGCCCAGGGAGCCCCATATCCTGCCACTTTCACAGAGCCAAGCTGCTCTGAGAGGAAGTAAAGACGTGGCAACCCGTGGCCCGCAGCCAGGCCCGGCAGGGAGAGGCCAAGACGACACCGGAAACGGGTAACTTTGCCGTGAGGCGGAAGAGCGCGGGCTCGGAGCCCAGGCACAAGAGTTGTGCCCTCGAACAACCCAGGGAGACAAAGCCAGGTTAACCTTGGCAGGCGCATGTGCAGCGGTTACAGCATAATTATTCGCAATCAATTAATCAAGTGGGGGGCCTTCACGCTGTCCTAGTTCACAGCTCACTCTTCGTATTTTTGATTTTGAGATAATGTCTTGGTAAGTCACTACACAGCCCAGGCTGGGCTGAAACTTGCCATCCTCCTGCCTCAGCCTCCCAGAGTGCTGGGATTACAGGCCTGCACCACCAGGCCTGGCTATAAGCACAATTTTTAAACCACTCAAAAACGCTGCAAGGGAAAAGCGTTTTCATCACTTTGCGAAAGTAAATTCAGGGGGCAGGAGGAATGGCTCAGTGGTTAAAGCACTTGCCTAGCAAGCACTAAGTACCCTAGTTCTATTCCCCAGCACCACATAAGATGGGCGTGGTGGCGCACACCTGTAATCCCAGCACTCAAGAGGCTGAGACAGGAGGATTGCTGTGAGTCCAAGGCCAGCCTGGGTTCTGAAGTGAGTTCAGGATCAGCCTGGACCACAGAGCGAGACCCTATCTCAAAAAAAAAAAAAAAAAGAAAGAAAGAAAGAAAGAAAGAAAATTCAGGGAGGTTAAGGCATTTGCCTAAGGTCACACAGCAGGCTAGAGAGGAGAGTCTAAACTCAAGCCCAGAGTGAGCCCACCCTTAGAGACCAGCATCAGAGAGAAGCAAGCCAGGTAGCGTGGGCCAAGACAGGATCTGATTGCGCCCTTCACGGGTGGAAACTTTGTTCATTAGGAATATCCTATCTCCCCACCCCCTTTTGAGATAGGGTGATGTTCTATAGTCCAGGCTTCCAGGCTGGTCCTGAACTCGCTATGGAGCCCAGGCTGGCCTTGAACTCACAGCAGTCCTCCTGCCTCAGCCTCCCAAGTGCTGGGATTACAAGTGTGCACTACTGCGCCCCGCTTAATTATCAGATCTTTAAACTTTTGCTTCACAGAATTTTCTCTGGCCCAGAGCTGGGGCAGCAGGTTGCCCCAGCAGCTGAAAAGTCATCAATCTTTTCCATTCCAAACTCTTCCTCTGAGAGCGTGGTTCCGTATCGGTCATCCCAACAGCAAACACAGCTGCCTGGAATCCTATTCCGACCTCTTTTAGTAAGTAAGTGTAGTGCTTGGCTTTTTTTTTTTTAATCAACATTAGCAGGCTCGTCAATTACATGGGGGAACAAATATGACATAGAAATCCATGTTTTTATATATCAGCTAAAATTTAAAATTTGAAAATACGACACTCGCATAACCTATCAGATACAAGTGTGGCCAAGAGGTGATATCTGGCCGAGGCAGCGGCGCAGGGAGGGCCCCTCTGCCAAGCATGTGCAGAGCCCTGGGTTTGCTCTTCGGCAGAGGATGAGTATGGAATTCAGTAGGTTAGAAAAAACCAAACAGCTGTACTGGGGCAGAGAACATGACAAGACTGGAAAGAGACTTTGCCACTGGGGCTACGGGCATAGCTCAGTGATTCTAGTGCTTGCCCGGGAATGGAGAGGCCCTACTACCTGGGTGTAGTGGCGCCCACCTGGAATTCCAGCATTCAGGAGGCTGAGGCAGGAGGAGGACTTCAAGGCCAGCCTGGGCTACACAGTGAATTCAAGATCGGCCTGAACTATAGAGCCAGAACTTGTCTCCAAAAATAAGTAAATAAATAAATAAATAAAGCTAGAGGAATGGCTCAGTGGTTAAAGCACTTGCCCAGCAAGCCAACAGCCCTGACTTCGATTCCCCAGCACCACATAAGCTGGGCATGGTGGCGCATGCCTGTAATCCCAGCACTGGGGAGGCTAAGGCAGGAGAATTACCTTGAGTCCAAGGCCAGCCTGGGCTATGTAGCGAGTTCAGGACCAGCCTGGGCTACAGAGGAAGACCCTGTCTCTAAATAAATAAATAAATAAATTACAGCTGGGGGTGTAGCTCAGTGTGAAGGCCCCAGGTTCAATCCCTAATACTTGCGGGAGGCGGGGACACTAAACCAGAAATCAAGAAGAATGCATAAACGCCTGGATATTTATCCCCTACTTAGTAACTATTCTATGGCCTACATTCCAAGTCTGTTTCAAATGGTTAAGTAACATCCTAGGTGATTTTGTTACTATGCAGCAGATCTTAAAATTCAAACGCAAGTCCATCCAGCTCCAAGCACAATACTCTCCCTGCGTCTGCTGCAACTGAAAAGGGCGAGGGGCTGGGGTGGCGATGTGGCCCAGGGCATGAGCACCCATGAAAGCCAGGGATGTGGAGATAAAACTGGACACAGCAGGGATCGTCACTCCAGAAAGACAGAGGAGCTTTTTTATTTTTTTATTTTATTTTATTAGTTTTGAGGCCGAGTCTTGCCGCATTGTTAAATTGCCCAGGTTGGCTCCAACTTGGCGATCCTCCTGCCTCAGCCTCCCAGAGTGCCGGGATGACAGGACTGCATTTCCAGGTCTTGCTAAGATTTGCATTTTCTTTACAGCTTTTATCCCAATCTGAAACGATATTATTTATGCCTGTGTTCACTCGCTTACAGTCTGCCTCTCCTGGTCAGCCCCGCGGGGCAAGGTCTGCCTCTCCCACTCGTGGCTGCCTCTCTGCGACCCACCGCGTGCAAGGACACGTGAGTGTCTGTTGAATGAGTACATGCACTGACATGCTGGTAGTGCGAAGGCCCTGGGGTTACACAGGTGCCTCCAACAGCCTTACCCTTGAGGTTTCAGTTTGGGGAGAGGTAACCAATGCATACACAGCAGCAACACTCCGGGGCCGGTGCTGTCCGGTGGCCTTGACCATCACGCCAGCCCTACCGAGGTGGGGACTATAATGTCCATTTTGCAGATGGAGCAACCGTGGTTTCGAAACTTGCCCAGGGGAGTGAAGGTCTAGCCAGGTTGTCTGATCCTGGCATGCGCAGGCTGCTCCAGCCAGCCAGCCAGCCGCCTTGCGGCTGTGGGAAGGCGCGGTGAGGGCTATTCTCAGGCCCGCAGGTGCAGGAAGAGGGAACTTGGCCCAGGGCGGGAAGGGCAGTTTCCCTTCGCTGCTCCTCCCAGTCAGAAAGAGCCCTCACCTAGTGCAAGTGGCCAGGCCAGATGCCCCGGACAGAGGAGGCGGCTCCTCAGCGCAGCGGTCACCTTGAGCCCCTCGGGACCTATCTCTCCCGGTGGGCAGGCTTGGTCTCAGCACTGAGCTCTGGCCTGCTTAGCATTTATAATCAAAGCTCCCTTTTTTCCTTTTCTTTCTTTTGTTCTGGGAAATGAACCCAGGGCCTTTGCACTGCATCTCCAACTCATTTTATTTTTGACGTCAGGATAGGATTTCACTAAATAGCCCAGAATGGACTTAAACTAGCAGGTCTCCTGCCTCAGCATCCCGGAGTGCGGGGATGCCAGGCTTGCCTCCCAGGGCCAGGCTGAAGGCTCTCCTGTAAGCTATAGCTCCCGGCACTAGGATAATGCCCACTTTACAGATGGAGTAACTTTAGGCAGCTTTAACTCTGAGGTTATTAGTTCTCTTTGGCTTGGCATGTTTTTATACGTCACTGTTAGACTTCCCCAGCCTAAGCACCCTGATGGCAGGGAATTGGAGTCACTGCTGGATACCTAGGTCCAGGTAAGGGCCTGGCACAAAGAGTCACTCAATAAGCTGGGTCAGTGGAATGACCTGAAATCCATACAATAGAGCAACCAGTGACAAACACCTCCAAACACCTCAAGGAATCAACACTCAGTGATTAAGGTGCTTGCTGGCACAAGTACTGGGTTTGATTCCCTGGTACCACATAAGCCAGGTGTGTTGGCTGGCACGTGCTGTAATCAGGGGGCTGAGGCAGGAGCTGCTCTGAGTTCGAGGCTAGCCTGGATTACCTAGTGAGTCTGGGACGAGCCTGGGCTTCAGAGTGAGAACCTGTCTCAAAAAAAAAAATCCCTTAAAATTTTTTTAAAAATCAATCTATACTGATAGGAAGCCAGCTATGGTGGCACAGGCCTTTAATCCCAGCACCTTGGGAGGCTGAGGCAGGAGAATCCCCAGTTCAAGCCCAACCTTGCTAACATTTAGCAATTTAGCAAGACCCTGCCGCTCAAAGTTTAAAATAAAAGGGGTTTGGGGAATGGGCTGGAAATACTGCTCTGTGCTAAAGGCCTTGGATGCAATCTTCAGTTCCAAAAAAAAAGAAAAAGAAAAAGAAAAAGAAAGAGAAAGAAATCAATATAGGAATGGTTGCTATTTTATATGTTTTTTTTAGGGCTAAATGAAATAACGTTCTGGCAGCCTACAGCGAGGTTTCTAGAACATAGCAAAGCCCTCAGATGGATTCGCTGCTATCACAGAAAACATCTTAGGGCCCTTCCTTTGCAGGAACACCCAGCTCTTCCTGAGAGGTGCAGCGCGCCCAGGAGATTTCCTGGAGGTCTCATCCATCTGGGGACACAGGAGGCCAGCCCGCGTGTGCTCAAACTGATTCCACATCCCTGTGCCAAGGGGCGGCTGGAAGCGAAGGTCACCCAAGAACCCGTGACTTTATAAGGCGAAGGAAGTAGTTTTCCAGAACGATTTCACCTTCCTTGGAAATCTAAAATGCGTGGAGAGGCATGAAGCGTGCAGTGCTCGTCTCTGAACGGAAGATCAGGTGCCCCAGGGGGCCAGGATCCCAGGATGAGGCGCAGGGAAGGCGGGAGGTGGCCATCTTGACAAATGACCCTGGTGGAACTAAACTGAAGCACGTGAGGTCTATTTTAAGCAGTCTTTTGCTTATTCTTAATATTCTGCTCAATACCCAAGTCCTCGTGAACACCTCTGGCCAAAGCCACCACTCAGAAATGCAAACTCACTGTGCGGCAAGGACGGAAATGTCTGAGCGTGCCTTAACGCCCCAAGGCCAGAGAGCCCGGGCCCTGGGCACAAGCAGTGGGACACAAAGCTGCTGGGCCTTACAGGATGAGGAAGGGCAGAAAGGGATGTAAGCTGGTGCCAGACTAGAAGGAAAAGCTAATAAAACAAACAAATCACTACACAGATAGCTTATGTTAGAAAAGCAGAAACTCATAATAAACTTTCTTATTTTCTCTGTATGTGTGTGTGAGATGCAGTTCTGGGGACTGAGCCCTGGGTCTTCACATTGAGCTAAATCTCTCTCTCTCGCTCGCTGGGGTTACAGGTATGCGCCACCACGCTCGGCTTTATGTGGTGCTGGGGAATTGAACTCAGGGCCTTGCACGTCCTCGGCAGGTGCTTTAACTGCTGTGCCATTCTTCCAGTAGGCGTTCCCCCTCTGCTCCCCGCCCCCGCCTCCCCCGCCCCCCCCCACCCATTTCTTACTTTCAATGTTAAGACAGAATGTCGCTGAGCCACTCATTACCAAGCCTGGGCTCAAGCTGGCAACTTTCCATTCTCGGCCTCCTAAGAGTTCCGAGATGACAGGCCTTTACCACGAGGCTTGGTGCGCAGCTAAGAAAACTTTACGCCATATCTATAATCTCATCTCTCACAGGTAACTAGGATTAGTATCAGCACCTGCTAGGCACGCTATGTTTTCTTATTATGCATGCACTATAAATTCCTAAATCCTTGAACTCTGCAGCACGATTCCAGTACTACATGGACCCTCAGGGTCGTGAGCCACGTATGAGCGGAGAGGCCCCAAGCCAAGTTGAACCTGCATCCTTTCAGATGCCGAGGCAGCTGCTGTGTGACTTACACGCACTGGCGGGGGGAGGGAGAGGGGGGCTGATTTTTACCCAGTTACCTCCTTCCGTGAGGACAAAATCAATCTTCCCCCTTCCAGGTAAGTGGCTGATGTCCCATTAACACTTCCAACAAGGACCCAATCAAGTCAGATCACGTGTCTGCCCGGAATTCTGCTTCCAAGTGTTAAATAGGGTTTATTTTTAGCTGTTCTGAACGATGGAATTTGTGAGAATAATCAGTTCCCAGCCAAGCTTGAGGGGTAGCCAGGACTCAGGGGTAAGAAGGGTGGCTTTCAAAAGACAGTACATCCGGCTCACGAGCTCTAGTGAAGGGCCAGGGGAGATTTTAAGTGTGTGTGTGTGTGTGTGTGAATGTGGTATTGAGCCCCAGTCTTGACACGAAGATACATCCCCAAGGAGATTTTACTCTGTGTGTGTATCTGTGTGTGTGTGTGTGTGTGTGTGTGTGTGTGTGTGTGTGTGTGTGCGCGCGCGCATGCATGCATGTATTATTAAGCCCAGGTCTTGACACTAAGATACATTCCCAGCCCATTTTTGATTTTGAGACCAGGTCTAGCTAAGTCACAAAATTGTCCAGGCTAGACTAGCACTCATCATCCTCCTGCCTCAGCCTCCCGGAGTACTGGGATCACAGGCCCACACCCCCAGCAGACCCAACTCAGAGGAAGCGTCAACAGTGAGAGAGCCCAGACGGTGAAAAAGGAGCCAAGCAGCCCGCACCTCACACGTCGTCTCAGACACAGACTCCTCCAAGGTGGATCACAGAATCCAGATCCGGACTAGTGACGGCACCACTCAGTCATTCGAGACTCACAGGGACGTCACAGCGAACCTTTGCTACAAAGGGACGTGCACTCAGAACTCACGGGTGTGTGAAGAGAGACTTCAGAGTCTACAAGAATTCAGTTATCATCGATGAATTGGTTTCATCTCAAACACAGGAATCCATTTTTCAGAAAACAAACTTGGGGCTAGACACAGTGGCACACGCCTGTGATCCTGGCACTCAGGAGGTTGAGGCAGAGAGACTGCCCTGAGCTCAAGGCCAGCCTGGGCTGCCCTCTGAGAGAGGGATTCTGTCTCAAAACAATTAAATAATGTGTTTATATACAATTTAAGTAAGTCTGAGGAAAAAGTGATGATCATTAAATATGGGAGTTTCTTTGATCTAAACATATATAATTTATAGCCAAAAGTCTTACTCCTCTGATTTTTTTTGTCTTCTTTTATTCTTGTGTGTGTGCAGGTGTGTTATGGAGACTCGAACCCAGAGCCTTCACACTGAGCTAAACCTCTACCCCTTATTTATTTATTTAAGACAAGGTCCCTCGAAGTTAGCAAGGCTGTGCAAGCAGTGCTAGAACTTGCAGCCTCCTGACACAGCCTCCCAAGTGACTGGGATCATAAGTATGTCCGACTGCACCTGGCTCTATGATTTTTATACTCAGAAAGGTGTAAAAAGTTTATGATAGTCTACATAGGAGTTTACAAACTAGAGACAGCAGGCTGGTGTCCTCATTGGTAAATCAAGTTTTACTGAAACACAGTCATGCTCTGGGACCGGTAATTATGACTGTTAATTTTAGGAGACTAAGAAATGACTAGCAGGTTAGCAAAGCACACTCCAAGGTGTGCTGTCTGGGGGTGTCTCCAAAGATGACTGGCATGTAGGCCAGCACAAGGAGGAAGGAAGACCCACCCTGGTCATGGCACCATCCAATAGGCTTGCGGCCGGATGGAATGAGCGGGGAAGAAGGAGCCTGTCGGTCTGCCTTTGAGAAGCTCCATTCTGCTTGAGGGGGCTGCATCTTTTGCTACTGACGTTGTCTGGAGACATCAGACTCCCACCTCTTCAGCCTTTCTACATGAACTCACGCTGACAACTCTCTAGGGAGCTGCCAGGCCTGGGGTCTCGGGCTCGCGCTGCCACCTTGACTCCTCCTGTCCTGCAGCTTCCGGCTTCTGGGTTGAGCAGCTCCTGGTCGGTCAGGCCTCCAGCATGCAGGTGGCCACTGTGGACTTTCCTGCCTCTGATCCTCTAAATTGGCCTGATAAACACTTGATTCCCAAAAGGGTGCCATGTTCAGCAGAGCCAAGAGTTTACAAGAGACCTTACGAGGCGGGACAGACGTAAAAGCAGGCAGAAAGGAGACGAGGAAGATCATAGTTTTAAGAGAACTGTGGTGGTCTGGATCTGCAGAGTCCCCCAAAAGCCTCATGTGCCTATGGAAACTGTGTCCTGGTACGAAATCGAGCCTGGCTGGAAGGGAGGGTGCTGGGGGCTTGACCTGGAGCGGTGTGTGCTGGCTGTGCCCTTCCTCCTAGACTGGTCTTGTTCTACCATGCTATGAAGATCTGTCTCCTGATCCGGTTCTGGCTTCAGCTCCAGCCCCACCAGGCGATGCCACCATTTCCAGCTGCCGACCTGTGAACAAACTGTGACCTTCTGAAACTGTGAGATGAAATCAACTTTCCTCCCCAAGTTGTAGATGTTGTGGGTACTGAGTCACATCGATGAGAAAGCAACCAAGAAGCGAACTATTCAGGAGAGCTGCACTTCAGAACACCGAGTTACCCCTGGTTCTAACACCCTTTTCTCTTCAAGGAAACACTCTGGAACTTTTTTCTAAGGGTCTCAAAGATAAAATAAGCCTGCAAATGGGGCCTGAGCTTTCTTGTTTGCTTGCTTCTATGATTTATTTATTTGGTAATGCTGAGAATCTTTGCACCGAGCGGCATCTGCATCCCCAGCCCATCTGGGAGCTGAGCCTGTACTGTCCCTCCCACAGACCTCTATCCTCAGAAAAGCAGCACTCCTGGGGGCAGCGTGTTTCTAAACTTCAAACACATGAAAACGGTTGACACTGTAACCAGCCCACCAAAGGGATAACCTGAGAGACAAGAGGAATACACACCCTACAAGACCATATCAATAATTCCACCCATCCCCCATTCCCCCCTTAGTAAACTTCCACCCCAGCCACAACGCACCCACCTGCTGCCCTTTACTTCTGCTGAAATTAGCCTTTAGCAGACTGGCCTCGAATTCAGGGCAACCCTGCCTCAGCTTCCTAAGTGCTGGAATGACGGGTGTGCGCCACCATGCCCAGCTTACGTGTACTGGGGAATCGACTCAGGGCCCTGGGCTTGCTTAATCTCTGAGCTATGCCCCTACCCTCCACAACTTGATGTTTATAGAAGCAAGGGGAAAAAATAAGATCAGAGAAAAGATCTCAGTCAATTTAAATTGAATGATTTGAAAGCCAAACCCAAATCTCAACAATATTTCTATTAAATAAAATCCTCTGTTTTGTTGGGGGCTTTTAAAATCAATCTGCCACAAAAAAAAAAAAAAAAGCTTCTGAGCAAGTTAATAACACAGACGGGCTGACTCACACCCGGCAGCCAGCGCTCCTCCACGCAGATCGATGGACTTTGTTCCACAGATCAAAACAGTTAGCAGCTGAACAGTAATGCAATTAAAACACAGCTCTTCCTTACCCAATTCTTTCCCAGATTGAAAAAGAAAAAGGACTGGAGGAATGGCACAGCGGTTAAAGCACTTACCTTGCAAGCACAAGGCCCTGAGTTTGATTCCCCACCACCACATAAACCAGTGTGGTGACCCCCCCCCCCCACACACACACCCCCACCCCACCCCACCCCCCGCTTATAATCCCAGTACTTAGGAAGCTGAGGCGGGAGGATTGCTGGGAGTCTAAGGCCGGCCTGGGGCCGTAGTGAACTCAAGACCAGCCTAGACTGCAGAGCAAGACCCTGCCTCAAAAAAAAGCAAGCATACTCAAGTCTTTGGAGTTACAAAATTAAGACACAGCAGGTCCAAGTCTCAGCTCACCCCCTAGCTCCCATCTGCCCAGTGCATGTGATACACAAGGCACTGAGGCATGAACACACCACCCTGCAGGGTAGGTGCTTTTAAATCTACTTTTAGATACATATTACACACACACATATACACTAAGGTGCTAAGGCTGAATCCAGGGTTCTCCCAGAGCTACACCCCTAGCTCTTTTTTATGTATTTTGAAGCAGGATGTCATGAAGTTGCCTAGGCCAGGATTAAACTTGGGATTCTCCTGCCTCAGGCCCCCTGGAACACTGGAATCCCAAGCCTGAGCCACCAGACAAGGCCACACTTCTAGAGAGGAGCAAATTAAAGTTCAGGGGGTTGAAATGACTTATCTAAGGATAAATGCCACATAGATGACAAACGTGGGATTTGAACTCACTCTGGCTAGAATTAAAATCCAGGCTTCCATCGCCCTAACTCTGGACGTCAGCCAGTGAGAGCCTCTGGCCTCCTTCCTGGGCGGGACAGCTCCAGATGCACTGTGGTCCTCTGCCCCCTGGCACTCCCACATTCCTGGGGAGCATACATGGGCAAGTTCTCTGACTCGGCCCAAGCCTTCTTGGTCACAGTCACCCTCGAGTCATCCTGCCGGCTACGCCAGCTCCCCTGCCTGAGTTCTGAGGGTTCACAGACTGGCTCTCCTCTCACACACCTGTGAATCCCGCTTCACCTCAGGAAATTGCCTGTTGGCTCCTGAGTCACCCACAGGGGGAGTTTGCCTTCAGTGTTATTTCTGCAAGGTCCCTCGTCGCCGTGGCGCTCTTAGTCCAGGAAGGGTGTGCTGGCTCGCTGGCCACTGTCCTCCTAGAACTTGATAAACAGTCCCAGGGTGCACATCGGTCCCATCATTGCCACACTCCCAGGAGGTAGAGAAGCGGAGGCAACTTCCTTCCCGCCACCCAATGGTGGGCCTTCGTGCAAAGGGGGTCCAACAACAACCACAGGCTGGGTGTGGTGCCCGTTTGGTGGGACAACCTGGCGTTTTCCCAGTACCACACAGGAAAAAAAACTAAAGAGGATCTGGACCGACAACAACAGGTTTCAGGAGCTACAGCTACCTGTGCCCACGTTTCTGGCACCGCAGGGAAAGACGGTCATCCTACGCGAATTGGCTGCAGGTGAGTGACTCCAGCTCAGGCTCCACTGGTTGAGGTCCCCCCAGCACCACCAAGAAGGTGTGAGTGGAGATGCAGGCCTGCGATCCCAGCATTCTGGGAGGCTGAGGCAGGACGACTGCAAATTTAAACCCAGCCTGGGTCATTTAGGAACTTGGTGAGACTTCTTTTTAGGGGGGTTAGGGAGGTGGATTTAAAAATATTTAATGAAAACATCTTCTCACCAACCTTAAAGTGATTTGCATTGTTTTTAACATGAAGCCCCGGGTGGCATCAGGATTGTGCTGTTTCCCGCTCGAGGCTGTGGGTGCCACTCCAGTACTAACTCGCGAGTGCTCTTGAGGCTCACGTGAGGCGTGTTCTGTCCTGTAGGAAGTCCCCCGCAGCTTCTGGGCCTTGATGCTTATGGGGTGTTCAGCCACTTTCAGTTTCACATTCACCCAAGGGACACTCCCGTGAACTGGGGGAGTAGGTGCTTTTCCTAGCCCGAGCACCCTGATTGGATCTTTTTCTGAATATGGACATCTTCTGGTGCTTTTTATTCGGGTAACAGTAAACAATTTATGAGGGTGCCCTATGGTTCATGGGCTTCAGGCAAAGGCTGACACATTTTATCTGGAATTCTTGATTTGGTAAATTTGTGATGAATTCTGTCTGTATCAATGGGTATCGTCTGTCACAATCTGTAGGGGGGTAGGGGGCTCTAAACTCCCTGCCAGAGCACAGTGACCTGGTACTGCTACATGTACAGCCTGAACTTCCTACAAAGGGGAAGCTGAGTCAAGAGGACCAAAACCCTGCCTTAAAATCAAAAATAAACTGGCAGGGGTGAGGAAGAGGCTGGAGGAACAGCACAGCAGTTTAGCAAGCGCAAAGCTCTGAGTTCGATTCCTCAGCACCACAGAAGCCAGGTGTGGTGGTGCATGCCTATAACCCCTCAGGAGGTTGAGGTAGGAAGATCGCTGTGAGTCCAAGGCCAGCCTGGGCTGCACAGTGAGTTCAGGGCCCAGCTACAGAGCGAGACCCTGTCTCAAAAAAAAGGCACTGTAGATATAGCTCAGTGTGTGAAGGCCTTGTTCAATCCTGATTGCCACAAGAGCGAGAGTGGGTGGGGGGAAGCAGTAGCATTTCTCTCGGCCTACGTGGAAGGAAGAGAAAAGCGGCACCAAGACCTCTTGGTGCATTACCTTCCCCTCTGCACCCAAAGGCTCCCACAGAGCCCCCAATAGAGACGGGAGCCCGGTGTATACTCTAGTTAACATCGCAGATGATGCTTTCACCGTGGCTTTGCCATGCAGGAGGCACCCAATCATCAGACCTTCTGAGTCTCCTACCACTCGATGCAGACGGTGTCAGTAGGAGGGTGGGGATGTGACCTGAGAACACACTGGAACGCGAGTCCAAGGGCGAGGCACTAAGCGCGGATGTGAGGAGAAACTACATTAAAAGGAAAACCCAAGAGGAGCGCAGAAGTGGCCGATTTTACGCGTCCCCAGCATGTTGGCCAAGCCATGAGATTTTCCTGCTTTGGGCTCCGTCCAGGGCAGGAGGATGCTCGCAAGTTGGCAGGTCTTGGGACTCCCCCTGAAGCTTGCCATTAAAAGACTCACTAATCACACAGATCAACAGGACAGATTCCCTCCAGGGAATGCCTTTTTTTTTCTGTCTCCAAACTGAAAGGACTGACTGCTGCGCCTGCCATCTCCAGGAGATTGAGGACATTCACACCTTGATTCCAGCTGGGCGTGATGGTACACACCTATAATCCCAGCACACAGGAGGCTGAGGTAGGCAGACTGTCCGGGGTATAGCTTGGACTACACCAGTGAGCTCTGTAGCCTGGGATACATACAGAGCGAGACCCTGTCTCAAAAAAACAAACAAACAAACAAACAAACAAACAAAAAACTAGAAAGTGTCCCAAGAGGGTCTGAAGGATGGCCTGGGTCTTCTACCAAAATCATTTGCTGAACCCACAACACTGATGGAAAGATATGGGAAGGAGCCAGGGGCCTGGCACGGCCGCTTGAAAGGGCAGCTACCAGCCATACATCTGCTGTCATAGGTACTGTACCGTGTCTGTGCCCCACCCAAGAAACAGGAACCTTCTGGGCTCTGCGCCAGAAAGAACATGTGTCTGTGTCTCGGCCTTCCCGCCCTCCTCCGGCCATCTTTTTGCCTGCTATTTCTACTGTCTGGCTCCCCGTCCCCTTAGGCAGGCTTTTCCATAGGGCAGAGCCACAGCTGCGATGAGCACAGCTGATCTGCCTCCAGTGTTAATCTGATCGGAGCAGTCGCCGTCCTCTGCCTATTATCTGGTCAGCTTGCATAACTGGGAGGCTGAGGCAGGAGCAAGTTCAAGGGCAGCCTGGGCAACCATGCGAGACCTCGTCTGAAAATAACACAGGGCGGGGATCCAGCTTAATGATCTTGCGGGGTTTCATCTCCAGCACCCCGATCCCCTGAGTTCCCACAGGCTGGGGCATCTCCGAGCACAGGCCAAGGCAGCCCGTGTGTCCACTCTCTCCGGCCCAGAGCGCTCACTCTCATCGCGACTTTACTGAGCGAAGTTCCCAAATGACACTATCCTGGGTTGTTGATTTCTTCCTTCCTGGCGCGTCTTCCCTCCAGCAACATATCCCTCCAGACACGCAGAAACCTGCCTGGCCACGCGAAGAATGCCGAGCATACTCCTCTTGCCATAGGAGCTTTTTGCATCAAATACTGAAACTCCCTTTTCCTGCACGGTAATTTTTGGGTCACTTCTTACTAAGCAAAGCTAGAACATCCTACCAAAATATAAAATTATCTTCTCCCATGACAGGCAGAGCAACTGAACAAGTGAGAAATTTAGTCTGCAGTGAAAATAGTGTGGAGAGTGTTATGGTTTGGATCTGGAATACCCGCCAAAAGCCTTGTGTATTTGGGTGTCGTAGATTATCTACAGATTCTGTGTGTTTTCAGCTCAGTGGTTAGAGCACTCACCTAGTGTGCACAAAGCCCTGGGTTCAATTCTCCAGTACCACATAAAGAGCAGACAGTCACGGTGGCTCATACCTGCAATCCCAGCACTTGGGAGCAAAAGGAGGTGGGACCAGACTGGAAGGAGCAGATATGTGTGGCTTGACCCAGAAGGGACAAGTGCCTGGGTCTTGATCCCGCACATGCAAAGCACTGGGTCTTGACCTGGAGGGATACGCACTAGTATCCTCGCTTTTCTGCTTTCTGTTGTGAAGCCCTGAACAGTGTTTCCTCCTGCCAAGACTCTGCCCTGTGCTTCCCCCACAGCCTGACAACCACAAATGGAGTCGAACCTCCTGAAACTGTGCTACATTAAACCTTTCCTCCCTTAAGTTGTGTCTGACTGTCAGGTATTCCCTCCCAGAAATAAGAGACTGTATCAGAAGGCATAGCAGAGCTGACCAGGTGATAGCAGACCTCAATCTTTGCACAATTGTCTGCCAATAGTAATAAGGTTATGTGTCCTGGAGCCTTGAGTCCAAGTCAGCCATCAGTGAGTAAACCAGTGACTCTTATGTCCCAAGGAAAGGATGTCCCAACACTGCCTTGGGCCTTGGGTACAGTCAGAGCAGCCACTGCAATGGTTCTGACTGCAGCTAGCTCGGCGGTGTCCACCTGTAATTCCAACTACCTGAGAGGCTGGGGGACGAGGATCTCAGGTTCAAGGCCATCTCTGGTAAATAATGAGACCTTATCTCAAAATATTAAAATCAAAAGGGCTGGGGAGGCAGCTCATTATTTCAGTGCTTACCTAGCAAGGCCCTGAGTTTAATCCTCAGTCTCACCAAAAAGCAAAAAACAATGGTTTTGACTGCAAAGGTATGTTCCCAGTGGAACAGCTGATCGAGAAATAACTTTAGTTATTTCTTTAGTGTGCAGACACATGGAAGGAGTGGGGAGCTCAGGGGTAGACTGTCATGGTGTGCATGTAACCCACGGCAGAGGATGTTAGGAATTTTACAGAAAATACTTGATACAACAGGTTGGAAAGTCGAGCTCTTACTTAAATATATGACACCCTCAGTGCAATCCCCAACTCTGCAAAAAGAGAGGGAAGGGAGAGAGAGGAAGAGAAAGACGGAAACAGCAGCCAGGAACAGAAACAGAGAGAGACTAAGATCTTGGAACACTACAAGTCTGAGCACGGCCCAGCAGTGCAGGCCCGCAACCCCAGCACTCTGGGATGTTAACTGGTGACAACCTTGTCTCAAAATCACAAATAAAAATAGGGTGGCGATGTAGCTCAGAATGATGGCGCTGGGTTGGCTGCCCAGTACCATAATAAATAACCAAACAAATATGGAATACTCTAGGTCTGTAGGACAAGGGGCTTTAGAAGACCCAGGAGGACTAGCGGTCAAGAAATTACGTGCAGGTCAAGTTAGCTCTGCCTCTGCTCTCCTTGCCAACATCAACTGGGCTCAAGAACGAGGCAGCCGCTGGGTACTGAACGACTTCTAGTTAAGGGCACAGATCATTGAGAGAACTTGTTCCCGAATGGCAGCATCTGTGCCAAGCTGACTGAAAGAGGACTACGGTGCATCAAAAACTGAAATGGGACACACACAGCAGGATGAAGACGGATGCGTCAGCATCTCTGCATTAGGGATCGATGAGGAGACAGGGCAGAGGCACCTGGCATGTGCCCCGGCTCCCAGGGACCACTTGATTTTCCTCACATTTATGTACACTTGGCTCAAAATTACATGTCTTCATTTATGAAAACACACAAATACATAAAAAAGTACTACTTGTTTATTTACTGTTACAATTTCCTACTGCTGTAACAAAATACCCAAGAGTGGGAAACATACACAGAAGAGAAGTTTTGATACTCAGCTCCACGAAATACGAATGGTAAATTAAGAAGGAAAGAAGCTCATCTGCTCATGATGCTGGAGGCTGGTAAGTCCACACGCATGGTGCCGGCATCTGCGGGGCATCTGGTGACAGCCTTCTCGCTGGGTCACTCCATGGCAGAGGGAATCATGTGGTCATGACACAGCAAACATGCTAGCTCAGGTCCCGCCTCCTCTCTTGTAAAGCCACTGATGCCAGAACGGACCCCACCCTCATAATTTTATCTAATTTTAATTGCTTTCCAAAGGTTCTACCTCCAGATACTATTAACACATGAATCGGGGAGGGGGAGTGGCGGCAAGAACATGCTCAGACCATCGCATATGCAACAAGGAAAAGGGATGTATACCCCCAAAATGGTAGCTGATTTCTTTGGAAAGTTGTGTTTCTTAAAGTCAGTACATGGGTTCATAAAACTCCAGTCAAAACTACATGCAGGGGCTGGAGGAATGGATCAGCAGTTAAAGCGCTTGCCGCAAGTGGTAAGTACCCGAGTTCTATTCCCTAGCACCACATAAGCCGGGCGTGGTAGCGCATGCCTATAATCCCAGCACTCGGGAGCCTGAGGCAGGAGGATTGCCATGAGTCCAAGGGGACTCCATAGTGAGTTCAGGACCAGCCTGAGCTACAGAGCAAGACCCTGTCTCAAAAACAAAACAAAACAAAACAAAACAAAACAAAAACCTACATGCAGTGGGTTAATGTCCATTCTAATCCATACCTAATACTGATAGTGCCAGGTCTGAAGGAATAGCACAGTGGCTAAAGCACTTGCCTAGCAAGTGCAAGGCCCGGGGTTCAACTTCCCAGTACCACATAAAGCCAGGCGTGATTACGCCTGTAATCCCAGCATGCTGAGATCAGAGGACTGCCCTGAGTTCAAGGAGAGCCTGAGTGAGACTCTGTTTAAAAAAAAAAAAAAGACTGATATTCTGTGCCTCTAATTCTGCAACTGTTCTTTAACTTAGAAGCAATAAAGAATGAAAAGCCACGCCCAATAGTGTGTACCTATATTCTTTGTACTTTATGAGGCTGAGGCAGGAGGAACCTACCGTGAACAATTTAGCAACTTGCCAAGACCCTGCCTCAAAAAATGAGCCAAGAATGTAGCTCAGTGCAAAGGCCTGGTATTTCATTCTCAGTACCACAAAAAAAAAAAAAAGTAGAAATGGCAGTACATTTTTAAGCATCCAATAAATACAAAACATATCAAGGCTTGTTTTTCAGGCAAGTATGATTTTCAAAAGTCAGTAGCTCATTCTGAAAGACAGGACAACGGATGACATCTAAATTGGGCCTTCCTGCTCCTGCCCAAAGTTCCTCAGGAATCGCCCAGAGGACAGAAAAGTACAGCATGATCTTCAGAAAACAAAGCTTCAAGGGAACGAAGTCAGGAGTCTCCAAGTTCAAAACGATGTAACATTTCAGATTTCATTTTTTAAGGGCATTTCCAAGCCATTACAGAACCGCATCCGTGTGATTATCACAGCCAACATTTCATTAGCCCTGATTTTTGAGGGAGCCAAGGCAATAAAACGAACAGATATTACAAGTTAACTACATAGGACATTTGGGAACCTGTAATTAGCTTGATTTGGCGGGCACACAGGACCCGGGGAAGGAGGAGGATGAGGCCACAGAGCTGGCCCAGGAGAACTCTGTATGTCGCACAGAGGAGCTCAGTCTCGATTCACTCAGGAGGCTGTGCTGACCCAAGGAAATCGGAACACATGACAACACAGGTCTTGTTATTAAGAAACTTACTATCTACTGGGGGTGGCGCCCAGAGAGGCTCCTGAAGGCAGACAGGCTCAAGACGTGGCTGGGAGATGAGAAAACCATCCTTCCGTGGGAATGTGGCATTTTCGCTGGTCCTGAAACCACCCCACGCCTTGATTCCAGGGAGAATTTATGTCCTGTGGCACTGGGGACGGAGCCCAGACCCTTCACACTCAGCTAATTTTTAGTTTGGATTTTGAGACAGGGTCACTAAGCTGCTAAGGTGCCCAGGCTGGGCTCAAACTATAATCCTCCTGCCTCAGCCTCCCAGGGCGCTAGAATCATTGGCATGCCCCACTGGGCTTGGCTCCAAGGGCCTTTCTTTCCCTCCTCATGGTCACCCTCGTCCACCCTGGCCTGGCTCAGGAGTGTTGGGTTCCATGCCCTGTCATCCCAAGCCCAACGAGTGTGTCAAGGCTCTGAGCCCTCCGGTCCACCTCTGTCACCTATCCGTTAGCCCTCACATCAGACACTACAGAAGCCAACAGTGAGGTCATGCGTCCCTCCCTTATCCAAAGTCTCCGGCGGATGCCTGAGACGTCAGATAGCTGAACCCCGCACTGTTCCTTCCTATCGGCACCATTCTTAGGAACTTTAATCCTTCCACATACAGAAGCTGTTTTACAGCTTCTCTTTGGCATATACAAATGGCCAGTGACATTTCTCTTGTTCTCTGCAGCTATTAGGTAAATGGGGGTGGCCAGGCATGGCAGGGCCTGCCTATAATCCCAGCACTTATGGAGGCTGAGGCAGGAGGATCTTAAGTTCAAGCTCAGCCTGGGTAATTTAGGGACTCAGCAAGACCTTGTTTCAAAATAAAAAGAAAATTTAAAAGGAATTGTTGATGTAGCTCAGTGCCTCAGCTTTGGGCTCAAGCCCCAGTATCTATAAAAATATGACCAAAAAAAGAAAGGTTACTAGAATACTTGTACCCTACACTGCAACGACAAGCAATGTGATAACTCACAGGGCAACGAGGTGACTAATGACCAGGCGAGAGAGAACGGGATGATGTGAGATTCCTTTACACTACTCAGAACAGCCTGCAGTTTAGAACCGATACATCGTTTACTTTTAAATTTTTCTATTTCATGCTGGTGGAATAGCACAGTGGTTAAAGCACTTGCCTAACAAGCACAAGGCCCTGGGTTCGATTTCCAAGCACCACATAGACTAAGCATGGTGGTGTATGTCTGTAATCCTAGCACTTGGGAGACAGAGGCAGGGGGATTGCTGTGAGTTCCAGATCAGCCCGGGCTACGTAGTGAGTTCAAGGCCATCCTGGACTGCAGAGAGAGACCCTGCCTCGAAAAAAAAAAGAGAGAGAAAGAAAATATGAAATAGTATTTTTACTTTAAGACAGATCTTGCTCTATAACTCAGGCCAGTCCCGAACTCACCCTGTAGCCCAGGCTGGCCTCAAACTCACAGCAATCCTTCTGCCTCAGCCTCCTCAGTGCTGGGATTACAGGCATGCACCACCACACCTGGTTTACGTGGTACTGGGGAATAGAACCCAGGGCCTTGAGCTTGATAGGCAACTGCTTTAACCGCTGAGCTATGCCTCCAAGCCCTACTTCATATTATCAAACTATAGTTGGCTATAGTAACCACAACAAGGTCACCCATGAGAGGGGACCACTGTCCTCTTAGCAAACGCCTCACCACCTTCTACCAGGCACCGATCTGCCTAAGCTACCCACCAGTATGTAAAACTTTAAAGAGACATTAACAGCCTACGAGGTCCTCCAGCTGTTGGCCTTCTGCTTGTTTAACATAATTCTTACGAATAAAATATCAGAAGCCCAAAAGGCAAATTTTACTTGCAAATATCATTTCTTTCTTGTTAGTAATGCCTTTTTGCACAGACCCAAAACAAACAGAACACTGGACACCAAGACTCCCGGAGTGGAATCTTCATCCATGGCCAACAGTGGCGTAGCGCTGCAGCCGCCTGGAAACCAGGGCACACTCTGCACTCTGGACACACACCCTAGGGGGGGACAGGCACAATGGTGGAGAGATTCCAATTCTGGGAGGGACCCAGCGTACACAGGAACCCAGGAAGGGAAGAACACGTCACGGCAGAGTCGCAGAGAGGACACGACGTAACCGTAAAAAGTAAATAAATTGTGAACACGTGCATCTTCTTCAGGCTCGAAAGTCACCTGAGAAACAGCAAGCTACACGCAACCCGACGGTGAAAGCAGCCTTTCAGCCAAGAACCCCAACACTCGGGGAGGCTGAGGCAGGAGGATTGTGAGGGCAAGGCCAGCCTGGACAACGCAGCAAGTCGGTGAGATGCTGTTTCAAATAAACAATAAAAAGGGGCCAGGATGTAACTCAGTGAAAGCCCTGTGTTCAGTCCCCAGCACCACAAAAAAAAAGAAAAAAAAAGACGACATTTCTTCAAAGATGGACAAGTTGCCCGTGGACACATAAAACTATGCCCCACGTTGTTAGTCATGAGGGAAATGCAAACTGAACATTCACCCTCCAAGATGGGTGAGACTGATTGATTGAGACATCATAGTCCAGACTGGTCCTGAATACACTGTGGAACCCATGCTGACTTCAAACTCACTGCTATCCTAGCGCCTCAGCCTCCCAAGTGCTAGGATTACAGGCATGTGCCACCATGCCCAGATCATATGGTGCTGGGGAATCGAACTCAGGGCCTTGCATTTGCTAGGCATGTGCACTAACCACTGAGCTATTCCTCTTGCCCCTGGGATGGGTAGAATTTAAAAAGCAGAAGATAAGCAGTGCCGGCAAGTCAGAGTCCTCACGGGCTGCAGACCGGGGTGCACCATGGGGCAGGCAGTACAGAAGAGTGGAGCAGGCCTTCGACAGGTTAAATCCTGACTCTTCATGTGTGGCCCAGCACTTTAGCCCCATGTACATATCTAAAAGAACATAAAACAAGGGTTTCAACAAAAGCTTGCCTGCAAATGTTCACTGCACAACAATTTTTAATATCCACAAAGCAGAAATAACATAAAGGTCCATCATCAATGGATTTAAACAAAATATCCTATCAGTAGAGTGGAACAGGATTCAGCCATGTGAAAAGGTATGAAGGAGGGCTTTAGGTTGCAGACGGACCTTGAAATCTTACGCCAAACCAAAGAAGCCACACACAAAATGTGTTCACATATCATGTGACTCTGCTTACACGAAACATCCGCAGTAGGCAAGAGCACAGAGATAGAGAATACAGACTAGCTGGGCCAGGGGGCTGAGGGAGGGGATAAGGAGTGACGCCCAGTGACACACACGCACATACATATGGTTTCTTTTGGGCACCATGAAAATGTTCTATGGTTGGGGCTGGTGGAATGAATCAGTGGTCAGTGTCAAGCACTAAGTACCCAAGTTCCATTCCCCAGCACCACATAAGTTGGGCACGGTGGTGCACGCCTGTAATCCCAGCACTTGGGAGGCTGAGACAGGAGGATTGCCGTGAGTCCAAGGCCAGCATGGGCTCCATAGTGAGTTCAGGACCAGTCTGGGCTACAGAGCGAGACCCCCCCACCCCCCCCCAAAAAAAAGGCAAAGGGACTGAGAGTGTAGCTCACCCGTAGACTGCAAGGTCCTGGGTTCCATCCTCACCACCACAAAAAAAGAAAAAAGCAACAACCAATCACAATCCTCCCAAGAGCCCATACTTTTTGACCCTGGGGTAGCCACTAGCCCCCAAAAGCCATAAACCAGCATCTGGGTAGAATGAGCTTGGCAAAGGTTTTGTTATCCTTAGCACCAGTTAGTTTATTCATCTACTTCATAGAATTAAACAATTATTAACTGGATCTAACTTTTTAGCTAGGATTATCGTATCCCAGTATTCTGGGAAGCTGAAACAGGAAGATCTCAAGTTTGAGCCCAGCCTGGGTGATTCAGCAACTCTGTCTCAAAATAAAAAATACAAAGTGGTCTAGAGACGCAGCTCAGTGCAAAGGCCCTGGGTTTGGTCCCTCTGTACGTAAGACAAATAAGGAAAAGGGAAACGAAAAGTACCTCCCTCTGGGCTCCAAAAACACATGCTGAAAATCTGTTTCCTCTCTCTTCTGCAAGTCCGCGTCAAGGATGAGGAATATATGTGGGATCCCCGAGGCTGAGGGAATCAGCAGGAGCTTGTAAGGCTTCTTTCCCAACTGAAGTCATGTATTTTTTATGCCCCAATTTAAGCATCTTTACATTACAGCACATTTGCATCTAGGCGCGATTACATCCCAGTCTCTGAATATTCATATAACACATCTTGAAGTGCCTTTTGCAAGCTACAGTCTAGACAGACACAGGTGCTTTCTAAAAACAATCATGGTTTTCCTCAATATTTACAATTGCTTTGAGGTAATCTAAAATGGTAGTTTTCCCAAAGAAGGGTAAATACAGATACTTTGTAACTTGCAGAATCTTCTCCCAGGTAAATTTTGATTTTGAAACAAAGTCTTTCTAAGTCACTAAATTGCCCAGATGGGGTTCAAACTTTCCATCTTCCTGACTCAGCCTCTTTGCATGTTAGGATATTACAGGCAAACAGCCACAGACTGCACCTCCAATATTCAATATTCCAGTATTCCACTATTCACCTCCTGGCTGAGGTGAATATTCTTGATTAACGTAACTTCTAGAATAAACATCCAGAACTCCTTCCAGTAAATCCTTCCAGAAATACTTCAAGAAAATATGTGAGGAGTGGAGAAATGGCTCAGTGGTTAAAGTCCTTGCCTAGCAAGCACTAAATCAAGTGCTTAAGTACCCATCCCCAGCACCACATAAACTGGGCGTGGTGGCACACACTTGTAATCCCAGTGCTCGGGAGGCTGACCCTGGAGGATTGTGGTAAGTCCAAGGCCAGCCTGGGCTCCATAGTGAGTTTAGGTCCAGCTTGGACTACAGAGCGAAACCATGTATGTGTATTTTAGGATTATATTGATTCTGCTTTTTTTTCCAGGCTAGACCCAAGGCCCCAAGGATGCCAAGCAAGCACTCTATCGCTACCACTAAACTACCCACTCACGCTCAGCGTGGCCCCATGAACTTAACAATGAATGAATTGAACGTCAGCGTCTCTGGCTACAGAAAACAACGGTAGTATTGGAGAAAGAAAACCAAATTTGTGATCACAGATGCCCTGCATCTGAACCAACTCCGCCACCGACTATCCGGGGACTTTGGCAAATCCTCTCTGCACCTCAGTTTCCAAGTGTATAACTCAGGCTGCAGGCCACCTCTCCACCTTGAAATGCGAACCCCATTGGCCTGTTTAGGAAACGGTCTGCCCTGAAGTACCCTCCCCATGTGTGTATCAGCCTCACAGATAGACCCTAACCCTCTGGCTTTGTTCAGCAGGTACCATTTGAGAAGCTGCATCCTCCTGCCTGCAGGCAAGAAACGTAGTCCTCAAAAAGCCTTGGCCCGCTCTTGTGCTTTTCCAAGTTCCCGAGAACTGAATCCACTGTGTGTGGTTACCACACGAACTTCGGATCCATCTTGAGGACAGCTTGAGCAAGACACAGGATGCCTCCACACAGGCCCTGGCCCAGTGGCAACTCCCTCCACCATGGGCCCTTGAGGGGCCTCCTCCTGTGAGTGGCTTTCTGCTAAGGAAACGTCGTGTAGGCGAACACACCAGCTTAATAAAATGTTTACATGCTTAAAAATAAACTGGCTTCCTCTCTTTCGAAAACTTTTCTCTTCTGCGCAGCTAAATTATAAGCTAGGTAAGCTGTTTCCTAAAGTATCTAGCAAAAGCACCACCTTTTTAAAATAAAAACTAATGAGAAAGTAGGGAATTATCCATGCTTAAGTTTATTAACCTAATTGAGGGTTTCATTTCTACGCCCAAATGCCTACTGGTTTCCGTAACAAAGGTAAGTGCTAATGGCCTATTAATATAGGTCTTATAGTTTGAGTCAGATGTTGCTGGAAAGTCAAAGGCGTGACACGCTGATCGCATCTGCCCCCCAGATAAAACAAGTGGCTACTACCTAAGTCTCAGAAGAATCAAAAGTAATCGGTCAGACTTGGAAGCAACAGAGGCCACGAACCAGTTAGAGGTGGGGGGCTGTTCCTGTTGCTGTATTCCTGGTGATCCTGTCCAGGGTTTGCCCACCCAGCTATATCTCTAGCCCATTTGATTTTTGATTTTGGAGGTGCAGTCGTGCTGAGCCACTAAGTTGTTCAGGCTGGGCTCAAACTTGCACACCTCCTGCCTCGGCCTCCCACAGTACTGGGACTGCAGGCCTGTGCTACGGGGCCAGCTCTCACAGTTAGGATCCCAAGTCTCATGGTTCTGGCTGCTGTTGTACGGGTGATTGCTTTCAGTAGGTCTCGTGGGCATGTTAGGAGATGCTTAGCTTTGCCAGGAGGTCACATGGGGAAAACCAAGTGTACCTGGCTGCCCGTCAAGGGCAGTCAGTGAGCAACAGGACTCAAGGAACTATGGCCCGTGGGCCAGAAGCAGCCATCTGTTCTTGTGTAACCCTTAATAGTTTTGGGGGGTTTTTTGAGACAGGGTCACACACTATAGACTAGGTTGGTCCTCAACTCACTGTGCAGCCCAGGCTGGCCTCAAACTCATGACAATACTCATGCCTCAGCCTCTGATGTGCTGGGATCACCAGCATAACGTCACCACGCTGGGCTTATGTGGTGCTGGGGAACTGAACCCAGGGCCTTGAGTTTGCTGGGTAAGCTCTTTAACCACTGTACCATTCTTCTGGCCCAATAGATTATTTTTTAAGTAGGGATAGGTTGTTCTGGGTATTTGCATGAAGCTATATCCCTAGATTTTTTTTTTTTTTTTCATTTTGAGACAGGGTCTCACTAAGGCATCAAGAGTGTGCTTGAACTTGTGATCCTCTTGCCTCAGTCTCAGAGAGCTGAGATTAAAGGCAGGCACCACTGTGCCCAGGTGGGTTTTGCATTTTTATTTATTTAATTTTATTTATTTATTTATTTATTTATTTATTTATTTACAGGTGTCTCGCTCTGTAGCCCAGGCTGGTCCTGAACTCTCTATAGAGTCAGGCTGGCCTCACAGCAATCCTCCTGACTCAGCCTCACAAGTGCTGAAATTACAGTTATGCATCACCACACCCAGCTTATGTGGTGCTAGGGAATTGAATCCAGGGCCTCAAGCACTTTAACCGCTCTGCCCTTCCTCCTGCCCAGGATTTAGCATTTTTAAATGGTTGGGGGGGCGGAATTCAAAGAATACTCTTGCGGCATGTGAAAACTGTATGAAATTGAGATTTCAGGGTCCATACCTACTATTACTATACTATAGCCAGGCTCTGTCAAAGAGCTAAGGCTCGGGATGCCTGCCGCGGCCAGCAGGGCTAAGACATTTCTAGCCCTTTACAGAGAAAGAAGGCTGACCCTGCCCCTAGGGCGCTGTGTTCAATATTTTCTAAAGGGCAACAGCAAAGAAGGACCCCAGGAATGACGAGGAAGCCTCAGAATCATTTCATAAACTGAATCAAAGGTGCTGCGGCTATCAAGCCTGTGCAGGAGAACATTGAAGGACATTATAGATTTCTTTAAATATTTAAAGGGTCAGGACGTGAAAGGGGCTTGTTTGGGTCAGTGCAGGGAGTGGAACAATTACCAAAGTGCTAGGGAGTCGCGTTTCAACCTGACTTGGAACATAGCGCAGGGGTTACAGCGCTTGCCTAGCAAGTTCAAGGCCCTGGGTTCACTCTCAGAAAAACCAGGCTTGGTGGTACATGCCTGAAATCCCAGCATGCAGGAGGCTGAGGCAGGAGGACTGCTGCAAGTTCAGGGCCAGCCTGGGTTTCACAGTGAGCTCAGTGAGGACCCGGCTGCTCTAAAGAGCAAGATCCTATCTCTAAATACATAAACAGTATCTTCTAATAAATCACAGCAGACGGCACCAGTGATGAGGCCCCACCACTAGTGGCTGCTATGTAAACCACAATGCAAAGTGATCATGGCCCAACATGATTCTAGAAAGGACTCGGGACAGAACGCCGAACTGATTCAATGCTCAGGTTCTTTCTATAACTTTCTTGGTTTTTGTTTGATTCTTGTGTTTCCTTTTTGTTGTTCTGATGATGCTAAGGATGGAATTTAGGGCCTTTGAACTGCTACATTCTCAGACCATTTTTTAGTTTTGGTTTTGAGATAACCTCATTAAATCTCTAATTTGCCTAGGGTGGGATCAAACTTGTGATCCTTCTGCCTCAGCCTCCCAGAGTGCTGGGATTACAGGCCTGTACCACAGGGCCTGGTCCAATTTACTTGATACTTATTTACTTTCTGTATAGATAGACACTATAATAAAACACACATAAAATATACATACTATAAGCAAGCCTGTAATCCCAGCACTCTAGAAGGCTGAGGCAGGAGGATGCCAAATCTGAGCCCAGCCTCAGGAACTCAGCAAGACCCTGTCTCAAAATCAAAAATAAAAAAGTAGGCTGGGGATGTGGCTCCATGTGAAGGCTCTGGGCTCAATCTCCAGTAATAATACCAAAAAAAAAAAAAAAAGGTGGAGAGGAGACACATAAAAATAAATAATTTCTAATTTTAAATACAAAGTACATCATGCTGGGGATGCAGCTCAGTGGTAGAAGGGCCTGGGTTTGATCCCCAGTACCTCAGGAAAAAAAAAGAAAAAAATTTAATTTGCTATAATAAGAAATCACAGTGGCAAAAGAAGATTTATTTTTAGGAGGAGGGCTCCAGTTACACAAAATAAGGACATCCACTGCTAAATAAAATGCACTGATTCTTTCCTTGTGTTACTACAGGAAACTGGCGGGGGCACTGCCTGAAGGAAAAGGTCTATAAATAAAAAGGGGAGGGGGGCAGCGAAGCACATGTCAAAAAAAATAAAGAAAAAGCATTTTAAAATATGAAACCAAGTGACGGGCACGGGTGTGTCCTTTCCTTGTGCAGTCCAGCTTCACAGAACAGTTTTATAAGCAACCTCCCAGGGCACCGCCACCTGTTAAGCTGTTACTCCGGCCTATCTATTTTCAATGGCCATCCTGACACCCGGCCAAGGGACACACCACCATAGCAACATAAACATCAGGGTGCCAGTGATTAAGATTTAAAGGAGCAATTTATAACCCCTGCAGGGCTGGAAATGAACCCCTCCTTAAGCATGTATTTCTCTGATTCAACTCCCCAGTGTGAACTCAAATCCTACAGACCCCTCAGGTTTTCCTGTGGGTCATTTGGAAGGCAGAGATGCCAAGATATCAATTGTGCAAGAGATCCCCCCCCCCCGAAGAAAGATAATTAAAAGCAGGAGGCATGGAATGCTGTGCATAACTCAGTGCTATGGTTTATACCTAAAGCATCCTCCAGAAGGTTGCATTCAGAGGAAAAGCCAGGTAGAGAGCAGCAGGTCTCTGGGATGTGACCGCGAAGGGTGTGCTCTTGTCCCCGCTCCTCCCCCGCCTTGCTCTGCTTCTCACTACTACAGAGTGAGCGGCATTCCTCTGCCCTGAAGTGCCTGCCTTGGAACCAACTTCTGCTGGCCCAAATCCATGGAAACTGAGCCAAAATAAACTCCTCCTCTCTTAAGGTGTGGATGTCAGATATTAGTGATAAGAAAGGGACTGGTATCCACACAACTCCCACAAATGGATAGTGACCATAATTCCCTATAATTCCTCAGTAGATTATGGATCTCATGTGACTAGCTACTCACACATGCAAAAAGAGGGCATTTCCCTGGTGTCACATAGGCATGGCCCTAGCATCCTGGGAGGCTAAAGCAAAAGGATAACAAGTTTGAGCCCAGTCTGGGCAAATTCAGCAAGACCCTGTCTCAACATAAAATATTACAAGGTCTGGGGATGTAGTTAGTGTGAAGGCCCTGGATTCAATCCTGACCATGAGAAAAATGGCGAAGACTTGGGGCAGTGGGCATGTGACAGATGAGGAAATCAAGAGCCCAGGTATATTGAGTCCTCTTAAATCAAATCATGGTTTTCACACAGCGAGGACTCGAGGCTTCCAAACTCTACTATCCCTCAGGCCAACCCAAACTGGACACCCCAACATAAGACATAGAGAACAAAAACTCAGAAGTGTTGCGTAAGATATAATGGTACACATCTCTAATCCCAAAGGCTTGGGAGGCTGAGGCGAGCGGATTGAGAGTTGGGGACCAGCCTAGACAACTGAGATGCTTTCTGAAAATAAAAAGGGGTAGGGATGTAGCTCAGAGGTAGGGCATGTGCCTAGAGGATGCAAGACCCTGGTTGGAGCCAAAGTACTACTGAAAAGAAATTGAGGCCAACTCTGTTCAGAGATGATGGGGGAGGGGAGGTCAGTTACGGGACTGATGGCGTCAGCACTCTAAGATGTAGCTGATTTGCAATCGGGAAAGAGCCACCAAAAGCAGGAAGGGATGAGCCACGCCCACAGGAGAATCCAGCCAAGGTCTCCAGTCTGCATCTGGGTGGGCAGGTCCCACCAGGCACCGGGATCAGAAAGAAGACCCCTGCCCCAGGGCATACCCTCAGGCCAGGCAGCCACCACACAGGCCTGGGCAGCAGCCCCCAACCACAGATCACAGGCTACTGGCCCTGGTTACCACTTCCCCACTGTAACTTTACTTTATTCTTAACTTATTTCAAAAAAAAGAAAAAAGGCTTTGGAAAACCCTTAGGGTCAATCCTTCCCAAGTCTGTAGACGAAAAACACATGAATCTATGATGAAGCTTCTATGAGGCCGGAGGTTTGGCTGCTTTTGATCTTGGAACCAGTACTGAACTCTTTATTTTTGAGAAAGGGTCTTGCACTGTCGTCCAGACTGACCTGAACTTACTATGTAGCCCAGGCTAGCCTTGAACTCACAGATTCTTCCTGCCTCAGCCTCCTGTTGCTAGGATTACAGGCATGCAGCATCATCTAAACCCTTCTCTTAATGATGGTTCTGACAGACATCACCATATGAAAAAAATAAAATAACTCCTGGAGAAAAGAGAAACATGGGGGAAAGTCTGAGCATCTCCTTAAATAATGGCTCATAGTAAATATACTTGACTCTTTCAGAAATATTTTCCCTGAAAGAGCTTAAGGGGATTATTCCATCTAGACAACGAATAGCCTAATTATTATTTAAACACCCCCACCACCTCCTTTTCAGCCAAATCTTGGCAAGAAAATATGCCCGAGTCCATCCGTTATCTGCAACATTGCAAGTCATCCTGCCTCAAGTCTAATTACGCTGGGTCATGTCCAAGCATCAGCCCAGCACGAACCAAAGAAAAGCCAACAGCTCAATCTTGCGTCTGAAGACTTCTCACTTGGAGAGGAGACCTCCTTATGAAGGGCAAAGACATCTTATCAAAAAGCAAAGCCAGGCCCCGTGAAGGGGGTCTGCAATCCCAGCTGTTCGGAAGGCTGAGGCAGGAAGATTGCCAAGTTCGAGTGCAGCCTAGGCAATTTAGTGACAGGGAGATTGTGTCTCAAAATCAAAACTAAAAAGAATGGGCTGGGGAGGAGGGGTGTGGCTCCATGCACAGGCCCCAGGCTCAAATCTCAGTCCCATAAATCAATCAATAAATAAATGTATGGGAAAAAAAAGAAGCAAGCCGTATTTGTTCATATAAGCAGATGTTTTTTCTACTTTAATTGCTAATTACTGGTTTAATAAGTGTGAAGTTTTCTGTAACTTATATATTGTAGATGTGTAATACTTTGATTAACAGGAAGAGTTAAATAAGTATTTGCCATTTCAAAAGTATAAGGGAGAATGTCTCAGAGCAACCCCAAAACCCTCACAGCCACCATATTCCTAGGTGTCTTCTTGGATAATACAGACCACAAACTTTTCCTGACAGTGGCAGAGGCACACACCTTGGAATCGCAGCTACTCGGGAGGCTGAGGCAGGACAATCACTTGAGCCCAGGAGTTCAAGGTCAGCCTGTGCAATACAAGAGACACTATCCCAAACAGACACAGGCCACCTAATGAAATCCACCTGTGGCTAGTGAGCTGAGCGCTCTACTTATAGACGTCACTCAGAGAATGGACAAGAATCAAATGATTATAAAGTTAATTTATGAATAAGCCATCATACTGACTTGTTTTTTTTCTTCTGAGTGAAGCACTTATAAAACACCAAATGAAAAGAGCGAACATTTTCTCTGTGCCTCTTTACTCAGAAAAAAGAGTCTAATTAACGTCTATTTCTACCTAGTACCAGAACAAAACGTTATCTTTAATCAAATATTCTGTCTTCTACTTTCATAGAAGAATACTTGTGAGTGCCAACTGTGGCATCTGAAATCCTTCTGAAATGCACTGGTTGCTTCTTCCTGCTGTAGTAAACACACAAAAAAAAATACACTTTTTCTGCTAAGGGGTAGTTCTCCTGAATTAAACTTGTCAAGTACAACCATTGCTGCAAAAGTGGAGGTCACTAACTGAAGTTCTTAATGTCCCTCAAACTACAGATTGGGCCCATCCTGTCCTTTTCAGCCTTCAAAACATAGGAGAATTCGGGGGGCGGGATCTAGTTAAATTCCAATACTTAAACTTTTCCATTTATTTCAATAAATAATATACCAGTTTAGTGATAAAGTAATGCTTAAAAAGACATGGGGACCCTCTACATAGCAATCAGACTCACCAAGGTAGGAAGCAGCATGTTGATTTTGGGCAGGCTGGCACAAGCCTGTAATTCTAACACTCACTCCGGAAGGCTGAGACAGGAGGCTGGCAAGTCTGGGCCTAGGCTGGGTACCTTGGGGAGCTGCTGTCTCAAAACCAAAACTGAAAATGAGCTGAGGTGGCAGCTCAGCATGAGAGCGCTGGGCAGACTCACTCTTAGTACCACCAGAGGGGAAAAAAGGAGAATGGTGGTTGCTCAGGGCTCGGGAGGGACAACAGAGAGGCAGTGGCTAATGTGTAGTTTCAGTTTTGCAACATAAAAAAAATGTTCTAAAGATGGACAGCTGCTGTGCTTCACATAAGCGTCCCCAGGCCCTTGTGGTAAAGGCGTGGCCACGGGCCTGTGGAGCTCTTGGGAAGTGGAGGAAGGTTTACTAGTACCCAGTGGCACAAAGGTAATCAGTGGAGGCACGTGCCCCTGAGGTGTGCCCTTGAAGGGGTTGCAGAAATGGAGCCCCCTTCCCTCTCTCTTTACTTCCCAGCCCCCGGAACCCATTAAGCTTCCCCTACCATGGGCCTCCTCTAGGTCCAAAAACAGTGGGCCAATCAATAGATGCCGGACTAAACCTCCAAAACCATGAGCCAAAACCAACCCTTCTACTTTTTAAGTTGTTTATCTCGGGTGTTCTGTTACAGCGACACAAAGCTGACTAACGCGCTGGTGGTGGTGGACGGTGGGCCAATAGTATGCACGCACTTAATGGCCCCCAGACGATGTGACACAGAAAACAATGAAGTGGGCATGGTGGCACAGGCCTATAATCCCATCACCAGGGACACTGAGGCAGGAGGACAGAAAGTCTGAATAGCCTGGGCTATTCAGCACACAAAGAACAGCCTGCACTATGTTGCAAGACCCTGCCTCAAAAGAAAATAAAAACAAGCAAGAAAAAAAAGGACTTAATAAATAAACACTTCCTTAGATTCTTCATGCTGTGGTCACTATCAGTACTACTGAAATAAGCATGCTACAAGCTTTATGAACTATTTGAAGCAGGCTGTACCTAATTGGAAATATATATTCTGGTCACATTTTTACAACTTGTTTTTTAAAATCATAGTCAAAGATGACATACAACCTGATATTTTAACTGATGTGAACGTTCTTGTTAGTAGTAAATATCTTCAGAAGATAATTCTGAATTTTGAAAAAACACTTTTAGCAATTCATTTTCAAAATAATTTTTTTATTTTTTATGTTTTTGTCTTTCTTTGGGAACTGGAGAGGGAAGCCAGGACTTCTGCACTAAGCTATATCCCAGCAGTTTTTTATTTTCAGACTGTCCTCGCTAAGTCACTAAGTTGCCAAGAGTGGGCTCGAATGTGCGATCCTCCTGCCTCAGCCTCTTGGAGTGCTGGAGTTACAGGCATATCTCTAATACCTTCCAATTTGCTTACCACCTACTGAAGAATTTTAGATTTTCAAGTAACTGCATCAGAGACACAGTGTGTCGCATGTCTATTCAGACACAAATTTCGAGTAATTCACAGGTGTACTTGAGCTGACAACTCTGCTGCAGGGCCTCTGAAAGCCAAAGGTTCTCACTGCCATTAAAAAGGAATAATTTCCAAGAGCGCAGGGGTGGTTCTCTTTTTAGAGTGTGAACTACCGAAGTTATTTTCAAAGAGGAATATGATTCATTTGTTAAAGTTAAATGGAACAACGTCACTTAAGACTTAGGAAGACTGGTCCCCTAAGATAAGACTTATAGACTGCTCTTTTCCTGAAATGTGAGAATATCTTCCTCTGATCATTTCCTTTGGTAATACTCTCTCTTTCTTTCTTGCTTGCTTTTTGAGGCACGGTCTCACTCTGTAGTCCAGGTTGGTTCTGAACTCACTATGGAGCCCAGGCTGGCCTTGGACATGATAATCCTCCTGCCTCACCTCCAGAGTGTTGGGATTACTGATGTGTGCCACCACGCCCAGCTTATGTGATGCTAGGGAATCACATTCAGGGCTGTGAGACTGCTAAGCAAGTGCTTTAAACACTGAGCTGTTCCTCCAGCCTCCTCTGGTAATCCTGAACGAGTGTGTGTGTGTGTGTGTGTGTGTGTGTGTGTGTGCACGTGTGTGTGTTTGTATGTGTATGTTTGTCTGCATGCGTGACAGGATCCCCAAACGACCTCTAGAACTGAGCTACATTCCCAGCTACTTTTTTGAAACAGGGGTCTCACTCTGTAGTCCAGGCTAGTCCTGAACTCACTATCTACCTGCCTCAGTTTCCCACATGCTGGCTTTATAGGTATGCACCATTATCTCCAGCAAATTTCACTTTATTTTGAGGCACTGGGGAACTAAACCCAGGACCTTTGCTCTGAGCTGCATTCCCAGCCCCTTTTTATTTTTAATTTGAGACAAGTTCTCACTAAATTGGTAAGTGGTCCAGGCTGGGCTCAAACTTGCGAGCCTCCTGCTCTGTCACCCACAGGTGCTGGGGTTATACGCCTGTGCCACCACAGCAGACTCAACTTTGTTTTCTGAGACACAGTCTCACTCTGTAGTCCAGGCTGATCCTGAATTCACTATGTAGCCCAGGCTGGCCTTAGTCTTAAGGCAATACTCTTGCCTCAGCCTCCCAAGTGCTGGGATTACATATACACAAGCACACCTGTCTTACGCGGTGCTGGGGAATCAAACTCAGGGCTGTGAGCTTGCTAGGCAAGTGCTCTAACCTCTGAGCCATTTCTCCAGCCCCTCAAATAAATTTTAAATAAACATACAGACTAGTTATTTTCAGTGTGAAAAATACACACATTAGTGTTCAGAAACATGTCAATTAATCCAGCCTTATTGCAGCAAATTAAATCAGACCTGAATGAGTGTATGTCAGTGTGTGTGTGGGGGGGGTATGTGAATGTGTAAATTACATGGGAGGGGAGCGTTCTGTGGAGATCAGCTGCTTAGATTAGGTGCTTAAACAACATCATTACAAGCCATCATCAAATTACACTTGTTTGGCCACCCTTAACTTTCCTAAGTGATTCAGTCTGGGAAAGACACAACACCCTTAAAGATGGACAGATAGACACTAAAGGAATTACAGGACGATCGCTTCTCAGTCTTTTGGCTAAGATCAAGTGGAATTAAAGGACGGTATTTTTGTCTTTGCTTGGGAACAACAGGAATTCTAGAAGGTCATTTATTCCAATCTTAAACGCAGCAAAGAAAACAGAATGAGCAAATGAAATTTGATCAAGAATTTATACTGGCTACCATGTGAGACCCTGTCTCAAGAAAACAAACAAACAAACAAATTCACATTGGAAGCCAAGCCTGATGGCACAGACCTGTAATCTCAGACTGCATGTTCAGGTACAGCCTCAGCAACTCAGCAGTACCTTCTCTCTTTAAAATGGAGGAAGAGCACAGCAGCTGGAGGAATGGCACAAGGCCCTGAGGTCAATTCTCCAGCTCCAAGAAAACTGGGTGTGGTAGTGTAACCTGTAATGACAGCACTAGGGAGGCTGAGGCAGGAGGACTGCAGTGAACTCCAGGCCAGCCTGGGCTCTACGGTGAGCTCATCACCAGAAAGGACTATATACCAGGACCCTGTATCAGAAAAAAAAAAGAAGAAGAGAAGAGAAAAAAAAGAAAAGCAGCTAAGATGGTGCCTTCATTTCACCCCTGTGAAACACAGCACAGAATCCAGCCTTAGCAAGTCCCAATTTCTGACTTACACAAACTGGGAGATTGTGTGTGGACACTGTTTTAAGCCACTGGGTTTATGATCACTTCTGAAAGCTAATAAATTCTGAAAACTAATGTACTCCAGAAGTTAGGAGGAAAGTACCCGGATTACAGTAACTCCCAGGAATGACTGACCTCAAACCTCTCTGGGGTATCACGAAGGAATTTTTAAAGCAGCATGTTTAACATCGCTAGGGGTGTTGATGTAGCTCTGTGGTACAGTGCCTGCCTGGCATTTGTAAGAACTTGAGTTCAATCTCTGGCACAGAAGAGAAGAGCTCAGCCTGGAGGTGTGGGCCTGTAATGCCAGCATTCTGGGAGGCTGAGGAAGATCGCAAACTTGATACCATCCTGGAAGACCCTGATTCAAAATAAAAACTAAAAGTGGGCCAGTGTGAAGGCCCTGGGTTCAATCTTCAGTACTACCACCAAAAAAAAAAAAAAAAGTCTCTAACTTAGATTTTCAGGCAGCAGGGTCTGGAGGAATAGCACAGTGGTTAAAATACTTGCCTTGCAAGCACAAGGCCCTGAGTGTGATTCCCCAGCAGCACATAAACTGGACGTAGTGGCACACACCTGTAATCCCAGCACTTGGGGAGGCTGAGACAGGAGGAGTGCCATAAATTCGAGGCCAGCCTGGGCTACACAGTGAGTTCAGGACCAACCTAGGCTGGCCTACGAAGCAAGATTCTATCTCAAAAAAAAAAAAAAAGAAAGAAAGAAAAGAAAAGCAGGTGGTATAAAACCACTTAAAATAAATTCAAACAGTATAACGAAAGGCCTTCAAGGTCAGCTTTCCTAAAAGGTTTCTGGTTATCTCAGCTTCCTCCCATCTATCCATCTACCTGGCAAATATTTACTCTGTGCCAGACCTTGGGTTTTCAGCACAAGAACTGCACCACCCATGACAATCATAAGCCGCGCACCGCACATCCCGTGGCAAATGTACACCAGCCTCCGCAGACTGAGTGGGAAAGGAAAACCCACTACAGTATCACAGGGGGATTTTCTTAGGTGGATTATCTGCTGGACAGACATCAATGGAAGTGGATAACACAGAAGAAAACAAAGTATGAGAGACGTCTGGACAAGGCGTGTTAATGGAGACAGGATAAGAAAGGCTAGGTGGGTGCTTGGACCCGGAGTGTCCTTGGGGGTCCGGCTAAGGATTTTGCTAGGGCTAGGCAAGGACTATGCCACTGGGTCCCCCGTAAAAAGGGGCCCCTCCCTGTGCACCCCAGCAGACTGTGAACACCGCCTCTCTCTGGAGGCTGGCGTTTGCAGCAAGCATGGTGGTGCAGGCCTGTCATCCCAGCACTTTAGGAAGGCTGGGGCAGCAGGACTGCAAATTCCAGTCCAACCTGGGCAACTTAGTGACCTAGTGAGACAGTCTCATAAGAGGGGGAAATCTCAAAAAAGAGGGGATGAGACTCAGTGTGAAAGCCCTGGGTTCGATCCCCAGTACTGCAGAAATAAAAAATGACTTTTAAAAAGAAGCTTGGGGGGCTGTGGGGGCCAGAGGAATGGCTTAGCAGTTCAAGTGCTTGCCCAGCAAGCACTAAGAGTCCAAGTTAGATTCCCCAGCACCACTTACGCCCACCATGGTGATACAAACCTGTAATTCCAGCACTTGGGAGGCTGAGGCAGGAGAATTGTCTTGAGTCCAAGGCCAGCCTAGGTAGGGTACATAGTGAGTTCAGGACCAGCCCAGGCTACAGAGCGAGATCCTGTCTCAAAAAAAGAACCTTACAGACTTGCTTGTTGTCTTTGTTAAAAAAAAAAAAAAAAAAAAAAAAAACTATGCCTGTGATCTCAGCTACACAGGAGGCTAAGGCAGGAAGATCAAAAGTTTGAAATCAGCCTAGTTAACTTCGTGAGACACTGTTCAAATTTAAAAACTACCAAGGGCTGAGAGTGTAGCTTAACGGTAGAGCACTGGCCTGGCACGTATGGAGCCCTGAGCTTAGTCTCCAGCACAGCAAAAGCAAAATAAAACAACAACAACAAAACCCAGGGCCAATTTTAACTAGGGGTTTGTAACAATAGCGTGCATCTTCGCCCCGCACCACGCAGGATCTGTTTCATGTGACAGGCATTCATTTCCCAGGGTCCTTGTCGCACAAAGTCAAGCTCCCTGTCCCGCCAGCAGCAGCTGCCGGCGCTCCTTGCCTGCCCTGCCAGGGGTGAAGGGCTCGCGCTTGGCGCTTGTCACTTAACCTGCCCTTCCCTCCGCGGCACTCATCATCCAGAACCCAGCTGTGCCACGGGGCCCGGGTGTGAGGAGCCCTGTCCTCTGGCCACGAGAAACAGGCGCAGGAAGGTACTTGCATCGTTACCGGAAACCAACCACGCAACCCTAACCCTGACCTTTCTCTACTAGGCTCACAGAAAACAAGGTGGGGTTGGGCCAACAGTCAAAACAGCGCCTGTTCTTAAAACGCATTTTCTAAAAAACGTATGCAAGGAGCTCAGGGAAAGTCAATGGGATTCCCATGCACCTGTGTGCTTCTTATCCAAGGATCTGGCTCTGTACAAGGACAACCCCCGCGTGGTGGCCCCAGCATGTGATCCCAGCACTCTGGGAGTCTGAGGCAGGAGGATCACAGCTGTCTTGAAACAGAAAAATAAAAGAATAGGGGATGTAGCTCAGCACAAAAGCTCTGGGGTCAATTCCTAATACTGAAAAAAAAAAGAAAAAGAAAGAAAATGAAGGAAAGAAAGGAGGAAAGAAAAGGTGAGTCTGTTGATGCTGGAGTCAAAGTAAAATCTCCTTCAGGAATGTCTGCTTTGATACGTTTGCGGATGTGTTTTGTAATAAATTGTTTAAACCAGAACAAAGAGCACTGTTGGGCATTTTGGCATCTCCACTCCCATCACTCCAGAGGTGGCATTGCCCGATCCCACTCTCCTCAGAAATGTAATATGAGAATGGCGCTGGAGGAATGGCACAAGGGTTAAAGCCCTTGCCCAGCAAGCACAAGGCTTTGAGTTTGATTCCCCAGCACTACATAGAGCCTGGCATAATCCCAGTACTGGGAGGCTGAGCCAGAAGGACTGCTGTGAATCCAAGGCCAGCCTAGGCTACAGAGAGAGATTCTGTCTCAGAAAGAAAGAGAGAGAGAGAGAAAGAGAGAGAGAGAGAGAGAGAGAGAGAGAAATGTACCATTAGAAAACTTGGAAGGGAGGCTGGGAGAATAGCACAGCACTTGCCTAACAGGTGCAAGGCCCTGGATTTGATTCCCCAGTACCACAAAAACCAGTGTGGTAGCACACGCTTGTAATCCCAGTACTTGGGAGGCTGAGGCAGGACAACTACCGTGTGTTCAAGGCCAACCCGGGCTCCATAGTGAGTTCAGGAACAGCTTGGACTACTGAATGAAACCCTATCTCAAAAAGAAAAGAAAACACTCTGTGGGGACCTGGAGGAGCCTGGAGAAAGTGCACGGGCACCACCAGCCAGGGCAAAGGATGGCAAAATATTCTCTATGAAAAGTTGTTTTGTTTTCTCTTTCCTCTTTTCTTGGGGAATTTTCTTCAGGGTACACCTAATCCCTATAGACCACAGATAAATCCCTACAAGTACACACATTAATTTTAATATGGTCATATCAGGAACAGTTAAACAGTATGAAAAAGTGTGCCTGTGAACTTAGCTACCCAGTAGGCTGAAGCAGGAAGATCACATATTGGAGACCAGCCTGGGCAACACTGTAAGACCCTTGTCTCAAAATAAAAAGGCCAGGGGAGAGTAGCTCAGTGGTAGTGCACCTTTGGGTTTGATCCCTAGTGGGTCGCCCACTGGGGCCTGTCCCGCGTTCTTGAGAACGCCCAGCATATTTGCTGGGCATGCAGGGTTTAGACAAGGTATTTTCTTCCACCGAGGAATCTCAAGCCAGGAAACATGGCAGTCTCCCTGGTCTCCCACAAGCAGCTCTGCTGCAGAGGTCAAAAGAGGGGTCCCGGCCTGGACTCTGCCCTTGGCCTGCAGGCAGGCAGCGAGCCAGCTCTGTGCCACCCACCAGGCTCATGGAGAAACGACTCCACTCAACAGCTCTTCCAAGTCTAGAATTCTAGAATCTGTGTCACCAAATGTTTCAAATGAAGACAATGACAACTTTCTCTTTATAGCAGCTATCAGCCCCTGGGGACCTTCGCTGTTCCTTCCAGCAGGCTTCTTTTTAGCTCAGAGAAGACTACACTTCGCACACATGAGGGGACAATCCACTGACGTGTTTTAATTAAAGCTAATCCACGGGATGGTACTTTTTTCTTTTGAGACAGGGTCTCACTCTGTGGTCCAGGCTGGTCCTGAAGTCACTATGGAGCCTAGGCTGGCTTTGGATTCACGACAATCCTCCTGTCTCAGCCTCCCAAAGGCTGGGATTACAGGCATGCACCACCACACTTGGCTGATGTGGTGCTTGGGAATCGAGCTGAGGTACTTAGCCCTTGACTTAGCGCTCGCTAGACAAGTGCTATAACCTCTGAGCCATTCTTCCAGCCGGGGATGCTACTTCTTGTGACTCCTTATTCTGATTTTTTCCCCTAGTACTGGGAATGGCACCTGCACAGGCCACCTACAGACAACAAGATGGTTAACCTCAGGGGCAAAACTCTGTTACACTGAGGCTGAGGCAGGAGGATTTCAAGATTGAGCCTCAGCTGGATAATTTAACGAAGTAAAGAGACCTTGTCTCAAAATCAAAAATAAAAATGGGCTGGGGACGTAGCTCAGTGTAAAAGTCCTGGGTTCAACTCCCCCATACCTCTAACAATAATAATAATTAATAACATAAAAACTTCAATGGCAGAAATCTGTTAAAATACCAAAGGGGACTGTGATAATGAGGCCATACTGAATGGGAAACCAACACCTCTCCAGGAGTTCTTTCTTTTTTTAATAAATTTATTTATTTTGAGAGAGAGTCTCACTCTATACTCACTATGGAGTCCAAGCTGGCCTCGAACTCACGGCAATCCTCCTCCCAAGCACTGGGATTACAGCCATGTACCATCACACCTGGGTGATGTGATGATGGGGAATGGAATCCAGGGTACCACTGTGCGATTCCTTCAGCCCCAGGCTGCTTTATTTATCCCTTAGAACTTTCTGGGTTTTTTTTTCCCCTGAAACTAGGGAACATTTTAAACGTTAAAACAAGGCCATGGAAAGAAGAGAAGCCAGTCCTACCAATAACAATTCAAAGGCCTCCAATGTTTGAGTCAGGTGATAGCACTAACTTTGCCTGTTTTCAAGAACTGATTTTCCTTTTCCTGCCTTGAACACTCGTGACAGGCAAAGAGCAAAGGAAAAACAAACAAGAGGCTTTACCGGGGCTCTTCCTCGGTCTAGCGATCAACTAGTCGTGTGGCCTGGGGCATGTTCACCCTCCCTAGATCCCCATGCACCCAGCTGCTAAATGTAGGATAATAAACCAGGCCCTCAGACAGGACTCTCCTCCAGAGCACAGGTATTTGCTTCTGTGGCGAAACCTCAGACACTGCTACTAATTAACTATGAAGGTTAAACAGACACAAGTTGCAGGAGTCTCTCCAAGGCCGAGTCAGAAGGTGAGGAGCCAGGCCTGGTGGTGTGGGCCTGTAATCCTGGCACCCCCCCCCCCACCCCAGGCTGAGGCAGCAGATTCCCAAGATTGAGCTCAGCGTGGCCACGTAATCAAAAGACAAGGGCTGGGGTTCAGCTAAAGGATTATTAAGGGGCTTGCTTCCAGCACCATGTAAAGATGAGCAAGGCACTCAAGCATTCGGGAGGCTGAGGCAGGAGGATTCCCATGAGTTCGAGAGGCTAGCCTGGATTACAGGGCAAAACTGTGCGTCAAAAAAAAAAAAAGACTAGAATGTAGCTCAATGTGACATTCTTGGGCTCAATCTCCAACAATATCACCAAAAACAATAATAATAAATAAAAGAAAGAGAGAGAAAACCAAAGCATGCCTTCAAAGTATCCTCAGTATTCACTGTTGGGGTTAGCAGTACAAGCACAAGGAGGGTGATGTGCAGGGGGGACAATGAGTGGGGGCTGGGAGGACCAGCATCCCGTGCGCCCTGCCCACTTCCCCAGCCTGCCATCTGATTTGGCTCACCTGAGCTCTTCCAGGTTGAAACCTCCTATCTCAATCGCCTCTTGGACAAAGCAGAAAACCACTCCAAGAAAACGATCTCCCCAAAAGTGAATCATGCTTCCTTTAATCCAAAAGAGTTATACATTAAATACCTTATAATTATATATTACCCTCCAGGTGGAGCCTGATTTCGTCAGCCAATTAAGAAAGACATGGCCTCCACCTATATCACTCAGATGTGATGATGTCACTGGGTACTCGTGGGTATTTTTTTAAAGTGGGTAAGTGCCCTGCCTGAGTATTTAAGGAAGTTTCAGAGGAGAAGCCAGCAATAAAGAGATCTCATGGGTAGCAAAGAAAATTCTAGAACTAGTTCTGTTCTTGCCTCTTGCCTTTTTAAAAATTCTGTTATTGCATGCAATCCCACTATGCCCCTAAATCCCCAACTCTACCCAGCAACGTAGTGAGAGCAGGGGGCAGGGGACCCGGCAGAACCACCTCCCTGCCTGAACTACGCCCAGCTCAGCAGCCACCGGATAGGCTGCTCTCCAGCTTTTCTGGAAACGTTCCAGGTCAGCAACCAATTCCGTTCATTTGCCTCCCTCTTCCATAAAGCCACGTGCTGGTTCTCCAAAATGCATCCCTAAAACTCTGCTTACCCACAGGGCTTCCATCCTCAGGACCCTCCCCAAAGGCCACCACCTCAACTACCAACAAACTGGAGCTTGGCTGACCACTCGGGGCCAGAGGCCCAGTGATAACGCTCTGTAAACTCCCGGCAGTGACTCTGATCTTGCCTGGATGTGTCAGGGTCTTCCCTTAACACTTGCTCCAGACGACAATACAAGGCCAGCCCCGCGTGCACAGGCAACGAGGGTCTAGGTTAAACAAAAGCCCCCGCCCCTCTGACAAGGTACTGGGATACGTTCAATCCGCTGTATTTAAACACGGATACACATCGGGTCGCGGATTTCATTTGCTTTGCCATACCAGACCACGCTAGCGAGTTTCAGATGGCCTTGGTTGGCTTTGGTGTCCCTGGACAGACGCAAAGCCGTTGTGAAATCACCAAAAAAAGGTGGGGAGGGAGAACGGAAACGAAAGCCTGGGCCAGAATAAAATCAAAAAAGAAAAAAAGCAAAACCTCCCTGAGTCACCATTTCCTGGCTGATGGAGCTCGCCGCCTCAGCGGCAGGACGGAGGCGTCCGGCGCCGCGCCCCCAGCCAGCCCCGCAGCGGGCCCGGGTCAGGCCGGCGGGCACCGCGAGCTGCAGCGCCCTCCTGTGGCCCGCCCGCCGCCCGCCTCCCGCCGCCCGCCGCTCGCCGCCGGCTCGGGCTCGCCCGCAGACCACGCTCCCGCGGGCGGAGAAACCCGAGCGGCGCAAAGTTTCCGAGACCGGAGGCTGGGCGAAAGGACAAGCCAGGTCCCGATGCCTCGACGCGAGGGCGTGGCCGGATCGGGCCCCACACCCGCGGCGACGAGGACGCATCGGGGTCAAGCGGACCCCTCAATGGCCCGAGGTGCTCCGCTGCGAGGCTCCGAGCTGACCCCCGGGGCCCGGGGCGCGGGCCCACACACTGACCGTACAGCGGAGAGGCTGGGCCTACGGCCAGGACTGGGGCGCTCCCGGGCACCCCAGCTGCCGGTCGCCTCGGGGTGCTCGGGTTTGCTTATCCGGTTCCCTCCAAGAGGGAGGGGGCGCACCAGTTCCCTTGGCGCCGTGATCCCGGGCAATCTGGATTTTCCAAAGAGCCCACCGCCCCCACGCAACTGTGCACCTCCCGACCCTCGCTAGAGTGACAAGTGGAAGCGACACCCCACCCCACCCCCTGCCTCCTCTGGTCCTCCTCCGCTTCCAGGCTTCTGGCTTGGGAGGTGCTCCACCCGGGTTTCCCCGCCGGCCGCAGTGGACCCGCCGGCCGGGAGGCGGCGACGGGGGACACGGCGCCCCCGGGCGGGGACCGCGGAGCAGGCGAGGCCCGGCGCGGCGCCTACCTCGTCCACGGTGAGCGGCATGCAGATCCGGTATTCCTTCAGCAGCATGGTCCTGCCGGCCGCAGACCCCGGGGCGGGAAGCGGGGTGGGGGAGGCGGCCCCCCAGATGGACCGGGCTGCCGCCCGGGCGCAGGGTAGGGCGCTCGGAGCCGGCGGGCGAAGCGGCCCCGGCCGCGCGCTCAGCTCCCGACTTCCTGCGGTCCTCCCGAGAGCATGCCAAGGTCCGAGCCCCTGAGCGTGTGCGGCTCCCCCGCCTCCTTTCTCGACGAGGTCGCTTCTGCTGGAACGCGGTGTTGCAAAGTCAGAGCGCCGGGGAGGGCGGCCCGCGTGGAGGTGGCTGGGCAGCGAGCGCGGTGCAGAGCGGCCGCCGGGTCAGGACATGCCTGGCAGCGGGCGAGGGAGGGGAGGAAAAGAAAGAGATGTCCACAAATTAAAACAAATGCACGGAAGTCACCTGCTCGATCTGCCTCGCGGAGCAGAGCTGCGCCTGGCGACCCTCCTCCTCTGCCGCCGCCTCCGGCAGGTCTGCCCAGTGCTAATGTCACCAGAAACACATCGCAGCCGAAGCCGGAGATGCAGACTTTGCAGACAAAAGGCTCGATCGGCGCCTCTCCCGGGCGGTAAACAAGGTTTCCTGCTCGGGCTGGGGCCGGTCCCCGCGCGCTCTAGGTCTCGGCGGGCAGAGAAAAAAGGAAGCGGGCGCCGCCGCCTCTCCGCTCGGCCCGGGCTGGGGCTCCGAGCGGCTGCTGCCCACGGCGGGCCGGAGGAAGCTGGCGCCTCCCGCGCGCGTCCCCTCCTGGAGTGCCCGGGCCGCCCGTGCGCCTTGCGCGCCCGCGAGTTTGCAGCCGCCTCGCCGTGGTCAGCGCCGAGGAGCTGCAGCGAGCGCCGGGGCCCGAGCGGCGGCGGCGGGAGGAGCGAGCGCGGCGAAGCTGACATCAGCAGCGGCCCTGGCGGGGAGGGTGGCCCCATCCGGCCAATGGGGAAACGGCAAAGAATGTGGAGGATTTAAACAACACGGCGTGTCTCTGCCGGGCTGCTGCCAGACGCGGGACAATGGAAACACGGGTTCGCCAGCCACTTTTTGCAAACAGGCGCTGGGCGCACGGTCCCAGCGCTCTGCACAGCCACGCTGGGAAGCTTCGGGTCCCCGCGTGCAAAATGTCCCTTGACCTTTGTTGTAGGGGGAAAAAAAGTCTTTGCAAATGCCCAACACAAACCTTTTCCTGTTGTTCTTGCTAACCGAAGCCAGCTGGAGCGGCGACGGGACCGGCCCTAACTAGCACCAACCCCTGGCCTGGCTTCCCAGATGAAGAACCAACGCAAAGACACGTACGAAGGGGGGAGGGATGAGGCCACATGTCGCCTGGGAACGACCTCTCTTGTGCCCTCGGCTGTGTCATCTAGCTGTCGGCTTGGGGCAGCAGAAAGAATAGGTTTCCGTGTCAGCACTCCTAAGTTCAAAAAGTCACCGTGAAATGTCAGGGGAAAAAAAAAATGCCTCGAGTGTTGGTATTTCATCCATATTAAACAGATCCTTCATTTTAACCACAAAAAGCACATTCTTCCTTTACTCGGGAAGCGGTATGGAACTGCTGAAATCTGTTTTTCATTTGTCTGGTTTTTTTTTTTAAGCTTGTTTTTTTCTGAAAAGTTACTGCATGGAAAAAAAAATGCATCCGTTGCCTGTATGAGGACAACTTAGTGGTATCGGCTTTCCTCCCAAAAGTATTCATGTCCTCAAGTCCTGCAGCTAGGCCTGGAGCTTGGGTGGTGATGCAGACGGCCTTCATATCATAGTAGCCTTGGTGTGACTAACAAGTCACCAAGCGGTATTAGGGCAATGAGCTTGTGGCTGAAGTCATCCAGATAGCTACAGTGACTTTAGGGCAGTGGGAAGGGGATTCAAAGTCTGCTGGGAAAAGGACACCCTGCGTCCAGCTTATATTTTAGTAAAAAAATGATTTTCTATTAAAAATAATAATTACTTTCTAGATAAATACATCCCAGAGTTGGCTTGGAAATACTCACAGCGGCTAATTAAAGCTAATCCAAATTCCTCGAGGTGGAGAATCTAAATCTGACACTGTAGTGTTGAATAATAACACATTGAAAGTCTGTGATACTCAAAGGAGCACAAGCTGTTTTTTTCCTTTTTTTTTTTTGCTTCTTAGTTGAAAACAAGCAGTAGTGGCTTGGCTCTGGGCACGTGATCCTCTTCCCAGCTACAGCTAGAGGATGTAATGGCTAGCCCCACCTACACAGACTCACGGGAGACTGGGCAACAGGGCTCTGTTCCTGGTCTCCCAGATATTTCCTGACATTCTTGACACTGGCTCTTGGTATTAAGAGTTCTACGGGGGCTGGAGGAATGGCTCAGTGGTTAAAGCTCTTGCCCAGTAAGCACTAAATCAAGAGCTAAGTACCCAAGTTCGATTCCCTAGCACCACATAAACCGGGGGTGGTGACACACTCCTGTAATCTCAGCACTCGGGAGGCTGAGGCAAGAGGATTGCCGTGAGTCCAAGGCCAGCCTGGGCTCCATAGTGAGGTCAGGAACAGCCTGGAGTGCACAGCCAGACCCTGTCTCCAAAAAAAAAAAAAAAAAGAGTTCTACTGGTAGAATGGACCCACTGACACACTGACACAGACCTGGAATCCCAGTCCTCAAAGAGGCTGAGACAGGAGGACTGCAAGTTCAAGCCCAGCCCGGGCAATTTAGCAACTTAGTGAAAACATGTCCAAGAATCAAAAATGAAAATAGGCTGTGGGTGTAACTCAGTGTGAGAGCTCCAGGCTTGACCCCCAGTACCAAACGATAAATAAATCAATATGCTGGTGGACATGGTGGTAAAGGAAGTACTGCTCTGAATTCCCCAAACTGCAAATTGTTATGCATAACCATCTTTCCTTATCCACAGGGGATTGGCTACAGGACCCCTTGTGGACACCAAAATCAGAGGCTATTCAGCTTCCTTTGTAAAATGGCATAGTATTCATAGTATTTATACATAAACTGCATACACACTCCCATATAAATGCTTCCCTAGATTACTTAAAATATTCAATTACAGGGCTTGGGGTGTTGCTCAGCGGTTAGAGTGCTTGCCTAGCTAGCACAAGGCCCTGGGTTCAATTTCCCAGCACCACCTAAGCCGGACATAGTGGTACACTCCTGCAATCTCAGCACTCGGGAGGCTGAAGCGGGAGGAATGCTGTGAGTTCAAGGCCAGCCTGGGCTCCATAGTGAGCTCAGGACCAGCCTTGAGCAAGACTTCATCTCAAAAAAAAAACAAAAAAAAACAAAAAAACAAAAAAACAAGCCAACCAATGCTAATGCAATGTGCACTCGGCGCTAGGTTGTTCTGCTGTACTGCTGAGAAACTAACCACAGAGACCAACGGTTAAATAGAGGTGCAATGTTTTTCTGAGTCTTTTCAATCTTCAGAGGGCTGAATTTGCAGCTAGGAAACCCACAGGTGCTGCTGGCTGACTGTGGAGACTGCTTCTCCTGTCCCACATGTTGCTTCTCCATTAGATTCTTTTTCCTATTATTCAGCCCATCCACATGATTGGCCTAATCCTGCAAGCACAACTCTAATCCTGTACTCTTCCAACATGATGGCAATTCTCCATGGCCTTACTTGGCAGGAGGCTCGAAGCTCCTATCGTCACTCATGACCCTTCCCTAGCTCCAAAGGAGGCGGGCCTGGTGGCTGGGGAGCATCCCTCCCGCCTTCCCTCTCCTCCTGGGCCCATTCTCCCTGACACTGTTTTTTAGAACAGACATTAATCAAGCATTTTTTTTTTTTAACACGAAGTCTTGCTCTGCAGTCCAGGCTGGTCCTGAACTCACTATGGAGCCCAGGCTGGGGCCTTGGACTCAAGCCTATCCTCCTGTCTGGCCTCCCAGGTGCAGGGATTACAGGTGTGCACAACCACATCCTGCTTACATGGTGCTGGGGAATCGAACTCAGGGTGTGGGCTTACCAGGTAAACGCTGTGGTGGCAATGTGCTGGACTGCTAATTTAAAAACAGCCTGGGGAACCTAGTGAGATCTGTGTCAAAACAAAAAACAAAGGGGGACTAGAAAGCAGCTCGGTGCACAGGCCCTCGTTTCCAAAAAAAAGATGGAGGTTATGCTATGCTAAAAGCACAGGAGACGAATGGAGAAGGTCTGAATTAAACAGAGAATGCGGAGAAGACGGTGAGTTCAAAAGATCAGGACTGGATCTGGAAGGATTGCTATGCACCACATCAAGGTTGCCGGAGGCCGGGGGAGGGGACGGGGCTGGGAGTTTATTCATTCACAACTCACTCGCGCGAGGGAGGAGGGCGCCATCTACTGGTCAAGAGAGGCTGTTTCAAGTAGAGAAATCAACCAGTCAAGTCCCTCGCACCATCTACTTACGAAAAAGAAAAAAAAGAAAAAGAAAAAACTTGGAGGTGTTGCTGCTGTCGTTACGAATGCTACGAATGCTCTCTTCACCATGTGCAAACGCAGCGAGTGATCACGCGTTAAAAAAAAAAAGAATAAAATTGAGGGTGGAACACAAGAGGCAAAGAGAAAAACAAGTTCCCAGAGCCGCTGATGAAACCAGAAAGGAGAGAAAAGCGCCTGCCGGTTCTGTGGTGGCACACAGCCTCAGAGTGGCATCCTCCGGAAGCCGCGGTTCTCAGAACGCCCAAAATCGAGCTCCTGAGGAGTTCTTTCAACCCAGCGTTCCGGTGCGTTCTGATGAGGCCTTCCCTAGTAAAACTCATAATTTGTGGGAGGGGACCCCTAAAAAGGGGTCTACTCACCTCTTAACTAGCTCCTGAAAGAAGAGTGTCTCTGGGCGAGGTAGCCCATACCTGTGATCCTAGCACTTTCGCGGGCTGAGGCAGGAGAATCTCAAGTTCAAGCCCAGCTTGGGCAACTCAGTGATTTAGCCACTTTGACTCAAGATCAAAAACAAACGATAGCCATAGTCTTTGATTCTAGTAAAAGGTATGTGCTTTCTTTATTCCTTTGAGATAGGTTTGGAGGAATGGTTTTGTTTGAAAGAGGGTCTCACTCAGTAGTGCAGGCTGATCTTGAAATCACTATGTAGCCCAGGCTGACCTTGAACTCACGGCAATCCTCCTGCCTCAGCCTCCTGATTGCTGAGATTACTGGTGGGCCCTACCATGCCTGCTTTGTGTTTTATTCCTAGAGTATACCTGCTGTTCCTAAAGCAAAATATTCTGGGTTTTCCTGCCTTCACCTTTCCTACCCACAGGGTATCTGCGGTTGTGAAGTCCCACTGCAATTTCTGTTGTCACCAGACCGGGTCTGAGGAAGTCCCCCAAAGAGGAGATGGGGACTTAAAGTTGTCCCTTCCCCCAGTAGTTTGGTGCAGTCTTGTCACAGAAAAGCACTTCAGGACTCGTGGGAGAGGGGCACAGCCAGATTTATTCAACAGAATAAAAGAAGTACACTGTACAGGGTGGCGCTGCTGAAGGACCAGGCTTGTTGCGGCCAGGTGTAGGTAGGTGTGTACTTATGTGGTCGGGGTATATCTAGGACGGGTATTCCTCCTGTGAGTCGGGCGTGGGCTAGGTTACAATGCAAACCACCTGCAAATGTTTGAAGTTTACACAAGAGATGGTATCCAATTGATAGTGCAATCTCCTTGAGGGCAAAAATTCATGGACTTTGTGAATTTATACTGTCATAAGGAAAGCAGAGACCCAATTTGCACTTACATATGTATGTATATTGTGTAGGAGGAGAACCTAACCCCAGGACCTTTGCACTGAGCTACTGTATCATCCCAGCCTTCCCTCTCACCTCTTTTTTTTCCCTCCTTATAGTCTTGCTAAGTCTCTAAAGTTGCCTAGGCTGGGCTTAAATTTGCAATCCTGCCTCAGCCTCCCAGAGCACTGGGATTACAAACCTGAGCCAGTGACCCTGGCAATATTAATGTGTTTTATTTATTTATTTATTGAGGCAGGGTCTCACTCTGTAGCCCAGGCTGATCCTGAACTCACTAGGTAGCCCAAGCTGGCCTTGGACTCATGGCAATCCTCCTGCCTCAGCCTCCCAAGTGCTAGAACAGACGTGTGTGCCACTATACTTGGCTTTTGTGTGGTGCTGGGGAACCGAACATCAGGACCTTGTGCATGCTAGGTAAGTGTTTTAACCACTGTGCCGTTCCTCCAGCCTATTTTAAAGACTTTTAGGAATTAGAAGCCTGGATAGAAAAGAGGCCTAGGGATGAAAAGAGGAGTTTTAAACTTGTGAGATTGATGGTATCTTACAGTACACTTTTTTTTTTCTTTTGTTATCAGGGGTTGAACCCAGGCATTTTCTCTGAGTTAAGTCCCCAGATTCTCCTTATTTTAAAACAAGCTATCACTAAATTGCTGAAGTGGTCCTCGAACTTGTAATCCTCCTGCCTCAGACTCTCAAAGTGATCTGTTACAGGTGTGTGCCACAATGCCTGGCTTGTGCTTTTTTTGTGGTGCTTGTTTTTGTTTTGGTGTGGTGTGAGGGATCAGACCCAGAGCCTTCGTGCTGAGCTACCAGCCCAGTTTTTAGTTTTAATTTTGAGACAGGGTCTCACTAAGTTGCTAAATTGCCCAGGCTGGGCACAAACTTGTGATCCTCCTGCCTTGCAAGGACAGGGCCCTGAGTTTGATTCCCAGCATCAACTAAAGCCAGGTATGGTGGAATACATCTGCAATTCCAGTGCTCGGAGGGCTGGGGCAAGAGGATTGCCATGAGTACAAGGCCAGCCTAGGCTCCGTAGTGAGTTTACGACCAGCCTGGGCTACAGAGTGAGACTCTGTCTTCAGAGAGAGACAAAGAGAGAGAGAGGTTAAGGAGAAAAGAAATAAAAACTGTTACATTATTAGTGATATAAAGAAACCTTCTCAGGGGGTGGTGACACAGGCCTGTAGCCCCAGCATTCTGGGAGGCTGAGGCAGGAGGATCGCAAGTTGGAGAGCCCAGCCCGAGCCCCTTTGTGACTCTGTGAGATACCGTTTCAAAATTTAAAAAAAAAAAAAACGGGGGTGAGGCTATAGCTCAGCGTGAAGGTCCTAGTTTCAATCTCCAGTACCACAAAATAATAAAAATAATAATAACTATAATAATGATTTTGCCGTTCAAATTTTTCTGTTTTGGCCATTGGTCATTATCATCAGTTGGCTCTTGTGTCCTTTCAGCTGCACTTTTTTAGATGGCAGGGTTTTTTTGTTGTTTGTTGTTTTAAATTTTGAAACGGGCTAACTAGTAGCCCATGCTAGTCTGGAACACAAAGCAATCCTCCTGCCTCAGTCTCCTAAGTGTTGGGATTACAGGTGTGTATCACCATGCCCATTTATATGGTGCTCGGGAATCGAGCCCAGGGACTTGTGCTTGCTAGGCAAGCACCCTACTCGTGAACTAAGTCCCCAACCTTGAAAACATGTATTAGACAGAATTTTAAAAGTACACACACAGACATAGGATATGAGTCCTCAAGGAAAGAGGAGCCGCCTAAAGCAAAGTTTCTGAAAATCAAAGTATTTACAATTCATTTTGTTTTACTAAATATTAATTGCTCAACTCCAAAAAAATATAACTGTGTATTTGTGTGCATGAGTGTGTGTTGAAATCTTTACATGACTGTTCTTGTTTGGCTCCGAAGCAAATATTAAATCCTTTCTTAATAGAATTACACAGCAGTACAAGTTCCAAGGCTATTCTTAAGTGTTTCATGTACTGACCCATTTTCCAGGTCTCTATTAAATGCAGAGAGTGTCTTTAAAGTGGAATCACTTGTAGCTGAAGAGTAAATGCCCATAAAATAAAGTTGATAATAATATTACAAATTACTTCATGTAGAAAAGAACCAGAGGTTCTGCAGTAGAGGTAGGAGGATTTTGTTTCTGTTGTTGTTGCTTTGAAGAAGCTGGTAATAAAGTTTTAACTCACATATATATAAAAACGTATATGAACTCATGTAGCCTAGGGTATGTATCCCAGGCTGGGCTAGAACTCATGGCACTCCTCCTGCCTCAGCCTCCCTGGTGCTGGGACTACAGGTGTGGGTCACCACCCTAGCTATTACGTTGTTCACCAGGGCCTCACCCTTGCTAGGCAAGCCCCCTAATCACTGAGCTACACCCCCAGACTCTTTATTTTTTACTTTCAGACAGTCTTGCTAGGTGGCAAGAGGGTCACCTGGGCAACTTAGTAACTTAGTGAGACCCCCGTCTCAAAATTAAAAATAAGCATAAAAAGAGAGCTTGGGGATATAGCTTAGTGTGAAGGCCCTGAGTTCAATCTCCAGTACCTCCTCTTCCCCAAAAAGTAGGTAAAAAAAAAAAGGAGGCCACTGTGAAACCCTAATTTATAGTTTTGTTTTCTTTGTTTTTGTTTTCTTATACTTTTGAGACAGGGTCTCACTTGCAGTCCAGGCTGGTCTCAAACTCACTATGGAACCCAGGCTGACCTTAACTGACAGCAATCCTGCCTCAGCCTCTCAAGTGCTAGGATTACAGGCGTATACCACTATGCCCAGCCTTATGCGGTACTGGAGAATTGAACTCAAGGCCTTGAACTTGTTAGGCAAGTGCTGTAACCACTGTGCCATTCCTCCAGCCCCACTTAAGCTCTTTAATGTCAAAGTGGGCAACTAGGATCATCGGTTGATGTCAGCAGAGATCTTAGATCTACAGAACCAATAAAAACATTATAAATTTTCGGATTTTCTTTTTTGGCACTGGGGATTAAAGCAGAGCCTTCATACTGAGTTAGGTCAGTATGACCTAACTTTTTGGCACTGAGTTATTTATTGAGACTCTCACTAACTCACTAAGGTATACAGGCTGGGCTTGAACTTGTGATTAACCTGCCTCAGCCTCCCAAAGTATTAGGATTACAGGTATGTGCCCCTCACCTTTTCCCTTTTTGTGGAATATTTTATCTTATTTTGAGACAGGGTCTCACCCTGTAGTCCAGGCTGGTCTTGAACTCACTATGTAGTCCAGACTTGTCTTTAATTCCTGGAATCTCCTGCCTCTGCTTCCCAATTGCTAGGATTACAGGCGTGCACCACCACACCCGGTTTATATGGTACCAGGGGATCAAAGTCAGGGTCTTGCACCTATGTAAGCAATCTAACTACTGTGCTGTCCCTTCAGCCCATGGAACATTTTAAATGCTGCATCACAGGAAGGGAATTGTGTTTGTCATTGAGAACATGTAGGTGCTGGGAGTGTGGCTCAGTGGTAGAATACATATTTAGCATGCTTGAAGCCCGGAGTTGAATTTCCAGTACACACACACACACACACACACACACACACAAAGAAAAAGAAAAGAAAGAGAGCAATATAGATTTCTGGGCATGGTGGTGCATGCCTATAATCCCAGCATTCAGGAAATTGAGGCAAGAAGATTATCACAATTTTAAGGACAGTTTAGGCTGGGGGAATAGCTCAGCTGTTAAAGGGTGCAAGCAGTTTGCCAACACAAGGCCCTGAGTTCAATTCCCCAGCACCACATAAACTAGGCATGGTGGTGCACACCTGTAAACCCAGCACTCAGGAGGATTGCAATGAGTTCAAGGCCAGCCTGGGCTCTGTAGAGAGTTCAGGACCAGCATGGACTATAGAGCAAGACCCTGTCTCAAAAAAAAAAAAAAAAAATCAAGGCAGGCCTGGGCTATCTAGGAGTTCAAGGCCCACTTAGACTAAATAGCAAATCTACCTCAAAAAATTACATAACTGTAGTAGGCTGAATAATGACACCCAGATCTATTAAGTCATGATCCCTGGAACTTGGAAATATTGCTTTATTTGAAAAAGAACCTTTGCAGATGGGATAAAATTAAGGTTTGTGGAGGCTGGGAGAATGGTTCAGTGGTTAAAGTACTTGCCCAGCAAGTGCTAAGTCAAGCACTAAAGTACCCAAGTTCAATCCCCCAGCACCCCAGCAGCACATAAACTGGACATGGTGGCACATGCCTGTAATCCCAGCACTCAGGAGGCTGAGGCAGGAGGATTGCCATGAGTCCAAGGCCAGCCTGGGCCCCTCAGTGAGTTCATGACCAGCCTGGACTGCACAGCGAGACCCTGTCTCAAAAAAAAAAATTAAGGTTTGTGAAATGAGGTGATTATTCCGGGTTACCTGTGCAAGTCTTAAAAATAATTACAAGAGAGAGCTAAGGGGATTTGATGCCCGGAAAAGATAACCTGACCACGAAGACAGAAGTTAGAGTGATGCAGCTATGAACTAAGGTGTGGCGTCTTCGACCGGCAAAGACACCACATGGACTCTCACGATCGTGGAACGTTGACTCGACTCGACTGGACATGACTCGACGACCCCCTTTATTCCGCAAAGCCCAAGCTTAAATACCCTTCCATACCCACATTAACATACAAGCAATCTAATAGGCTACACGTTAGCATACAAGCAATCTAATAGGCTAATATTAGCATACAAGCAATCTAATAGGCTAACAAACTCTCCAGACCATCACCCCACCCTGGGACCTCCTCCTTAGAACAGTCCCGTGGTTCAACACCTGATCCAAATTTCAAGCAGAAGAACACCTGACTTAAATTCCAGACAGTAAATGCTTCTTCGTGGAAAGGAATGTGGCCAAGGTCTGCAATGCTGAGGCTCTCGGGCCCTGAGGGCCCCAACACTAAGGAATGGCGCAGCCTCCACAGGCTACACGAGGCAAGGAATAAGCCAGGCCACAGGTGCATCCCTCTAATCCCAGCACTCTGGAAGGCTGAGGCAGAAGGATCACAAGTTTGAGCGCAGTGTGGGCAATTTTAGGAATTATTGAGACCCTGTCTCAAAATCAAAAACAAAAATGGGTTAGGGATGCAGCTCAGGGTCAAGGTCCTGGGTTTGAAACTCAGTATTGGGAAGAGAGGGGGGAGGAGGGGAGGAGGAATAGGTTGTCTCTTAGAGCCTCCAGAGAGAATATGTGACATTCCCAGCCCATTTTCTTGGTTTTGATTTTGAGACAGGGTCTCACTAAATCCCTAATTTGCCCAGGCTGGAATTGAACTTGTGGTCCTTCTGCCTCAGCCTCCAGAATGTTGGGATTACATTCTTGCATCACTAGACCCATTTCTCATCTTGACTTTGCTGAATAATTCCAATTTCTGGACTCCAGACCACGAGTGAATGAGTCAGTTGCTTTAAGCCACTAATTTTTTTTTTTACAACAACAAGAGAAAACGAATGTAATAACTTATCTTGACTTTACTCACCACCTAGACTTATGAAGGAGTTACTTATGAAGGATATATGCCCTAATAAACCCATCCTACATGGGAAATACCTTAAGTCAAAACTGCATTTAAGGCCAGGAGTGGTAGCACCTGCCTGTAATCCCAGCCACTCTCCAGAGGCCTTGGCAGAATGGATTGCAAGTTCAAGGCTAACCTGGGCAATTTAGCAAGGTTCTGCCTCAAAAAAAAAAAAAATCAGGTTCAGAAGTATGCGCCTGGATCACAAGTCCAACTCCTGCCTACTTAGTGAGACACTGTCTCAAAATAAAAATTAAAAAGGGTTGGGCCTTGGGCCTATAGTTCCAACATTCTGGGTGGCTAAGGCAGGAGGACTGCAAGTTCAAATCCAATCTGGGATATAATTAGCAACTACGTGAGACCCTGTTTCAAAATTAAAAATAAAAAAATGGGCTGAGGATGTAGTGCAAAGGTCCTGGGGTTCAATTCTCTCTCTCTCTCTCTCTCTCTCTCTCTCTCTCTCTCTCTTGTATGTGTACGCACACACGCGTGCACAGCTTAAGGTATGGCTCAGTGGCAGAGCTCAGTGGTACAGCACCCCTGGATTTGATTTCCAGTGCTGCACACACACAAAGCATTTGATGCACCCACCCGAGGTAACATCAGAGGATAGCAACTTGCCCCTGTAGAATACTGTCCTTCACCGTCCTGGTCCTGGGGCTGCCTGGGAGCTGTAGCCCAGAACTGCTGGGTGTCACAGGAAGGTGTTGTTACTGCGTATCTCTTATTAGCCCAGGAAAAGATCAGAATTCAAAATCCCAAGTATGATTCCTCTGAATGCATAGTTAATACATAAAGCTTTCACACCAGTCAGTGCAAAGTTAAAACAAAATTCAAAATTAAAAGTGGAGCCATGGTCAGTCTGAGACTCCCTCTGCAACTGCACTTGGCAGAAAATAATCCCACGCGGGACTGAGAGACGTACTCAAGGGATAAAACACAGTGCAATTTTCTCTACAAAACTGTTCATAACAGGCTCAGAAACAGCAATTCCCCTAATTGCCTTTGAAATAGGCAATTTACAAGAACAAATATTTTACACACATTTCAGAAACATTTCTGTGACGCAAGTCTCGTGGCTTTAAAGACTGTACTTAGTCAATAAAGTTATGACTTTCTAACTCCAAATCTTTGCCCCTGGGACTCCCCACCTTGCTACCAGCACATAGCCACTTGCCTGCTTAACCTGTGACTTGGTCATGGGACAGGCACCTCACAGGTGCTTAGGAAACAAGGGCTGGAGGGATGGCGCAGCGAAGCGAGGGACCCTCAGTTTGATTCCCCAGCTGGGCGTGGTGGCGCATGTGTGTAATCCTAGCACTAGGGAGGCAGAGGCAGGAGAACTGCCAAGAGTCCAAGGCCAGCCTGGGCTACAGTAGTGATCTCAGACCAGCCTGGGCTACAGAGCAAGACCCCGTCTCAAAGAAAGACAAACAAACAAAAATCAAAGGTACTTCAGGAACAGTAATGCCTCTCTCCCGCCTGCCTTCCCGGCAGTCCACTCCGGGTGAACCACAACTTTTTCCTTCCAGAAGCCAAAAATCTTGTCAATCCATTTAACCCTTCTCTTCCCACCTCCATCAGCAAACATTTTTTTTTTCTCTTTTTATACAAGGGCACACTGTGTAGTCCAGTCTGGCCTTGAACTTGTCTTCCTGCCTCAGTCTCCCAAATGCTGCCATTACAGGCATGCACTACCAAAGCCAGCCAAATTTGATTTTTTAAATATGTGTGCCAACTTCTGCTGTTCCCTTGCCACAAACCTACCACTGTCTTCCTGTCTTACTCAGATTAAAACTCAAATCCTGACACTGGGCATGGTGGCTCAGGCCTGGGGAATCCCAGCCCTCGGAAGCTGAGGCAGGAGGGCTGTTGTGAGATTGAGATCAGCCTGGGCTGTGTAGTGAGTTCAGGACCAGCCTTGTCTACAGAGCAAGACAACTTTCTTAAAAAAAAAAAAATCCTCATAACAGCCAAATAGCCCTGAATTTCCTCTCCTGCAACCTCAGCCTTCTGCTGTTCTGGGTATTCCCTCCGAGTCCTTCTGAGCCCCTTCTTCCCAGCCCAGGCATGACCTGGGCCATCAGCTCCGGGCTGTGCATCTGCTCTGCCCCGCCTGCCTGCTGTCTCCATCTTCCCCACCCCCTCACCCCTGGCAGACCTCCTCAGGTGCCACGCCAGGTAATCTTTTTTAATTTACATGTCACCTCCTTTCCCGTCCCGCCCTCTCACGCCCCCTACCCTACCCTCTCCACAGAGCCCATCTTCTTACTTTCTTCCCTGTCTCTTACTTTTTTATGGTTTGGTTTTCTCATATTAGAGAAACCATATATTTAACTTTCTGAGTCTGATTCATTGCATTAAGCATAATGGTCTCAAGGTGCATCCATTTTTTTCTAAAAATGACTCAAATTTATCATTCTTTTTTTTTTTTTGAAATGGGGTCTCACTCTGCAGCCCAGGCTGGCCTCGGATGTGGCAATTCTTCTGCCTCAGCCTCCCAAGTGCTGGGATTACAGTCGTGTGCCACCATGCCCAGCTTTATGTAGTGCTGGGAAATCACTAGACAAGGGCTTCAACTGCTGTGCCATACCCTCTGCCCCTCAAATTTGCCATTCTATCTGGCAGAATAGTATTCCATTGTATGTACCACACCTTCTTTATCCAGTCATCTGTACTAGGGCATACTGGCTTCTTCCAAGGTTTGGCTGTTATAAATTATGTTGCTATAAACATGGGTGTGAATGTGTCACTACTGAATGATGACTTTTTAACTCTTTTGGGAAGATACCCAGAAGAGATAGAGCTGGGTCAAATGGAATGCTGATTTTCAGTTTTCTGAGCAATCTCCACACTGCTTTCCACAGTGGTCGTACCAGTTTGCAGTCCCACGGCAATGTAGGAGGGGTCCTTTTTCCTCACAGCTTCGCCACCATTTGTTGTTTCTTGAGTTCTTAATAATAGCCATTCTTACTGGCATTAGATGGAACCTCAGTGCTGTTTTAACTTGCATTTCTGAGTGTGCCAGTTAATTTCATTGTCACCTTGACTTCTGGAGAGACTCCTGGAGGGGTAGTTGGGTCATGGGGGCGATACACCTGTCAGTGGGTCAACCCACGGATGTTCTTGGTTGAATGGCCTGTTAGAAGTGGGGCCCAGGTGGGGATCAGTCCCTTGAGAGTGGGACTTTGGATGTGTGTCTCCCCCATACCCCCTCTCTCCATCTGCAACACTGGAGACTGAACCTATCCTCAGCTCCTTCTTGTAGTTTTGACTTTGAGACAGGGTCTTGCTAAGTTGCTAAATAGCCCAGCTGGGTTTGAACTTGTGATCCTCCTGCCTCAGCCTCTGAATGCTCAGATTATAGTCCTAAACCACCAGGCCCAGCTTGTCCTTCATCTTACAGCCATCTTGTGCCTCCACTGCCAATATTTCTCTTCTGGGTTTGTTTTTTGTTTGTTTGTTTTCAGACAGGGTCTCGCTCTGTATCCCAGGCTGATCTTGAACTATGTAGTCCAGGCTGGCCTTGAACTCGTGGCAATCCTGCCTCAGCCTCCTAAATGCTGGGATTACAGGCATGTTCCACCACATCCAGCTTTACATGGAGCTGGGGAATCAAACTCAGGGCCTTGAGCTTGCAAGGCAAGCGCTCTAACCTATTTCATTCCTCCAGCCCTTCCCTGTGCATTTTTTACTGCAGACATGTTTCAGCCATTACATTTTTGAAATCTACATTATTTTGTTATTACAAATTTTGTTTCTCCTTTAGACAGCTATGCTATTATTTTGTTTGGTTTACGGATGGGTCATATTATCCATGGTTTTCATTACAGGACAATTAAACAAAAAAAAGACAACTAAGATATAAAAAAGATGTTACCAAAAAGTAAGAACCACTAATATAACACATCATTGTAAGATTTTCCATTTGCTTCCCAAACTACTACTGCTCCCCAAGTGACTACACCACATACAACCTCACCCTATCTTTATTATCTTTATTTATTTGTCTACTTATTTATTTATTTATTTTTGAGACAGGGTCTCACGCTGTAGCCCAGGCTGGTCCTGAACTCACCATGGAGCCCAGGCTGGCCTTGGACTCACAGCAATCCTTCTGCCTCGGCCTCCTGAGATCTGGGATTACAGGTGTGCACCACCACGCCCAGTTTATGTGGTGCCGGGGAAATCGAACTCTGGCACTTGACTTAGCGCCTGCTAGACAAGCGTTTTAACCGCTGAGCCATTCCTCCAGCCCTAATTCTAATCTTCTTCTAAAATTTTTGTTGCTCCCAAGCACTTTTATAAGAACCTCGAGGGCGCAGATGATAACAAATAAACCTTGTGTGGTCCTTAAGATTTGGAATTGTCTCACATAGGTGACCTGGTTTGATGCCCCCAAGAGTCCTAGAGGGCTTTTAAAAAGTCTAATGATTCTTCTTACTGATGTAGTGGATTATGTAAAAACGAAAACGAAAATCACTTTGCTTGTGATATTACTGATCTGAGGCTGCATCTTATAAGCAATCAGAAATTCCACAGACAAAGCCACCAATATTTCAACACTCTCAGTAAAATGAAACCTTGAGAGTTTATTTCACCTTCCTCCTAAGCAGATGAGAAAATCAAGACGCTAGAGAAGTTAAGTGATTGCCCACGGTTCGGAAAAAAATCATGTTTTGAACAAGGAATGTGAGAACATACGAGACGTACTGTTTCACTACTCTTCTTACCACAAATTTGATGAAAAGTCTGTAAAGACAGTCACACCCGGACGTGGAGAGCGGCGGCCATCGCCGACCGGCGCCTACCGCCGAGCCCCGCCCACCGCGCCCCGGGTCAAGCCCCTAAGGTGTCCGCGGCGGTGCCTGACTGGCGGCTAATGAAGGGGACCTCACGGGGTCCTTCGTGCGGGCTCCCGACGCACTGCCTGAGTGGGTTCGCTGGTAGCTTCCGGTGTGGTTGACGAGTGGTGGCCGAGGTAGTGGGACAGCGGAGGACGCACAGGCGGGGACCATGGCGGACGGCGGTTCGGAGCGGGCTGATGGGCGCATCGTCAAGATGGAGGTGGACTACAGCGCCACCGTGGATCAGCGCCTGCCGGAGTGCGAGAAGCTGGCAAAGGTAAGGGGAGGCCGGCCGGCGGTTGGCGGGCGCCAGGGGCTGAGTCACGGCGCGGAGCCTGCTTAGGCCTCAGGGGGCCTGCGTGCCGGAACGCGCGTTCCCCGTGGCCCGTCCAGCCCCAGACGGGGGACCCCAGATCTGCCTGGTCGGGGAGACTCCGTAGCCCGCGTTGGCTCGTGCATCCCAAGCTCTTCTAGCGACAGATGGTCGCTTCTTCCTCGTACAAGTTGGGGTCCCAGGTGACCTCTCGGGCTCTTCTGGTTGCTGTTTAAGTATGTTTAGTAATTTTGCAGAGGCTAAGGCCACCTTCACATTGGACCAGATCGGAGAGTGTGGTTATGTTGCTGTTGCCGAAATCTATGTTTATGTGATGAAATCGTTTCTGAATCGTGGTCGTGTGCCTGGTGTTTGGAGTGGAAAGAGCAAGAAAATGGTGATTCAAAGGTAGTTATTAACCCGCGAGAGCTGTCCTTCAGGGACCGTGAACTGTAGTTGTTTGTTTTTAAAGCATAGGGATTTGCACCTAGGGCCTGTGTGTGCTGGGCGAATGCTGTGCCACTGGGCTTTGTCCCCCAGGCCTCTACCATGGAATAGAAACTTACGTTAAGCTGGATCAAGCATTCTTGACACCTCCTGCTATGTGTCATGCAGCTTCATGGATCGTTTTTCGCATAAAAAAGCCCAAGACGCAGTAGCTTGCCCAAGATTACCGTTGGCAATAGGTAGAATGAAGGATTTAGAATTAATTTTTCTTGATTTTTTTTGAGACAGGGTTTTGCTCTGTAGCCCAGTCTGATCCTGAAGTCAGTATGGAGCAAGGCTAGCCTTGGGCTGGTGACAGTCCTCCTGCCTCAGCCTCCTGGGTGCTGGAATCAGAATTAGATTTGCCTCATTAGAATATGGGTCATGGCTAGATCGACCTCTGCGTGGGTTGTTGGTAAGGATTACACTCGTGGCTCATTAAATTCCTGGGTCAGTTCAACCACAAACTGAATTACCATCCTCTTGGGATACATTCCCTGAAAGAGTTTTTTTTCTTCCTTAAGGAGTTTATGACATAAGTACATTACGGTACAGTAAGTACTTAGGCAAGGGGAATTTCGGGCAGTGCATCACACTTATTTAGATTTTATTAGGAGAGTTCTTATTTTTTCTAAACTTGGAGACAGGGCATTGCCAAGTTGCCCAGACTAAGTGAAACTTGGACCCCTCCTGCCTGCACCTCTCAGAGTGCTGGGATTAAGGTTTGCTGCCACACCTGGCTAAAAGAAATCTTTGCAATGCTTTCATTTACATAAAAACGTATTTTAGTGGACCTTTATAAAGCCAAGGATGGCGAACTGTGGTCAAATTTATATACCCACTTTGCTTAGGTTATGTTTGCCAAAAGGGGAGCCGAAAAATTCAGCTTTTGAGCTGTCTAGCGATTAGTATAAAGAAATGTCCTCAGTTAACATAAAGTTGGAAAAACTCGTATCTACTGTATCAGGTAACATAGCTAGTGTTTATTGAGTCTTTTATACAGTGCTGGGCTCTGTGCTGAGTGTTTATGAGCACTAGCTGATTTCTCACCTGAGCCCTGTGCAGCAGTATTTTGCTGTTTTTATTTTACAGGCAAGGAAACTGAGGCTAGGGAAAGTTGAGTCACTTGTCCCCACATCAGCTAGCAGGATAGGGGAGCCAGGGTGGGAACCCTGGAAGACCAGCGTAGATCTTGTGCTATGAGCCAAGTATATTGAGACCTTGAACTTCTGAGCTCTTGTGCAGGGAAAAGGGCAACTCTCACCTCCAGGTAGTCTTTGTGGAATGGGGGTGAAGACTTATCTTTGTCAACACTGCTCATTTGAGGGGGAAACCACAATATGGATTTTTATGTAAAATACTTTAACATGTAGAAACTGGATGCTAATCTCCCTTCAGATACTATTTTGACCAGTGTGATACAGAGCAAGCAAAAGATGCCAGCGAGCCAGAGTCAGCCCCTGAGCTCCCTCCCTGCCTCCCACCTCCAGGACTGGAGGTTGAACTCAGAGCCTTTGCACCGAGCTGCATCCCCAAACCATTTTCAATTGCTTAGTTGAGACAGGTTCTTGCTGAATTGTCCAGGCAAAGCTTGAATTTGCTGTTCTTTCATTCTCCCGGAGTGCTGAGGTTACAGATGTGCACTACCATGTCCAGTTTGAACCTCTTGGTGATCAGTGGAATGATAGTGTCTATGAAAAAGACATTTGCTTTAAAGAAGAACACCTGTTTCTAGAAATAAAACCTGGGAGGAACAAAAGAATGTTATCGTTACCAGTTTCTTCTGATAGAAGTCTATTGTATGTAAGACTAGCCAATGGCAGATACTTCAGGAAGTATAAAGGTTATTGGATAAAACTCTGGCCCTCAAATAGCTTATAGACCTGTAAGGAAGAAGGGTCTTCACTGCTGTGTTTGTGGTGGTCACATGTGGGGCCTTCATTAGGTTTAGGGTTGAGGAACCATTTTTTCTTACCAAAGGCTATTGGATATTTGTGACAGCTTTTTTTTTTTATACAGATTCATAGTTTTCAACTTTTGGTTTTATAGTCCTGGTTAATTTTTTAAAGACAATTTATGTGTTTTGCTTTCTATGTTACTTATAAATTATTCTACCACATATAAAATTTTGTTTGAGACAAAGTCTCACTGTATAGTCCAGGCTGGCTGCCAACTCAAGGCAATCCTCCTTCCTCAGCCTTCCGAGTGCTGGAATTACAGACGAGCACCACCACTCCCAGCTATATAAAAAAGTTTTGAGATTGCATTTTTACATTGGAATGTATAGAACATCTTAGCTTACATTCTCTTGCTTTTCCTTTGAGCCCATCTGTAAAACTGAAGAAAGTTTTGTTATTTCCACTTGTGAGAAAGTTTAAGGTTCAGGCAGCACATGGTTTGTTCTAGGCAAATAAGCTCAGGTCTCCCAGCAACAATGTTCTCTTTGCTGCATCTCACTACTTCTTAGTTGTGTTCGAACTTTTTATTTTAACTTTTTCTTTTCTTTTTTTGTTGGGGGGGGCAGGGTCCTCCCTGTAGCCCAGGTTGGCCTTGGACTTAGGATAGTCCTCCTGCCTCACCCTCCGAGTGCTGAGATTACAGGTGTGCGCCACCACACCCAGTTTAAGACTTTTTATTTTAAATGTGAAACATATTTGGAGATAATTGTGGATATAGAGATGTAATAAATATTATCAGGAGAAACTGCACCAGTGGTGCAGGCCTGTAATGTCAACACTCTGGGCAGCTGAAGCAGGAGAATCACACATTCAAGCCCAGTGTGGGCAATGTAGTGAGTCTATCCCAAAATTTTTTTAAAAGGTGGGGATGGGGAGCAATATTACCCTGGGTTGTAGCTCAGTGTAAAGGCTTGGTCTCAGTCAACAGTATTACAGCTAAGCCAACCGTATAAACAGAATGTGTGTAAATGTATGAGGTGAGAAACCCACATGTAAGAGGAGCCTGGAGAAGGCCACATGGGAGTTGTGGCTTGTGGAACAGTGCTAGTCCAGCCTGCGGGAGTCAGTGGGTTCTGTTAGGCAATGGGGGGAAGCTGTGTAAAATCTAGACTTCAGCAAAATTGTCAAATCTAGGCAACTTGAATTTTCTATACTTGTGACCTAATTTAATTCTGTGTCTGATCCTAACACCAGCCTAGCACGATAACAATAATTGATATTTTAGTTTTGTGTAAGTTCAGTAAGAATGTTAACTATTGTGGTAATGATGTGAACTTAGTACGTGTGCCTTTGTGGCCATTGGTTTCACCCTTACGCCAGCCCTATGGAGTAGGTTCTGCTGTGCTCTGCACTAGAGGAAGAATTAAGGGTCAGAAGCTGTAAATTTTTGGCACAAGGTAACATGGTAGTAGAGCTAGGAGTTGGACCAAACAATGTGGCTGCGGTGACTTTCTCTCTCGCAACCCCCCCCCCTCTCTCTCTCTCTTTCGCTGAGACAGGGTTCTCAGTCTGGAGTGCAGGCTGGTCCTGAACTCATGGCAGTCCTCCTGCCTCAGCCTCGCTGAGTGCTGGGATTACAGGTGTGTGCCACCACATCCTGCTAATTTTTTTTTTTCTGTGGTGCTGGGGAATTGAACCTGGGCCTTGTACATACATGCTAGCTGAATGCTCTAACCATTGGGCCATGCCTCCAGTTACCTGTTACTCTAATACTTCTGGGATTGGTATATTAGTACTTTGTATTGGTGGTGAGGTAATAAAAGTGATACTGGTTCATAGCGACAGTTATTTCTTCATCTTACAGAGATTAATATGAAGAGTTTTTCTGAAGTATAGATACAGGTGTGTAGCAGTTCTTTTTTCCATCCCCCTCCTCCCCGTTCTACAAAGTACTAGACAACGACCCTGCCACTTAGCTGCGCTCCCAGCCACTCTGCCCTTGTTTTGATTGTAGTGTACATGGCACACAGTTACCTGAGGACTTCTTACATCCTTGCTGGTGTTAGTCGCTGCAGTGCCAGGCCCTGCCTCCCACAGGCCTCTGCGCTGAGTTCCTGTCTTCACGGGCTTGAAGAATAAAGTCGTGAAGACAGGAGGCAGGTTGGGAAGAGAAGGCTTTGTTGGGAAACTTACAAAAGGGGAAGGAAAGGTAGGGAAAGGCTCCTGCTAGTCAGAAGGAAGAGGACCCAGAAACATGGGCTGCCGGCATGGCTCGCTGTCTGGGGATTTTTATTGTGTTGCTGGGTAAGGGGCTGTCCTCAGACAGGTTGGGTTCTTCATCCTTCTGTTGCAGCCCACCCTCAACTCCTTCCCCTTAAAGCAGTTTCTCTCTGTTGTCTTTTAACTAAGTTCTAGGGAGTGATCAGCTACAGGCTGTCACGAGTTATAGCCAGCTGCCTTCCAGTAAGCCCTCCGATGCGGAGGAGGGACCCTGTCTCCGTGACTGCCTCTGACACACTGTGTTTGTTTTTGTGACACTGAGGATTGAACTCATCCAGGGCCTTCTGCATGCTGGGCACACAGAGCCAGGCAAGTATTTGGCCACTGAGCTGTTTCCCCAGACCCTGGAGACAGGGTGATCCTCTTGCTTCGGCTTCCCCAGTAGCTGGGATGACAGGCATGTGCCATCTTGCCTGCCATGTTTGTTTCTTTTGGCCACCTGCAGTTTCTTCTGAAGGTCAATATTTAAACAGGAAGTGAAATGATCGTTAGCAGCTTGGACAAGAGATCCCTTTAGGAAATAGATCACTTAGAAGTGTTGGATTGGCTTTAAATTTCAACTCTTTGTAGTAACTTTATTAACCTTTTTCTTCTTCAGATTTCAGATGGGCTGGACAAATGGCTCAGCAGTTAAAAGTGCTTGCCAGCAAGAGCTAAATACCTGAGTTCTATTCCCCAGAACCATATAAACTGGCCGTGGTGGCACAACCTGTAACCCCAGCTCTCAGCAGACTGAGGCAGGATTCCCATGAGTCTGAGGCCAGCCTGGGTTACATTTTGAGTTCAGGACCAGCTTGGACTACTGAGACCCTGTTTCAAAAAAAGAAAAAAGATTATTTCACAGATTGGATCCATTTAGGAGTTAAAGGAGCCAGCAGAGAGAGTTACAAATACTCACTATCTATTGTCACTGAGCACCGTCATTTAGTCATTTGCCTCATTTACAAAGTTATTTAATGAGGAAAATGAATCACAGCAGTTGCATGTTGTAACAAGTGTGTTTGGATCCTTGTAACCGTCTTGTTCCCTGTGAGTTGAAAGGCAGAGTCCAGGCGGTGGAATTTCAGGACCTGAAGAGACAGGAAGGAGGAGGATGTTTAGCCGTAGGGTCCACTGTGGAGGGTGGGGAGAAAGTGGGATGACTTGAGAATTGAAATTGAGTTGGTGAAATTGGTGGCAGTGTGGCACTAAACTGACAGCCATGTCCTTTTTACATCTTCCTTAAGAATTGGAAGACAGGATCGACTGAATAGTTCAGGTCAGCATACATGTATTCCACACACTGTGTGCAAGTTGCTGTAATGGAAGCTGCACTTCAGCAGACACCAGCCCTAGAGGAGCCCCGCAGTGAGATGTGTAGGTCAGCAACTGTGATACAGGGTGGGAAAGGCTCTGCTGTGGCATCTGCGGGCACGAGTGCTGCGATCCAGTGCGACTGGTTGCTGTTCTCAGAAGTGGACCTGGAACCTGGTGCATTCAGGAAACTCAGGCACAGACTGTAGTTTAGGGGATTTGCAGCTCAGGCAGTAGGACTGAGTGTGGAAGGAGGTGCCAAGTGACTGCTCATGTAAGAGAGCAGGAGCCGTCTGTAAATCAGCTTGTGACCCTCCCGTGAATTACACTGCCATATATACAGTAAGCTACACTGCATTGGTCAGAGTCATGTGATCACAGTAATTGCAAAGTGACGGCACCTGAGTTGCTCTGTAAACAACTATTTTGTATTTTAATATTTTGTACTTTATTTCCAGATGCTAACCCTTTCTCAATGGAGAGTCCTTTGATGAAAGCAAAGGCCATGAGAACAGTAGGGGTCCGTGGAATGGAGAGCGCAGGAGACCCCAGAGAGCCCAAATTGGGTTCTGTCCCTTGCTTAGGTAGTTGAGCAAGTTGCTTAAACTGTTTGGTCCTTGGATTTTTTAATCTTGCAAATGAAGTGATGGAATTAAATAACCTCTAGCAATTTTTCTACTTCTAAGATTCTCTTTTGGGGGGGTGGGGGGGTCTCACTCTGTAGTCCTGGCTGGTCCTGAACTCACTATATAGATCATGTCAGCCTAGTAATTCTAATATTCGTTAATCTTTGTGATCAGTTAGCCTTCATCTTTGAAGGATTTATAGATTTGTTCATTGTTCTTTTCCTCTGGTGAACTTTTTTTTTTTTTTTTTTTTTTTGAGACAGGATCTCTCTGTCTAGTCCAGGCTGGCCCCAAACTCATGGCAGTTCTCCTGCCTCTGCCTTCCAAATGCTAGGATTACAGGCATGTGCCACCGTGCCCAGTTTATATGCCCAGAGCCTTGTGATTGCTAGGCAAGTGCTTTAACCACTGTGCCATTCCTCCAGCCACTCTGATGAACATTTAGGCAGTGTTCATTGTATACTCGAATCCATAGAACATTTAGAAGTGAATGGAAAGTAAAAATGATCAAGATGCAGTACTTAAATGCACCAGTTTCTCAAGCTGATTGTTATTATTACGTACCACAAATACATACTAATAAGAAAAGCTCCTCTTTGCATTGGAAATATTGTTAAAAATTTTTTTGTGGATTTTTTTTGTTTGGTTGGTTGGTTGTGACAGGGCCTCACTATGTAGTCTAAGCTGGCTTCAGACTTGTGGCAGTCCTCCTGCCTCAGCCTCCCAGATGCTGGGATTACAGGTGTGTGCCATCATGCCCAGCTAATCTGTATTTGGTACTGGAGATTTGAACCTAGGGCTTTCTGTGTGCTAGGCAAGTGCTTTAAACACTGAACTGTGCTCTCAGCTCCTAATATATGGTAATGTTTCAGATTTAATAAAATAATTTTAGTGGTACATACTCTGTGCTGCATGAGGTATAGCTAGGCTAGGGGTGTAGCTCAGCAGTAAGAATGGGTGCTTAGCATGCATAACTTCAGTTCAGTCCCCATGCCACCAGAGAAAAGGAAAAGAAAATCCATAGTTTAAGAGTTACTTGGAGCCAGCAGGGCTCATGGGGCCTCATGCTTGTAATCTGAGCACTCTGGAGGCTGCCTCAGGAAAATGCAAATTGTAGGCTAGCCTGGGCCATGTGGAGAGGCCCTGTCTGAAAAAACAAGCATCTTGGAAAAGTCCTAGCATTTTTCATGCCCTTACTTCAAAAGCTGTTTAGTTTTTTCATCAGTTTAAAAAAAAAGAGGGAGAGTACTCATGTGTCACCTTTTTTTCATTTGTTAGAAGAACTACCCACCCCTCGTATTGGGCACTGGGCTACATCCTAAACTTTTTTTTTTTTTTTTTTTTTGAGACAGGGTCTCCGTAGCCCAGGCTGGTCCTGAACTCACTGATACAGCCCAGACTGGTCCTGGACTCAGGACAGTCCTCCTGCCTCAGCCTCCTGAGTCCTGGGATTACAGGCTGTACCATCACACCCAGTTTTATGTGGTAGTGGGGAATCAAAACTCAGGGCCCACTATGCCATTCATCAAGTCCCCTTTCATTTATTTTGAGCTTGATCTATTTTATTTTTGAGACAGGGTCTCACTCTGCAGTTCTGGCTGGTCCTGAACTCACTATGTAGCCCAGACTGGCCTTGAACACATGGCAATCCCCGTGCCCTCAGCCTCCTGAGTGCTGAGATTAGAGGTTTGCACCACCACGTGGGCCCAGCTTTATGTCATGGTGGGGAATTGAACCCAGGGCCTTGTGCTTGAAAGGCAAATAGTTTAACTGTTACGCCATTTCTCCAGCCCCTGCACCCAGTTTTTAAAAGCAGTTTCTAATCACGTTTTCCTCATTGCTTTCAGGTCATTGTCAGAGTTGTATAGGTGGATGTTACCAAATCAGTATCAGCAGTTGGTGGGTTTTTTTTGTACTGGAGATCAGGCCCAGGGCCATCACACTGAGCTACATCCCCAGGCCATTTTTACTTTGATTTTTGAGACAGTTGCCCAGGTTGGGCTTGAATTTAGCTCCTCCTGCCTTAGCTTCCCAGATTACAGGCCTGTGTCACTAGGCCCAGCAATATCAATATCTTAATAAAGGCAGTTTTTGTGGGTTGGTTTTGTTTTTATCAAAATGTGTGGTTCTTAATAGAGTGACCTATATTAGCCTATTACATTAATTTGGGGACTTATTTTTTTAATGTGCACCCAAGGGAAGAAATTTTGATTTTTGCGTATGCTAGAGGTGTGGAAAGGTTATTTATTGTCAGCTGGCACAAAGGAGCAGAGGTATTCAGCTGGGTATGTATCTGCTGAAGAACGCGCCAGTTAGTATAGAATGTGCACGTTGTCTCCATGGGTCTTCTGGGTCTGTAAGTGTGATTACTAATGTTTGTATATCTCAGCGTTGCAAGTTGAAGCCTGGGCCTTCAGCGAAGTTATAACCCTGTTTTTTCATGCTTTTTACTGAGGGAGGGTCTCTCACTAAGTTACTAGGATCCTCCTGCCTCAGCCACCTACAGTGCTGGGAGTACAAGCAGGCACCACCAGGCTCAGCAGTAACGTATTTTTCAAGTCGCTAAAAAATTAAATCAAGGCTTCCTTTTTAAGGCCAAATATTTATTTTTGTTTCTTCTCAAAACTCCATACTTTAAAATATTTTTATGGAGACTTAAAGCATTTAATTTCCAATTTTTTAAATCTTCAGGCACACTTGTGACTACCAGGTAGTCACTCTGTAGAATAAGAGACACAGTTGGCACCACTCCAGGTTGATCAGTTAGAATCCAAAACAAAGACTTGACGTTTTTCTGAGACATTGTTGTATGCTGAAGTTTTTTTTTTTTTTTTTTAGGCTTTTTCATGTGTTAAACCACTGACTTTAAGAATCCATTGAGGAGGGGTGGGGGTGTAGCTCAGTGGTCAAAGTGCTTGCCCTGCATTTGATTCCCCAGCAGCACATAAGCTGGGCATGGTGGTGTACGCCAGTAATCGTAGCACTTGGGAGGCTGAGGCAGGAGGATTGCCATTAGTTTGGGGCCAGTCTCGACTGTAGAGCAGAACTCTGTCTCAAAAACAACTAAATCAATGCACTGGAGGAGCATACACATCATGAAGTCGAGAGGAATAAAAGAGAAGTAGGTACACTGGTGTTCTTCCTTTAAGATAGACTGCCGGGTTTGCCTTTCCTCTGTCAGAAGCATCTCAGCTGAGGTCAGCTCGTGGGTTTGTGTTGGTAGTGGCCTTCATCATTGTTCATTTTTGTCTCTTTTAGGAAGGAAGACTTCAAGAAGTCATCGAAACCCTTCTTTCTCTAGAAAAACAGACCCGTACTGTGAGTAAATAATAGTGAAAATCTCAATTACCATTAATTTCATTTAACTTGGGCCTGGAGGAATGGCTTAGTGAGTGCTAAGTGCCTGAGTTCGATTTCCCAGCACCACATAAACCAGGTGTGGTGGAGCACACCTATAATCCCAGCACTCGGGAGGCTGAGGCAGGGGGATTGCTTTGAGTTCAGGGCCAGCCTGGGCTTCATCAGTGAGTTCAGGATCAGACTGGGCTACAGAGCAAGACCCTGTCTCAAAAAAAATTTTTTTTTTCATTTAGCTTATTTCCAGTTGGTATAATACACGTTCTTTCTCCCAGGCTTCCGACATGGTGTCCACCTCACGCATCTTGGTCGCTGTTGTGCAGATGTGCTATGAAGCTCAGGAGTGGGACCTGCTCAATGAGAACATCATGCTGTTGTCCAAGAGGCGGAGTCAGCTAAAGCAGGTGCGCCCTTGGCTACTTGAGTACACACGGTGCTCACATTTAACAGCACTGCAGAAAATGAGACTCCTGAAAATTTATCAAATTAATAGTGTACCATTCTAGAGGGTATATTAAAATTCTGCTGATAATCTTATACTGATACAAGTCTGTTTTCACTTGTTTTTTTTTTTTTGTCTTTTTGTGTTTTGTTTGCTAAATTGTAGCTAGTGTCTGTGCAGCCTCATTCTGTTTGCCTGCGTCTCCTTATCTTCCTTTTTATTATTTTAAATGGTTGTATTATAATCTACGAGCTGATAACCTCATTTGGTTGTTGTATTTTTGGTAATCACTCTGTTCTTATTTGCAGCCATTTGTAGACAGGTGAGTTTCATTACTCATTTTGTTTAAAGATTATGTACATTCTCTTCTAGGGTTTGTGAAGTTGGATTTACTGATTCTTCTGTATGAGATACATTTATTTATTTTTCTTTTTGAGATACATTTAAATGGTCCTGTCTAGAAGTAGATTCCAGTTTTGTACATTTATAGCTCACCCTTAATATGTTGTAGATTCTGGGTTCTGATTTTTTTTCATTTTGTTTTAGTTAATAAACATAATGGGGAAAAAAAGCCAGTGATGTTGTAAAAGATCAGTGGAACAAAAAATACACAGAGGATTCTTGTCTAAATTTCTTATTTTGAATTACACTGCTCAAAATGAGTGGCATATTGAAGTACCTTCAATTTTGTATTGCAAATATCAGTTATGGTAATTATAATTGCAAAAATTATATCAGTATGTTAAAATACATGATAAAGTTATTTTTAACATTAGTTACGTACATATAAAACATCTTGTTAAAGGCTAAGGATGTAGCTCAGTGGTCTAACACTTACCTAGCATGCATGAAGCTCTGGATTCAGTCCCCAGCATTACCCACAAAGACACAGACACCAGTGTCAGTCATGGTAATGCATGCCTGTAATCATAACTATTGGGAAGGCCTCAGCAACTTAACCAGTAACCTAGCGTGTGTTAGACTGGGTTCAGTCGCCGACATTAGCATCACAGATGCCAAGGTGTTTGCCACAAAGATTTGTGTGGGTCCCCAAAATTCAAAATAGTTTTTTGGTGCATATTTGCAAATATTTACAGAAAATACTTGCCCTCTGACCTAGATCTTGTAATGTTGAGCTGGAGGGAATATGATGTAGTTCCCTTACATTACCTAGGGGGACAGAGGGCGAAAGAGTCTGAGTTCAGTGTCCTGCTTCACTGAGGTGGCTCTGGTGACAGTGGCTCTCTTCACCCCACGGACCCGTCACAGCAGCCTCTGGCCGTGGTCTCGAGTCTCCGTGGAGCTCTGCGCTTCCTTCCTTCCTTCCCCTCATTTAGGCTGCTACCCTTTCTCCACACTTTTCCGTGTGGCTGCGCCTTTGCCCCTAGCTTTCCCTGACCTTTCCTGGCCCATTACAAGATACCCAGCACTCTCGCAGGGTAGCTTGGATGTGTTTGACGTACTTGTGTGTCCATTTTATTTAGTATTCCGAGTTACTTAGGAAGACCAGATTTGAACATAGGCCTTCTGTCAGTAGAGTATCTTTTTTCCTGAATGAGGATTGAGTTTTGCTTACAAATAGTTTTTCATATTCTAGGCTGTTGCAAAAATGGTTCAGCAGTGCTGCACCTACGTTGAGGAAATCACAGACCTGCCCGTCAAACTTCGATTGATTGATACTCTACGCATGGTCACAGAAGGAAAGGCAAGTTTGCGTTGTCACAGCTCCCAGGGGGAGTCCTGTCTTCTCTGCATTCAGAAGTAGTTATTTGTTTAGACATTTTATATAAGAATGTACATGTATACGTTTATTTTTGTGAATGATACACAAAATGGTTTCACCTTAATTCCACCATTATTATTTTTGTACATTCCTTTATAGTGTCTTCCATATGAATTATTTATTTTGTAAGGGATGGTTTCGGTATAGCCAGAGTTTTCTAGAAATTTGTGATCTTATTCCAAATTGTGTGTGGCTTTTTGAGAATGAATAAAAATCCTGCAGGGTCCGTGAATGAGAGAAAGGCATTTGAGATGTGGGGGAATGACATACAGAGATAACCGAGATAACCTCAGCAGCAGCCAGGCAGATGGAATTTTTGAGGCCAAGCACAGGGTGCTGGAGCCCATGAGCTGGGCTCAGTGAGACCCAGTGAGACCCCCACCTCAGAAGATAATATCTGAGTAAGAAATATATGACATATTTAGTAGCTGTGAGCAGTTTGATATTACAAATTAGAGTTTTTGGATGTACAGCAGGGGGGGAGCTGCTGCACACCCCGAGAACCTGTTGTCTAGAACTTGTAGTCTGTAGTTACATTTGTAGCGTTTGATTTTTTGGAATTATGAATCTCCTAATATTACTTATAGCTATAAAAATGCTGACAACTTTAATACTTACCAAGATCAGATGTTTTTAAAATATTCTTACATTTAAGTATTTTTAGTTGGGATTATAGTTTAGTGGTGGAAGTGGTGGAGCACTTGCTTAGTGAGCAGAAGGCCTAGGATGACCTCTAGACTTTCCCCCTTCCGCCTCCAAAACAGTCAGATCTGAGCTTCCGGTTCTCTCTGTGTCTTATTTTTCAAATAATACATTTTTAAAGCCACTTCTCATTTTCTGTGCCGTTTATGTAGCTTGAGGTCCTGTTACTTGTTAAGCATTGTGATTTCATGCTTGAATTCTTGTATCAAAGCTGTGAAATGTCGACAGTGTTTTTAATAGAGATAGTTTCTTTGAATTTGTGACTGTATTTGTGAAATGTAAGTGTCATACACCTCCGTGTGAGGAGGATAAAGTGTACAGTGCCAGGCAGGGGGCTGCCCTGATGCGTTGTGGGATAGTAGTTCAGTTCTGTCTTTTAAATTATAACACATATACGAGAGTTTCAGTGGTGTATGCTTTCTTTATTTGTAGATTTACGTTGAAATTGAACGTGCTAGACTGACTAAAACGTTAGCAGCTATAAAAGAACAGAGTGGTGACGTGAAGGAGGCAGCTTCCATTTTACAAGAGTTACAGGTAAGGCCTAGGGCGGGGCTGGTGGGATTATGTGACACTGGAGTCAGCAGGGTTATTTGTTTTGTTTTGTGGAAGTGATTTGTTAGCTCGTGGCTTTTCGCTGAGCAACAAGGGTAGAGTGAGTACAACAGAGTGAGGCTCTTGAGGATGCTGGAGATTGTGTCCCCATCGGCCAGTTAGCCTTAACTGCTGAAAAAGCTTCCAAGGTCAACAGATCTGTCTTAATTTTTGTGCTGTTATTTGAACATTTGAATCATATATATATTATTAATTAGTGGCTTCGCTTTTTTTTTTTTTTACTTTTTTTTCTCAGTATATGATTGCTGATGAATTGCCAAAGCAAATTGGTTTAGCAAAGAAGAATTGTCAGAGCTGAGTGTAGCTCGGTGGGAGTGCAGTTGCCTGGCGTGGACAAAATCCTGTGTTTAATTCCTGGCACTGCAAAGAAAAGAAAAGAAGGGAGAGAAGAGAAAGGCAGGCCTCTCGTGCCAGCGCTGTGGGAAGCTGAGGCTGGAGGACCACAAGCTCAAGCCCAGCCTGGATAATTTAGTAACTTTGTGATGATACCCTGTGTGAAAATAAAAATAAAAATGGGCTGGGGGCGTAGCTCAGTTGAAGGCCCTGGGATAGGTCCTTTGTAGAAAAAATGAAAGTGTTGCTGCCAGTTACAAAGTACTCCATTTAGATTGTGAAAGGGCTAGGGTATGGTTAGTAGAGCTCCTGTCTGCTTTAGTATGACAGGACCCTGAGCACAATCCCTGGGGGGTGGGGCGGGGAGTGAGAGGGAGAATAGTGAAAACATTTCAAGACCAAAATAAAATAATAATGACCTTCATTCTACCTGGTATGTGTGCCATCCTGAGTTGTCAGTTCACTTACGTATACCTAAAGTAGAGATGTTTTTCATAGTGTTTTAACTATTCTCTGCTAGGTGGAAACCTATGGTTCAATGGAAAAAAAAGAGCGAGTGGAGTTTATTTTGGAGCAAATGCGGCTCTGCCTAGCTGTGAAGGATTACATCCGGACCCAGATCATCAGCAAGAAAATTAACACCAAGTTTTTCCAGGAAGAAAATACAGAAGTGAGCAAAGATCTGACTGCATGTTGACCTTAAAAGTCTTTCAGCAAAGCCCATGAACTCCAGTTTATTCTGTCGACATTTTTTTTTAGAAATTGAAGTTGAAATACTACAACTTGATGATTCAGCTGGGTCAGCATGAGGGCTCCTATTTGTCTATCTGTAAGCACTACAGAGCAATATATGACACGCCCTGTATACAGGCAGAAAGCGAGAAGTGGCAGCAGGTGAGGTCATGGTCTTGGAATTCGCACTCCTTCTCGGTAGAAGAACTTGGGTTTAAATTTACTTCCAGGTTGTTGTACCACTGCAGTAGTTATGTGCAGTTGGGTGGTGGCACTTTACGATGCAGCACAGTAGTATGGTTCCTGGTGTTGTGATAAGCGCTTAAATTATGTAGGAGCTTTAAAGAATTGTAAGCTTTATGCTTGACATATGCATGGTTGTTGAGTCTTCTGCTAATGAAGGTTACAGGTAAGACCCAGCATTACCTTGGAAAGTTCCTTCACCAGAGCTGTTTTAAAGAGCTTCTGTGTGTATTCTAAACTCTTCGTTTATACAGTTTTCAAATAGGAGTATTAGAAATGTTAGTTGTACCTTAGTTACACGTTTGTTGTTGGAACCAAATATCTGACATCCACAACTTAAGAGAGGAAGGATGTATTTTAGCTCACAGTTTCAGAAGGTCTCATACACTCTATCCATGGGTGGCCAGCAGTTGTGGAAGCATACGGCAGAGGGCAAGTCAGACAAAAGCTGTTTGTGGTATGGCAGACTGAAAGCCAACTCAGGGAAGAAGGATGGAGCTTCCCTTCTAGAGTCAGTACCAGTAACCTTCCCCTTCCAGGTCAAATCCCAGTGTTCCGACCCTTCTGAATTATGTGAAGCTTTGGGGGACTTCCAGATCTAAACTATAACATTCCACGCATAGCCACAAAAGACTCATGTTCACCTCTTCACGCAGAAAATACGTGCAGTCCTTCTCTAAGAACTAGCGAAGTCTTAACCGTTCCAGCACTGCTAAAAGTCCAAGTCCAGAGATTGCTGGCAAACTCTTAGTTGTAACCTCCTGTGAAAAGCAAAGAAAAGTTGAATACTTCAGTGTACAAGGGCTTGGGGTAAGCATTTCATCACAAGAGGGAGGAATAGGAGGATAGAAAACAATCAGACCAAAGCAGGAATGAAACCCAGAAGGACAATAGTCAGATTCTGCAGTTTCATTAAATTCTCTAGCTCTGTGTGTAGCCCCCCATGCAAGCTGTGGTAAGATGTGAGCTCCAAAGGGCCTGGGTGGCCTCGCCCCTATAGCATTGCCTCAGGCTGCAACCCCAATAGCTTTTCTTTCAGGCTGGCTCAGCTCACAGCCTGTGGTCTTCAGCAGACAATCCACAGTTTTGTAACTTCTGCACTGCCCTCCCAGGAGGAGCTGGCTGCCTGGCCTCCAGGGCCTTCCTCTGAGGTCTGGATGGAAGCCTCCATGGCCCCACAGCCTTTGCACTCTGTGTGCCTGTAAAGCCAGCACCACGTGGGTGACATCGGGGTTTGAGCAGCAGTCACTCCCTTGGACAGTTGCTACCAAGTCCTCTGAGGTTTTAGGTGGCTGAACTCTGGCAGATTTTTTTCTCTGTGGGCTTTACAGGATGCTCTGGGGTACTCTTGTAGGAGCAAGGGCTTTGCCTTTCCACTTTTGAGTGAATAAGGGGTGGGGTCTTACTGATATTTGAGATGGCTTCAAGGCATCTTTTTTGAGACAGGGTTTCCCTCTAGTCCCGGCTGATCCTAAGCTCATTCCGTAGTCAGGATGACAGTCTTCCTCCCTCAGCCTCCAGAGTGCTGGGATTACAGACATGCACCACCATCCCTGGCTTATGTGGTACTGGGGAATCAAACTCAGGGCCTTGCGCTTGCTAGACAAGCACTTTAGCGGCTGTGCTATTCTATTCCTCTAGCCCTAAGCCATCTTTTTTTATAATCCTGATCTAGGTAGTTGTCTTCTATTAATACTAATCTCTTCAATAAGCGTGTGTTCCTCTGCTCCTCTCTCCTGTTCCTCAGCTAAGAGCTGGCTAAAAGCCACAGACAGCATTCTTGTGACAGCATAAATATTGGACTGCCTTGAGATTTCCTGCACCAGATTTAGTAGTCCACAAGCCTTAATCACAGCTTCAGGCAGAGTTCCAGGACAGATTCAAAGTGCTGACACACTTTCTGCCTGAGCATAGTATGCGTGGTATTTAAACCAATTGCCAATACAGTTCTCATTCCCATCTGAAACTTCTGAGCCTGGCCTTTCCAATCCACACTTCTATCAGCATTCTGGTCTTTGAACTCTGACCAGAACCTCCCATCAAGCTTGGCTCACAGCATTCCAAGTCTTCTGTAGCTGGCATCTTCAAGCCTTCGCAAATTCCTTCTGCTATCCAGTTACCAAAGGCTTCTCAGCCACATGATGAGGCAGAGTTACATAAACAAACCCACTTCTCTGCTACCAATTTCTGACTTAGTTACTTATTTGTTGCTGGAACAAAATACCTGACCTCCACAGCTTAAGAGAGGAAAGATTAGTTTCAGCTCACAGTTTTAGAAGGTCTCTTACAGTGCATCAAGGGGCAGCTGGCAGTCATGGAAGTGCATGGCTGGCAGAAACCAAGGCAGGGAGGAAAGAGGAGCTTCTCTTCCAGGTTGCCCCAGTACCCCCACCCACCCACCCACCCAATCAGGCCGTACCTCTTAGCAGCATGTGGTTCTACTAGTGTTTTACAGCATCCAAATACACGAGGCTTATGGAGGCCAGATGTTCCAGATGCGAACCTTAACAGGCAGTGTTTCAAATTAGCAAATACTTGTTATAGTAGTTGTATGAAAATTAAACATTACAGAAAGATATGGGCAGGGCAGCTTAGTAAGATTTTCCCCTTGAATATTTTTTGAGTACAAAAATTAAAAATTTACATATACAGGTATTCTGCGGTTTTTCAGTTCTTGCCAAAGTTTCCATCTTATTTCTGGTCTTCCGTATAAATTTGCGTTGTGTAACTTCTTTAGGCCCTGAAAAGTGTTGTTCTCTACGTTATCCTGGCTCCTTTTGACAATGAGCAGTCAGATTTGGTTCACCGAATAAGTAGTGACAAGAAGTTAGAAGAAATCCCCAAATACAAGTAAGTGCTTTTGTAATTAGCAAAGTATTTCTCAACAGAAACACCATTTGAGAGAAAATCGGTTCACTGATGTGCATCCTTCGTTTTTGCTAATGGACCATAATAGCAAATCTAAAGCTAATTAAGTAATGAAAATTTTTCAGTATTGCAGAATTTAATGAGATTTTAAAATACTGTATTCTAAACCACTTATCAAGAAGTTTTATGTGAAGTTCACTCTAGCACGATTTGGCTAAGTTAATCATTTCATGAAATCTTACTACCCAAGTCTCAGGTTTTGTGATTTTCAGAAATAAACACTTTTTTTTTTTTTTTTCTGAGACAGGGTCTTGCTCTGAATCTCAGGCAGATCCTAAACTTACTATGTATTCCAGGCTAGTCTTGGACTCATGGCAGTTATCCTGCATCAGCCTCCTGAGAGCTGGGATTACAGGCGTGCGCCACCATACCCAGTTAATGTGGTGCTGGGAATTGAACTCGGGCTGTCCTTTACCACTGCGCCATTCCTTCAGCCCCGGGTTTGGATTTTAAACTTATCACAGTCTACTTTAAGTATGTGAAGTCAAATGTGTCAGGTTTTCCAGTTGAGGCATCACATCCACACTCAAAAAGTCAGACTTCGGGGGATTTGGGATTTTGGATTAGGAATGCTGAATCTGTATTAGATGGTACTTGAATTTGTATGGATTTGGAGTATTAAGTTTCATACAATTTACAGGGATCTTTTAAAGCTTTTTACCACGATGGAGTTGATGCGCTGGTCCACGCTCGTTGAGGACTATGGAGTGGAGTTGAGGAAGGGTTCCCTCGAGAGCCCGGCCACAGACGTTTTTGCTTCTACAGAAGAAGGTGAAAACAGGTGGAAAGACTTGAAGAACCGCGTTGTTGAGCACGTAAGGATCTGGCGTGGAGGACGTGCTGGTTTTTATTTTAGTCTAGTGAATTTACTTACTTTCTGGATCATCTTTGAATTGAATGTTGGCAAAGTTGAACATGAACTTTTTTTGAGACAGGTTCTCACTAGTTTTCCAGGGTGGTGGTAAACTCATGATCTGATCCTTCTGCCTCAGTCTCCTGAGTGACTAGGATTATGGGCAGATGCCATCACAAACTTTGGTGTTTAAGTGTAATAATAAGCTCTATTCTTTCTGAATAGTCTTTGCTCTGCGCTTTATCCTCAGCCGCTTTTTATTATGTATATGAGATAGTATCTTGCAAAGTTGCTAAAGAAAGTAGCACAGGCTGGGCTTGACTTGGATCCTGCTTCAGCCTCCCAGTGTTCTGGGGTTGCATGCCTGTGCCGCTGCGCCCAGCAGTTTTTTCTTTTGGATGTTATGTTTTAATTCCTTTTTAAATAAGCTGAACTTGAACTTGGAAGGATGAGGCAGAAAGATTGTCATGAGACTAATGCTAGCTTGGGCTACATAGTGAGTTCAGGAGCAGCCTGGGCTACAGAGCAAGACCCTGCCTCAAAAAAAATTCAAAAAGTTAATTCTTTTTTAAAAATTTTAAAAATTCTTAAGGATTTTTCCCTGTGCTCAATGTAATGTTAAAACATAGTGTTCAGGGACTGGAGGAATGGCTCAGTTGAAGTACCTGAGGTCAGTTCCCCAGCACCACATAATCCAGGCATGGTGGTGCACACCTGTAATCCCAGCAATTGGGGGGCTAAGATAGGAGGATTGCTGTGAGTTCAATGCCAGCTTGGGCTGCAAAATGAGACCCTGTCTTAAAAAAAAGAAAGTATTTGTTTAAATATTATATATTTCCTGAAGCATATCAGAATTTATCTTCTCTATTCTTTTGTTCTCTTTATTTTGGGCATTTTATAAAAAATGACTGTATTCTAGCATGTGTCATTTTGAGGAAACCACTCATAAATACAAAATTTTATGGCATATAAACTAGAAGGTAAGCTGTGTGCCCTGTGGTATACCCCTATAATCCCAGCTGCTCAGGAGGCTGGGGCAACTTAAGCCCAGCTGAGGCAACATGATAAGAGCCTCTCTTTTATAAAACAAACAAACAAAAAAATCAAAAGTGCCTGGAGGAATGGCACGCCAGTTAAAGTGCTTGCCTAGCAAGCTCAAGGCCCAGAGTTTGATTCCCCAGCACCACATAAACCGGCCATGGTAGTGCGTGCCTGTAATCCCTGCACTGCATGCACAGTGAGTTCGGGACCAGCCTGGGCTACAGAGTGAGACGCTGTCTCAAAAAAAAGAAAAAGAAAAATCATTAACCCAATTGAAAGCCAGAAGGCACTTTCCGATAACGGAGAGTAGTAGTTTATTCTTAACACCCTCTTGCTTATCTTGGAAATGGAAATGTATCTTTACCCTGAACTTTGACCTCAGTATTACTACAGGCTTTGAATTATGTTAGTAATTAAACATTGATTTGTTTATTTAACAAGTACTTCTGTCAGGCTCCATGGTGCAGGCCCATAATCCCAGCACTGAGAGGCTGAGGCTAGAGGATCACAAGTTCAAACCTAGCCTGGGCAAGTTGGTGATTTAATGAGACCCTGTCTGAAAATCTGAAGTGAAAAATGGGCTGGAGATGTGTCTCCGTCCTAAGGCCCTGATGTCAGCTCCCAGTACCGAAAGGAAAACAAACAAAAGCCAAGACGTTTCTTATGAGCCTTCTGTGTGCCAGATACTGTCCAGAGAATAGGGCATATGGGAGAACTGCCAAGGTTCCTACCTTCCAAAAGAACAGGATTTATAGGGAAAGTTGTGGTTATAAATAAGAGGGGCTGGAGGAATAGCTCAGTGGTTCATTGCTTGCCTCGCAAGCTGAAGGCCCTGGGTTCGATTCCCCAACACCACATAAACTGGGCGTAGTGGCACATGCTTGTAATCCCAGCACTTGGGAAGCTGAGGTGGGAGGCTTGCTGTGAGTTCAAGGTCAGCCTGGACTACACAGTGTGACTCTGTCTAAATAAATAAATAAGGTAGGCATATAGAGTGTAGAGGTTACTGGCTGTGCCAGGAAAAGGGGTCAGGCTGGATAACCTGGAAATTGGGGAGTGAGGTAAGATTTGCAGGTGGAGAATGGGGTTATTAGTCATCTGGGCAGATGGGATGAGTTCTGGCAGGAGGCACGCAGTGTCAGGGGAACTCAGGAAAGGGACTGGGGGAAGGTAGAGTGAATTTTGTTGGCCCCAGTAGTGAAAACTTTGTAACTAAGGACGTAACATCCAATCTTTAGTCCAGCTTGTATTTTACAAAATTCCTCCGAGTGTAAACAGTGATTTAGAGATATGACTGGAGACTGGCTGGGCACAGTGGTGCCCCCTGTACACTCAGCACTCTGTAAAGCTGAGGCAGGAAGATCACACGTTTAAGCCTAGCCTGGGCTAGTTGGCTACTTAGCAAGACCCTGCCTCAAAATAAAAAAAAAAAAAATATGAAAAAGGGCTGAGGGTGTGTTTCAGGGCAAAGGCTGTGGGTTTCATCCCTAGTACCTCGAAAAGAAGCCTGTGAGTGAGTTGAGGGAGGACTCTGTGGATTTGTATGAAGGCAGTAGTAGCCAAGAGATTGAGGGGAGTACTTGGAATGGACTAGTTTTAAGAAAGGAAATCAATTATCCATGGCCACTGATTGGATTTAAAGGGTGAGGGAAAGGGACAGTGAGGCTGCTCCTTGGGCTCTCTGGTCAGCCTTTGTAGCTGTTAGGGTGAGTTCATTTCTCTCCCTAGTCCCCGTTGTTCCTGAGGACTGAGTATTTTGTTAAGAACATTATCAAAGTAAAATGCAGTCTTTGTGTCTACCTTCAGCACTGTTTACTGTGGAATCCATAACACTGAATTTGTGGTTGATAGGAATGATATTGTTAAGTGCTAAGCATTTTGCAAAGTTCTCTGATTTTGTTTATTTTTCATTGTTTTAGCCTCTGAAATACTTACGTTAGCCAGGTGTTGTTAGTAGTGAGCATCTGTAATCTCAGCAGTTGGGAGGCTGAGGCAGTAACATGAATTTAAGACCAGCCTGACTTAGTGTTTTGGAGGACAGACTAAATTACAATAGTAAAACACTGTCTCAAAAGTCTGAAACAAATGTTTGTCATAATTAGGAAAGCATGGTCAATGTTATGTAATCCTAGCACTCAGAAGGCAGAGGCAGGAGGATAGTTGTGAGTTCAAGGCCAGCCTGGACTTCAAAGCAAGACTTTGTCTCAGAAAAGAAAAAAACAAAAAGCAGGAAAGAAAGAAAGAGAAACACTTAATGTCTTGAACTTAGTTAAAAATATTTTAGTATGTTTATTTTTTACCAATAGTTGAGTTAAAACAAGTATTTATCTTGACTGTATACTGAAAGAAATGTGTAAATCATTCAATAATTCACAACTGTGTAAACAGAATATCTCAGTGTTTAATTTTTTGAAGTTTAGAACCAGCTTTGTTCCAGCGGTAGCTGAGTCTGACGTTGTAAGTAACCTAATTTGGAGGTGGAAATGGACTTTCAGCCTACTGACTGCTGCTGTGTGTCCCCTGTCCCCTCCCGCCCCCAGAATATTAGAATAATGGCCAAGTACTACACTAGAATAACCATGAAAAGGATGGCGCAGCTGCTGGACCTGTCTGTTGACGTGAGTAGTGTGCACCCCGCTTGGCTCACTTGGAACCATTCTTTTGAAGATGTCAGCTTGTAAAAATTGGCGGAAATTGTTTCATTTTATTACCTTTGAGGTAGAAGGTTTCCTAAGCTAGCCTAAGTAACGCATTTATAGATTAATATAATTTGTACTGTTAAAATCTTCACTTAGGGACTGGAGGAATGGCACAGCGGTTAAATTGCTTGCCTAGCCAAGTGTAAGACCTTGAGTTCGATTCCCCAGCACTACATAAAGCTAGGTGTGGCGTCCCATGCCTCTAGTTCCAGAACTTGGGAGGAGGGTACTGGGGTGTTGCTCAGTGGTCTGAGTTCAGTCATCAGTACTGTCTCCTCCCCCCCAAAAAAACCCCTTAAATATTAGTTTTACATTGATTAATATGAAGCCCAAAGTGTATAGATAACAAATATGTCTAGATTTGTACAAAAAAAATCTGCATAAGTAAAACATGTGAGGGAAACTTGACTGCGATTCGAGGACTTGTGAGAGGAGTCGCATGGTAGGGTTTGTGTGCCCTGTTGGTGGTGGAATGTGCCCCGTACAGAGACATTGCCATTAGGTCAAGTGTGTCGTGATGGCCCACCACACCACTTCTGTCCCAGAAAGAGTGATGACCATTCAGGAGAAGGAGAAGACAGACTACTGGGATAGCAAGCAGAAAGGTGTGACTCTTGGCTGGCTGGGTGCTCTCGTTAATGGATGAGGTGCCCAAGGCTTTAGAGGCAGGTGGTGTAGCCCAGTGTGGCCGGAAGCAAGTGAACTCTCCCTAGGGCCTTTTTAGAGGAAAGTAGGTAAAGGAGACCAGCTTGCCGTGAGTGTCACTGCGGTCCCCAGTGTGAGTGGGAGGGAGGCGGGTCCCGGCTTGGCCATGACGAGGGCTGACGCAGGCTCTGCCTTCCCTGGACCCTCAGGTGGTAGGCTCATGGGTACTACCAGTACCTGACTGTTCCAGCAGTTGCAGCTAGCTGTAGCCCATGGATTCCTGAAGGGATTAGAACATGCTCAGGTTTTATATTCCTCTGTAATTACACTTTCCTAACTCACTGTCTTTCTCTCTTGCAGGAATCAGAGGCTTTTCTCTCGAATCTAGTAGTTAATAAGACCATCTTTGCCAAAGTTGACAGGTTGGCAGGAATCATCAACTTCCAAAGACCTAAAGATCCAAATAATTTATTAAATGACTGGTCTCAGAAACTGAACTCATTGATGTCTCTGGTTAACAAGACCACGCACCTCATCGCCAAGGAGGAGATGATCCACAACCTGCAGTAAGGGCCGTGTGCGCTTAGGACAGAGAACCTAGGAAGGCGGCAGATGGACACTTGTTGCCGTGTGTATGTTAAATTTTTCCCTCGCTCCATTCCTTTGTCTAAGATTTTAAAATAGGGACTGCATTTGAGGCTCCCTTTGACCTTTCAGTTCCCCAGTTTCGTTAACATGTTCGCAATTGGTGAAAAAATGTTTCTGTTTAAATACACAAAAGATGGTGCCATAAGCTGTCCACGTGTGTTTTTCTATCAGTTGAAAACCTTGTAGCTGTTGTTTTCATCAACTAACAGCCGTGTAATAATAAAAGCAGTATATGTGGATTTACTTTTTAGTTCTGCTTCTAACTATCGAGTGGGGTGGTCATTTGACACATGGTATTTATTGTTTTGTTTGTACTGAAGATTGAATCCAGGAAGCACTGAATTAAATCCCAGCCTTTTTTTGTTTTTTGCTAGGTTTCCCAGTGTGGCCTAAATCTTGTGATCCTCCTGCCTCATCCTCCCAAGAGGTTTTTCTCATAGAATAAACAGGCAGCATTGAGTATACAGGGACATTTAGGATAGAGTTGTGATTTGAATTTTGGAACTGTGGCAAAAAGTTTCTAGATGGAGTGTGTATGGAATGATTTGGTAAGGTACTGTGGGATTTTTTCATTTTGTTTTTTCCCCTCATTTTATTGATATGTATAAGCGCAAAATTTAAGGTTTACAATGAAGTTGGACATTTTATGCACATACGTATCTTGTCAAGGTGACAAGGACTTCCCGACACTTTTTGTCCCTCCCCCTGCCCACCCCTCCCTCCCTCCCTCTTTGTTTCTTTGTTTTGTTGTGGTTTTTTGGTTGGTTTCTTTTTTTTTTTTTTTTTTTTTTTTTTTTTTTTTTTTTTTTTTTTTTTTTTTTTTTTTTTTTTTTTTTTTTTTTTTTTTGCTAGGTTTTCCCACTGAACTACATCGCCAGCCTGTTTTTTAACTTTGATTTTGGGACAGGGTATCACTGAGTTGCTAAATTGCCCAATTTCAGCTTGAACATACGGTCCTCCTGCCTCATTCTCCCAGAGTACTAGGATTGATTGGCCTGTGCTACTGGGCCCAGCTTAGATTTTTTTTTTTCTAATCAATTTCAGGGGCTGGAAGAATGGCACAGCAGTTCGTTAAAGCCCTTGCCTTGCAAGCGCAAGGTCCTAAGTTCAAATCCCCAGCACCACATAAAGCTGGCTGTGGTGGCACAAGCCTGTAAGCCCAGTGTTTGGGAGGTTGAGGCAGGCAGATTGGTCAGAGTTCAAGGCCAGCCTGGGCTAGACCAGTGAGTTCAGGACCAGCCTGGGCTACAGAGTGAAACACTGTCTCAAAGAAAAAAAAAAGAATAAATAAATATATGAATAAATAAAAGTCAGTTTCAGTCAGAAGAGTTTAATTTTACACTCCATGTCCCGATTTAACCAGTGGCTTAACACAATCTGACGCTCTCCGCAGAGTGGTGGGTAGAGCTGGTGACTTTCTGGCACCCCCCTCACCATAACCATCTTTCTTTGTGGAGACTTTAATATACAACGATGTTTATAAGGCTTCTTGGTGGCTTTGCTTCTACTTCTAATTACATAATATTTCAAATTCATTCTCTCACTACAGGAACCTTAGTTCCACTGTATGATCTGGATAACTTGGCAATTTTTAATGCTTAAAAAACGACAGACTTCAGGCCACCCTTACGGTAAATGAAACAGTCATAATTTTTTTTCATGGAATTAAAAAAAATAAGAGTAGTTTTAGCGTAGGAGCATCTGAGACCAGTTAGTAGGAGAAAAATTTGGGAGTTTTTCTTTTAAGTTTTATTTCAGAAAAATGAAGCAATGGTAGAAAGTTATTTAAAAAGATGTTTAAATGAAGGAAGTGTGAGGTCTACTTTTTTATTTTTTAAAACCCAGTTGGAGAGAGAAGAACCAAGCATTCTAGAAATGGCTTTTCTCATAATTTTCCCACTTAACAGTCACTAAATCTCATGTCTCCGGGGCTTGGGGTGATCGTGGGACCTCTGGAAGTGTTCTGAGAGTCTTTGTGAATAACGCCCTATAGGACTAGTTTAATCTAATTTTACTCTTTGGAAATTCAGTGGACTAGTCATATTAATAACATCATCATCTGCTATCATTTAGCTTTGAAAAATTAACCAAAAGTCTGGCAAGTTTAGAAGCATTTGAAGTTCACACTAGCAGTAAGAATACAGCTTTAATTTTCTTTTGAATACAAAGAATAGAAAATTTTTTTTGTTTTGTTAATTTGAGTAAAATTGGAGCTAATTTGAAGCTAGCTTCTCGTTAACTTCATCTTCCTAGGGACTTGTTACCTTTGAACTTGCCAAACCTAGGTTCTTGGGCCAAGTGTGTCGCTGTAGAGACCTCTGCCGGGAGCCTGGCTGGCTGTCAGCAGGTAGGTAGGCTCAGATGCTCACGCCCTGGCCCTGCTCTTCAGCTGTTAGGATTTGGCATTTTTTGTACCAGGGTGCTATGTCCTTAGCCCGTTTTTATTTTTGATTTTGAGACAAGGTCTTGCCGAGTTGCCCAGGTTGGGCTCAAACTATGGTCCCCCTGTGTCGGCCTCCCAGGTGCTGGGATTGCAGGCTCTACCACAGGGGCCAGATTTACTATTCTTAGTGTTACAAAAAATAACCCATTAGCCTAAGGTAGTCAGAGTTTCAGATGTTCAGAACATACATTCATGAGAGAATAGAACTTGTTTGTCTTAAATGTAGACGTGGAGAAGAATGGGTTGATGCATCACCCTTTTCATTAGCTAACCAGCAGGTGAGTAAGGAGCCACTGCCCTCTCTTATGAATTACCCAGTGTTTCCTTATAGTTTGTTTTTATGGTAGAGTTCAGTAGCTTGTTTCTATAATTATCTTCAGTTTCTATATGCTTATTATTGAACCACTGAAAAGCTCACCTTTAAAATTCATATCTAAATATTAAATGTGTGATAAAAGTTCATATTTTAAATTGTGTTTAGGTCCTGGATATAACAGCAATAAGTTTGTGGGTTTAATTTAAGAAAGCCTAGAGAGTAAACTCATACATTAAAAGGTCACTTCTCTTTTAATTCATATTGTTTTAAACAAATAGCTATAGATAATTTTTGTTTTGGGGAGGGCATTCTCTCTCATAGTCCAGGTTGGTGGTCCTGAACTCATTTTGTAGCCCTGGCTGGACTTGAACTCACAGCCGTCCTCTCCGTGCCTCAGCCTCCTGCGTGTTGGGATCACAGGTGAGCATATGTATCACCATTACCAGTTTCATTCATCTTCATAAAATCATTGGTTCCTAAACGTTTGGGGGTTTGTTTTGTTTTCTTTTTGTTTTATCAGAGGTTTGTTTGTTTTGTTTAGTTGATAGTGGTTGTGCTGGGAGTGGAACTCAGGCCTTTGCACCATGCTGTATCCTCAGCCTCCCAGAGTGCTGGATTATAGGCCTGAGCCACCAGGCCTAGCCAGACGTTTATTCAAAACAGCCTTCAGTCTATGCCCCTGGCCTATGTCTGCACACCCCACTCCCCACCAGGGTGATGGCGTCCCACGAAGACGCAGTCACCAGTGTCCACAGCATTCCTGGTGAACCACCTCAGATTCCAGGCGAGCATCTGCGTATCAGTTATTGTGTCCTGACAGTTCTGCGTGGCCTTAACTCTTGCACAGCTCCTCCTGTATACACCGCCTGTAGTTTTGTCTCTTCCAGAGCATCAGGTAATTAGTTACATAGTACGTAGCTTTTGCCAGTTGGCTGCTTTCACGTCACACGCATTCAAGTTCCCGTGTCTTTTCATGACCCTAGTGCTGACGAACAGCCCATTGTCTGAATGTGTTACTGTTCTTCTGTTGGAGGTCATTTGGTTACTTTCAGGCTTTGATAAATAAAGCTGCTGTTAACATTGGGGGGTGGGGGGGTTATGTAGACATGTCTTCACGTGCTTTCACTAAATCTCCGCCTGTTTTTAAGTGAGGGGAAATGTTTTATATATTTGTTTCAAAGCCAACAAGTTGGAGGATTACTCAACTTGGGTTTGGTGACTTGGACCAGCCCTTACTGTGCTCTTGGCCCAGTGGCTTTCTAATATTAGCAGACTGTGTTAAGCAGAGGCCGCTAGACTTCTGGCCCTTGCCCTCCAGTGCCCAGATTCTGACTGCACGTGTGGGTCAGATCTGAAGGGTTTTTTGTGTTTGTTTTTTTGTTTGTTTGATTGATTTTGAGATGGGGTCTTGCTCTGTAGCCCACGCTGGTCCCGAACTCATCAGCCCAGACTAGCCTTGGACTCGGCAATCCTCCTGACTCAGCCTCGCACATGCTGGGATTACACAGACAGGCATGTCCCACCACACCCTGCTTTGTGTGGTGCTAGAGAATCGAACCCAGGGCCTTGTCCTTGCCAGGCAAGCACTTTAACGTTACTCCAGCCCAGTTTTTATTTTTTGAAACAGGGTCTTGCTTTGTAGTCCAGGGTGGTCCTCAACCCATTACAGAGCCCAGACTGGCCTCGAACTTACCAACAATCCTCCTGCCTCAGCTTCCTGAGTCCTGGAGTTACAGGCATGCACCACCATGCCTGACTTTATATGGTGCTGGGGAATCGAACTTGCCCTTGTGCCTGCTAGGCAGATGTTCTAACCACTGAGCCATTCCTCCAGCCAGAGAGAGTTTGTTATGCACAGCATGATTCCCATGCTGCCTGGCCTACAGAGCACACTTTAAGAACCATCTCCTACCCCATTTTGTTCTGCAGATGGAACCCAGGGCCTGGCATTCTGCTACATTCCCAGCTGGTCTTTGGATTTTGATCTTGAGATGGTCTTGCTAAGTCACTAAATTGCCTAAACTGGGCTCCAGCTTGTCTCAAAATGACTGAGAATCACTCTGCACATAATAATACACCAGAACTAAACCATGGTTTATTTATTTATTTATTTTCAGTAGTGGGGACTGAACTTGGTGCTTTTTGCATTGAGCTATATCCCCAGCCCATTTTTCATTTTGAGACAAGTCTCACTAAATTGTCCAATTGATGCTTGAGCTTGGAGTTCTCCTGCCTCATCCTTCTAGCATCCTGGGATTACAAAACTGTACCATCAGACCTGGCTCAACCATGTTGATTAAAAAAAAAAATAGTTTCAGTGTTGAGGGTATAGCTGAGTGGAAGAGCCTTGCCTGGCATCCCGAGGCTGAGGTCCATCTTGAGCACCACATCTCTGTGAGGAAAGCTGACCTTCGGCTTGGGGAAGGTAAGTGCGACTGACTTCCAACTTCTCCAGTGCCAGTTTTTTTAGTTTAGTGAAACTTAAAAGTCTGAGAAGTGACAGTCTAATTTCTTGAGAGGCTGTAAACCCAGTGTTCAATATATTGGGAAAAAAAGATGGCCTTTTTTTTTTTTTGAGACAGGGTATTGCTGTTCAGCCCAGGCTGGCCTTGGACTCAACCACTCATCCTGCCTCAGCCTCCCAAGTGCTGGGATTATAGGTGTGTGCCACCATGCCCCCCTTATGTGTGGTGCTGGGGAATCAACTCAGGTACTTAATGCTTGCTAGCTTTAACCACTGATCTGTTCCTCCAGCCCAGAAAAAATGTCCCTTTTTGACTCGAAAAGTTTGTTATGCAGTTTTCTCTCTATAAGGTTAGAGACTGTTTTTCTTGTATCCATTACAAACAAACACATACTGAATTAAAAACTGTAGCTTCCTAAATTCCATTAGTTTTTCCAATGTGAACAATCTCAACAACAGTCTGAAGGCATTGGTATGAAATGGGTCAGCAACTTGGCCTCAGTTGTGGTTTGAGTCTGGAATGTGCCCCCAAAGCCTGTGTTTGGATGTCAGAGATTGGCTGTGGGACCATGAGCTGGTAAGATGGCCTGGTCTGGAGGATGGGTTAGGGACAGGTGGTGGGTTATAGGTGTGGAAGACAGGCGTGTGTTGGGGGCTTAAACCTGGAAGGGCCGCCCACTGGGACAGGACCTGGAAGAATACATGCTCTTACCCACCGCCCCCCCCCAACCCCCCAGCTCTGGGACTTGACTTGGCTTCCTGTTTGCAATGTAGGGAGGAGCTGCCTTCATGCTGCCTGTCGCATGGGCTGTGACCTGAAGCTCAGCCACGGTAAACTTTCCCTCCCCTGTACACTGCATGCCAGGTGTTCAATCACAGCAACAAAAAATAAGTAAGCGTCTCCCTCTGTGGTCTCCCTATCCCCTCTAGGGGCTTCTGGCATGGAAGGCCCCCGTTTTAGTTACTTGTTGTTGTGACTAAATGCCCAACATCCACAATTTAAGGGAGGAAAGTTTCGTGTAGTTTACAGCTTTGCAAGGTTCCGTAGACCGATCCCAGGCGTGGGATTGCAGGCGGGAGCCACAGTCTGCCACTAGCTGGGCTAGACCTTGCCAGGAAGAAGCTGTAACAGTGTTTCTTCTTTCTTCCTTAATTCAGACCCACGGTGGGGCCCCAAACACACACACACACAGAGTGGGCGCCCCCACACTTCCGGCCCACATGTCTGAAAGCTCCACCCTGGGTACCCCCTGTCCAAACAAGTGAACACAATGTTTCCAGCCAACCCCCAGACACCTGCCTCCAGCCAGGCACCACTTCCAATAACGTGCAGTTCAAATAAATGAAGCTTTTGGGGCCTACCAAGATCCAAGCCGTAGCAATCCCCAGTAGCTCAACTTTTATTAATTTTGAGACAGGGTGTTGCTAAATGACTCGAATTGCCCAGGTGGGGCTTGAATTTGTGATCCTCCTGCCTTAGCCTCCCAGAGAGCTAGGATTACTATTGTGTACCACCACAGGCTTTCTTGTTTCTTGGACTTTTTTTTTTTTTTTTTTTTTTTTTGAGACAGTACAGTGAGCTTTCAGGAGAGCATTCAGTTTGCATATTGGCTTTTATTGTTGTTATTGTTGAGACGTGTCTGAGACGTGTCTTTCAGAATTTCCCAGGCTGGCCTTGAGTTCATGATCCTCCTGCCTCAGCCTCCCAAGAAGCTGCGATTACAGGCATGCCTATATTGGCTTTTATGTGATGTGGTAGGCCCAAGCGGGATCAATTCATGGTAAGGCCGTTACTGTTCTGATTCCATTAACCATAAAGGCAGTGCCAAAGGGCCCCTGTTCCTGTGCCTGATGGGCAGGGCACTGCCAGGCAGCAGCTAGGGCTGCCTGCGATCGCTCTTAGTGGGTCCATTTAGCTGTTTCGGGTGTGTGCGTGTGCAGAAGCCGCAGCGCAGCTGCCGTCAAGGGAGGCCTTCCCATCTTCACGGTAGGTGGGCTCCGGTCTGAAACCCATTAAGGGCCCTTTAGGGTTTTACCGCTAAACAATCTGAAGCACATTTGGCATTGCTGAGGACAAACACAAAGAGACTTATTTGTTATGAATAATAAAAATAGTTAAACACAGATTACTGATACAACCGCAGAAAGGCATGCGGGCCAGCTTTCAGAGACTTAGCCTAGGGGACAGAAAAAGTGGTCCCGATAGGGCAGCTCTATCTGCTAGGCGGAGAGAGACTGTCAGGAAGCGTCTTCCCTTGGTGTTTCTGTAATGCCTTTTTTTCTTTCTTTCTTGAACTTTTTTTTCTTTTCTTTTCTTTTTTCTTTTTTCTTTTTTTTTTTTTTTGAGACAGGATCTTGCTCTTAGGTCAGGCGACTCCTAAACTCCCTATATAGCCCAAGCTTGTCTCAGACTCAAGGCAATCCTCCTGCCTCAGCCTCCTGAGAGCTGGGGATAGAGGTATATGTACACCTGGCTCTGTATTGTGCGTGCACGTGTGTGTGTGTGTGTGTGTGTGTGTGTGTGTTGGGATCAAGGTCTGGGCCTTCACATTGAGCTACATCCCCCAGCCTTTTTTTTTTTTTTTTTTTTTTAAGGTAGTCTCATTGTGTAGCCAGACTGCTCCTGAATTTACAATGTAGCCCAGGCTGGTCTTGAATTCATGGCAATCCTCCTGCCTCAGCCTCCCCGAGTGCTAAGATTATAAGGCATGTGCCACCATGCCCGGTTTCTATGGTGTTGGGGAGTTGAACTCAATGCCTGCAGCTTGCCAGGCAAGTGCCTTAACTGGTAAGCTGTTCCTCCAGTTCCCACCCGCACCCCCAACGACCCGTTTTTATTTTTGATGTCACTAAATTCCCCAGGCTGAGCTCAAACCTGTAATCCTTCTGCCCAGAGTGCTGAGGTTACAGGTCCGTGGCACCCGGCCTGGCTTGGATCGCCATTTTTCACACCTGATCATCATTAAGCATGTGATGAAATCCACTATAGATTCCAAGGTGCAGGAAACTCATCTTTATTCTAAATTTAGGACCTATTCAGGTTTTTTTTTTTTAACCTTAATTTGAACTTTGGACATTTTCTTCAAATTGCAAGAGAAAATTTTCTCATTTTATTTTTTTTAAAATGCTTAAATGTTATTTGCAAGTGCAGAAACTGTACAAATGGTGAAGTAATATGATAGAGACCGACTTGATCAACTTGTGGGCATTGGATTCATTTAAAATGGAGCTGTAGCTTGGTAGCTAGAGAGCTGGCCTCACAAGTACAAGGCTCTGGGTTCGATTCCCCAGCACCACAAAAGCTGAGTATGGTGGTGTATGCCTATAATCCCAGCACTTGGGAGGCTGAGGCAGGAGGATTCATGAGTTCAATTCCAGTTTGGGCTTAATAGTGAGTTCGGGATCTGCCTGGATTATAGAGACTCAAAACAAAGAAACAAATAGATTTAAATAACCTGAAGAGAGCAAGCTCACCCATGAGGGGGCAGTGGTAGTGCTGGAAAGAAGTCCAGCAAGACCCTGTCTCACCAAAAGGAAAAAACTTCACCATGGGAAATACTGAGGATTGAACCCAGGCCTTCATAGTTAAATACATTCCCACACTTTTCTTTTCTTTTCCTTTCTTTTTTTTGAAACAGGCTCTCGTTATATAGCCCAGGCTGGTCCTGAACTCACTGTGGAGTCCAGGCTGTCCTCGGAGTCAGGATGATCCACCTGCTTCAGCTTCCTGAGTGCTGGGATTACAGATGTGCACCACCACACCTGACTTTTATGTATTTTTTTGAGACAAGGTCTTGTTCTGTAGTCTAGGCTGGTCCTGATCTCATCAGGTAGCCCAGGCTAGTCTCGACTGCCCGACAGTCCTCCTGCCTTGGCCTCCTGAGTGCTGGAGTTGCAGGTGTCCACCACTATACTCAGTTTATGTGATTGTTGCTGGAGAATCAAACTCAGGGCCTTGCACTTGATAGGCAAGTGCTGTAACTGCTGTGATACTCCTCCAGCCCCGCTTTTTTATTTTTATTTTTGAGGGTCCTTTTTTAAAAATGTTTGAACTTAAGTTCATTTTTTTGACTTCATTTTGTCAGGTTTTGATATTAATCTCTTTTTCAGTATTGGGGAACTACATTAACACATACTAGATACATACTTTACCGCTGAGCAACACCTACAACCTTACATAATTATTTATGTGGTTTTTGAGATAAGCCGTATTTTGGGGGGGAGGGACAGGGTCTCCCTCTGTAGCCCAGGCTGGTCCCAAACTCACAGTGTAGCCCAGGCTGGCCTGGAACTCACAGCAATCCTCCTGTCTCAGCCTCCAGAGTGCTGGGATTAAAGGCACGCGCCACCACCCTGGCAAGCTAAACCGTATTGTGAAAGAAGTTTGCTAAACCCCAGTGACTGCTGAAGAGAGCTTGGAGATAGAGCCAACTAAGTTATTTAGTCTAAAACAAGCATGGCGGCACACTCAGGTAATCTCAGCATGGTGGAAGCTACCGGCAGGAGGGTCACAAGTTCGAGTACCACTTGAGCAACTTAGACCCGATCTCAAAATTTAAGGGAAAAAAGTAATTAAAGAAGGGCTGAAGTGTAGGGCTGGAAGAATGGCACAGTGGTTAAAGCGCTTGCCTTGTAAGTGCAGGGCCCTAAGTTCGATTCCCCAGCACCATGTAAAGCCGGGTGTGGTGACACACACCTGTAATCCCAACACTCACAGGGGGATTGTCTGGAGTCCAAGACCAACCAACCTGGGCCACACTAGTGAGTTCAGGACCAGCCTGGACTACAGAGCCAGTCCCTGTCTCGAAGAAAAAAGAGGGCTGAAGTGTAAGTTAGTGCAAGGGATCTAGGTCGGAACCCCGGTACTGAAGACCAAACAATACCTTAGACCAATCGAACCTTTGTCTCTCAAGTTGTATTCAACTGAAGAATTTGTGCCAGAATATTTGTACTAAAACATAGTGAAATCAAAAGTCACAGCGTCACAATCAAGCCAGACCTATAATCCCAGTATTCTGGGAGGATGAAGTGGACGATTGTGGGCTCTGGCCCAGTCCAGGCAACTTCATGATTTGGGAAGAGAGTCCATCTCAAAACCAAAATTAAAAATAGAGGCTGAGGATGTAGGTTAGGGCAAAGGCCCTGGTTTCAGTCCCCAAAATCATATTATTTAATAAGTTATTCCGAAACATAGAGTAAAAATTATTTTAGGAATGGCACAGCAGTTAAACAAGCACAAGACCCTGAGTTCGATTCACCAGCGCCACATAAAGCTGGTGGCATACACCTGTAATCCCAGCACTGGGGAGGCCGAGGCAGGAGAATTGGTGTGAGAGAATTGGTTACAGAGTGAGACCCTGTCTCACAAAAAAAAAAGAAAAAAAAAATCCGTATTTCCCTTTCCAGGCATTTTGACCCACAAGAGGGGAATCAAGTGAAGCTGGGCATGGTGGTGCACACCTGTAATCTCAGCACTTGGAGGTTGAGGCAGGAGAAGTGGTATGAGTTCTAGGCCAGCCTGGGCTATATAGGGAGTTCAGACCAGCCTGGACTGCCTCAGAAAAATAAATAAAAAAGAAGGCAAACAGGGCCATGGCTAGGTGGTTAGAGCACTTGCCCAGCATGTGTAAGGCCCTGGGTTTGACTCCCCAAGCACCACATAAACTGGGCATGGTGACACACACCTATAATCTCAGCACATGGGAGGCTGAGGCAGGACTGCTGTTAATTTGAGGCTATCCTGGTCTACGCAGTGATTTCAGGACAAGCCTGGACTGCAGAGTGAGACTCTCTCTCTCTCAAAAAAGAAAAACAAAAGAAATCAATTGAATTTGATCTGTTGGGAACAAACTGTTCAACTGATCCAACTCTCCATTTAATAAACAAGCTACTCTAACTAAGCAGGCTGGCCCAGCATGGGATGGGATACTAGTGAGGACTGAACATCTGTGTCTCCTGCCGAAGGAAGCTCTGTTCCTTCCCATGAGATTATATCACCCGCTTCCTTCCTGGTTTTTTAATTCGCCTGCTCCTCGTGGCTGTTTGTGGAAAACATTTTATGTTGAGGAAAACATTGACAGATCACATTCCAGTGTCCCTTCTGTGAAAAGCGTTTGCGGTTTGGATTAAAACTCTTGATTAGGCACTCCCAGTGATGCAACCCGGGAATCCCAGTGCAGTAGGAGGCTGAAGCAGGAGGATTGCAAATTCAAGCCCTGCTTTGGCGACTCAGCGACTTAGGGAGACCCTGCCTCAAAATCAAAAACTACAAAATGGACAGAGGGGGCTGGAGGAATAGCACAGGGGTTGGAGCGCTTGCCTAGCAAGCGCAAGGCCTGGAGCCCAATTCCTCAGCACCACATAAACCGGATGTGATGGTGCACACCTGTACCCCCAGCACTTGGAGGCTGAGGTAGAAGAACTGCCATCAACTTGAGGCCCGCCTGAATTACATAATGAATTCAGGACCAGCCTGGACTACAGAGGGAGATCCTGTCTCAAAAAAAATAAGTACATTTTAAAAATGGACTGAGGACCTAGTTCAGTGTAAAGGTCCCTAGGATTGGATTCCCAGAACAAAAACAAAAGAAGTCCAGCAGGCTGAACGTGTCCAACTCAGATTTTTTTTTTAAGTGTCTCACTCTATAGTCAAGGCTGGTCTTGAACTCACTATGGAGCCCAGAATGGCCTTGGAGTCACAGCAGTCCTCCTGCCTCAGCCTCTGCCACAGGTGTGCACCACCACTCCCGGCTTATGTAATGCTGGGGAATTGAGCTCGGGCACTTAGCACTTGAAAAAGCACTTGCTAGACAAGTGCTTTAACCGCTGAGCCATTCCTCCAGCCCATTTGTTTTTGAAAACTTCAGTCTGATTATATGTTGTCACCGCTAAAAAATCTTTCAAGGGTGTCGTTTCCAAGGTCATAGAATCCGTCCTCCCTCCCGTTGCCGCCTAGCCCCTGCCCCTGCCCAGGCTCCCCACCTGGCCCTCCTCTTCCCACACATACGCCAGCCAGGCTCGTCTTTGCATGGTGAGCTGGCTCTTTTCCTGCCATAACCTCCCAGATCCTCCTGCCATAACCTCCCAGATCCTGACCTCGCTGATCAGATTCTTGGGCTTGTGTGTCCCCCCCCCCCCCCCCCCGTCTTATTGTCTTAGTCGTAACACTCAGGTCTTAGCTCCAACGGCACCCTACCGCGTGTGTGTGTGTGTGTACGTGCACACATGTGCGGTGCTGGGGATATGAAGCAGGGACCTTTTTTTCAACCCAGGGATTTTGCTCTGAGCTACGTCCTCGGCGATTTTTTTTTTCTTTTTTGTTTTGTTTTAATTTTGTGACAGGTCTAAATTGCCCAGGCTGGGCTCAGACTTGCAATACCCTGGTACAGTCTCCGAGGGCCCCTGAGCCTAGGGTCCTGGTTCAGCTAGCCTGGCTATCAGCACAATTCTGCCTGAGGACTTTCTTGGGCTCAAAGTATAGCTCCGTGGTAGGTGTCATCTAGTATGTGCAAGGCTCTGGGCTCCATCCCACAGCCATGAGTCAGTGAGTAAATATGCAGGACTTCTGACCTCCCTGGTTAAGGGGGTTCCTGCCCCAAGGTTCTCTCGGTTGCTTTACCCAGCATCATCTTAATCTCCTTTCTTATCACAGTCTGGAGGAATGGCACAGAGGTTAAAGCACTTGCCTAGCAAGCTCAAGGCTCTGAGTTCAGTTCCCCAGCACCACATAAACTGGGCATGGTGGTGCATGCCTGTAAGCTCAGCACAGGAGGCTGAAGTAGGAAGATTGCCAGGAGTCCTAGGCCAGCCTGGACTACAGAGTGAGACTCTGCCTCAAAAAAATAAAAAGTAATGTGGGACCATATAGTTTGGGGCCAGGCTGAGCTAGATCATATAGTGATTAAAACATTTACAAGGCCTCAGATTCAGAAGGGCTCAGCAATTAAAATGCTTGCTTAGCAAGCACTACGCAAGTACTAAGTACCCAAGTTGGATTCCCCAACACCACATAAATTAGGCGTGGTGGGCAGGCCTGTAATCCCAGCATTTAGGAGGCTGAGGCAGGAGGATTGCTGTACGTCCAAAGCTAGCCTGGGTTCCATAGTGAGTTTAGGACCAGTCTGAGCTACAGAGTGAGATCCATCTCAACAACAAAAAATGAGTATATTACTTATTTTCCAGTTCCTCTCTTCCTAAACTGTGGAAAGAACCATCTTTGTCCTTCTTCACCTGGCCCAGGAGGATGGGATTTTTGTTTTTGTTTTTTGAGATACTGGTAATTGAGCTCAGGGTCTCCCTGCTGAGCCACACATCCACACATCCTCAGGGTTTTGCTGTTTTTGTTTTTGAGACAGAATCTTGCTAAGTCACTAAATGGCCCCGGGGCTGGCTCAGACTTGCAATCCTCCTGCCTCAGCTACCCAGAGTGCTGGGATTATGGGCCTGCACCACCACAACTGGCTGAGGGCTGAACTTTGGCCTGTTCCTGCTGTGTGTCTGAAGTTTAGAACAATGTGTGGATCACAGCAGGAACTTGAGGCTGTTTAATATGAAATCCATAGTTGTTGAACTGATGGATGCCATGTGGTAGAATTCTTGGCTGGTCACCTCCCTTGGGGCAGGCCCTTCTAAATGACACTGGAGGAAGGAGGACAACACAGGATGGTTCAGAATCTTGGAAAATAAGCAGCTTCCTGGCCCATGGTGGGATACATTTAACTGGCCTTGATTTTGTTACATGTAGAATTTTTATTCCCTGGCTCAGACTCAAGGTCATTGGAGTATCCTTGGAAGGAAAGAAAAGGCCATTCTGTGCCACCTCCCCCGTGGGCCACAAGCCTGGAAAGGGGCAGAGCCTCAGGGAGCGGCTCAGTCTCCCATGTGACAGACGAGAGAGGCTCTGGGGTCTGGAAGACAAAGGGACTTGTTCAAGGTCGCAGGAGTACACCAGGGACCAGGCCAGGTACACACAGGCGTGACACTCACAAGGGGGGACCTCAAAACATGAAGAGCTGAACCTGCAGCAGGTCTAGCCTGAGTCGGGACAAGACCCAGACCTTCTAACATTTTCTTCCTGTTCAGTGTGACAAGACCCATTCTTGCCTGAGGGAAGAATGACATTGGACTGCATTTGTATCGTCTACCTGCTAGAAGATGAAATACAGGCCTGAAACGGAGGGAATCTGAATATTCCTCTGTACCCTAAAGCCAGAAATCAAGATAGAGCTTACCGATCTTACTTTGGTGCAGGCTGGTGAAACCAGTGGGTAATATGTGCAGAACCAGATCTGGGCTTCTGCGTTTAATAGTTCGCAAGTCACCTGACCCTTTTCCACTCCAATTTGCCCACTTTTAAAAGGGAGGAGTGACCCGAGGGCCTTCATACTATGATATATTACATTATTATTATTATTTTTAATATTGAGACAGGGTCTCAGTCCCTAAGTTACCTTAGGCTAAGTTCAAATTTGGGATTCCCTTGCCTCCTCAGAGGACTGGAATTTTTTTTAAATGCCTTACTTTTATCAAGCAGGTTAAACATCTCCTCAAGCCCCTTGTTACGCTGGCCTCAAATTCATAGCAGTACTCCTGCCTCAGTCTCCCAAGTGCTAGGATTACAGGTATACACGACCATGCCTGGTTTATGTGGTGTGCTAGGGAATTGAACCCAGGGCCTTGTGCTTGCTAGGCGGATGCTCTAACTGCAGTGCTATTCCTCTAGCCCAGATTTTTTTTAATAAAAATTTTCTTTGGTTTTATATGTTAAGAAATTTGCTCTAGCCCTCAGGAGGCTGAGGCAGGAAGATTGCAGATCTAGGCCAGTCTGGGTTAGACAGTGAGCTCCTTTTTCAATTAAAACAAAACCAAAAATACTTCACAACATACTGTAATACCTGGTCCCTGGAGAGGCTTGCAGGGTGCCACAATGACACCAGGGGGCGACTGTCCTCGGTGTACCAGCTGTCCTTTCGCAGGGATCCCAGAGTGCCTGAGTGAGGACTGAGACATTCTTCTGTCCCCTTCCCTTCTACTCGGAAGGAAAGAACTAGTTGGGCCATGCTGGGCACACTCTGGAAACTACATGGGGAGCAGGAAACAGGCTATCTCCTTGCTGAGGTGGCCTGCAGCCCAGGGGACTGGGAGTTGCCAGAAGCCAATGGCCTGGAGGCAGAGAACAGAGAACGCAGCCCAAAAAAAGCCTGGACTTGGCCAGAGAGGAGGACTGAGCCTTGGGCACTTCCCTCTGTGACCTTGAGGAGCATGACAGTGCACTACCCACGTGGGAGAGCACAGAAGAGGAAGCAGAGGGTGGATGGTCTTTCCTGTGAGACTGGGTTCGCCCCAGGGCAAGAGAGAGGTAGAGCTGGGGATAGTGCCCTGTCCTCACCCACCCAGGAAATCGAGGAGCCTAAGTGCTGCTGTGACCTCCTCAAGGACAGGACAGCTTCCTTCCCCCCAACAGTAGGGGCATCCCTGACTCGCGTGGGGTCCCAGGAAGGGGCCCACGGGCCTCTGGGGCTGCTGAGGACTGTGTGCTGGGGCTCTGTATAGCAGTATGTCCCAGGCTGGGCAGACAGGAGCAAATGTCTGCTCACCCACAGGGCCACAGACAACAGACCACAGTAACCACGGCACCGCAATCCAACTTGGTGAGCCAGTTGCACTGGGTTACAGGCTTATGGGTGAGCCAACGGCAGCTGTGTCGCTGAAAAGCCCACCCAGCACAGGTGACAGCCAGGGTAACTGCGCTGCCTCCTGGGTCCTGCCTTTGCCTGTGGCCTGAGCACCCTGAGAGACCCAAGGTGCAGGGTCCGCACACAGGCTGAGAGCTGCACCTGTGGGGGCTCCAGGCCCTGAGCACGCCCGGGGGGTGGGAGGGGGACGACCCGCATTGAGCACTCCCGTGCCTGCGCTCACCTCCGGAGTCTAAGGTCAGGAGCCTGGGTGGGAAGTATCCGGTCTCACTGTTTCAGAGGCCGGAAGTCCAGGGCCACGGACGCCAGGCAGGCTCCTTTGAGGCATTGCAGCCAGGTACACTCTTGCTACCTGGCGACTCTTCTCACAGATACCATGTGGCCTGGGGGTGTAGGTCAGAGGTGAGAGCCTTGGCCTTGCTAGCACAAGGCCCTCAAACTCACAGCAGTCCTCCTGCCTCAGCCTCTCAAGTGCTAGGATTATAGGAATACATGACCGTATCCGGTTAGATCCCCCAGCACCACATAAATCAGGCGTAGTGGCGCACACCTCTAATTTCAGCACTGGGGAGGCTGAGGCAGGAGGATTGCTGTGTGTTAAAGGCTAGCCTGGGGACTACAACTACAGAGCTACAGAGCAAGACCTTTATCAAAATAAATAAAGGCCTGGGAGCGCGGATCTGTGGTTAAAGTGCTTGCTTACCATGCACTGGGTTCAGTTCCCTAGCACTGAATAAAAACCAGCGGGGCGTTGTGGCACACATCTGATATCCCAGCAGTTGAGAGGCTGAGACAAGAGGATTGTGGTGAGTTTGAGGCCAGGCTGAGCTAGGTAGTGAATTCAGGACCAGCCTGGACTATAGAACGAGATCCTGTCTCAAAATTTAAAAATAAATGAGTGCATAAAAGAGACCCATCCTGATCTCATATCACTGGGGATTGGGGCCCTATTCTAGCGACCGCCTTGTGACTCTGTTGCCTCGTTGAAGACCTTCCCTGTGGGTGAGCCTCATGCTACAGGCCTGTACTTCAGCCCTCAGGGAGGACACAGCCCAGCAAGAGGACTGCAGGCTTGAGCCCAGCTTGGGCAATTTAGCAACTTAGGGAAACCCTCTCTCAAAACCAGAAATAAAAATGGGCTGGGGATGGAACTCAATGGGAGGCCCTGGCTTGATCAAACAAAACTGAAGGAAAAAAAAAAACAGCTTGTCTCCAAATAAGGTCACGTTCCAAGGGCCTGGGGTTAGGGCTTTAATGTACGGATGAGGAGTGCGTGTCAGACCTTAATAGACTGGGACTCCCCAGGCTTGTTCTCTTTCCTGTGAAGAACAGCTAAAAACGCCATCAGAGAGGTGACAGTGAGGATGGGTGTCATTTCCTGGCCAGGGAGACTCTCGGGAACTGGTAGTTTGAGGAGAGGCATTCTGCCCAGCTTTGTGTGATGAGGGACTTGCTGTGAGTGGGCAGAGCTGGGTCTGTAGGCACAGGGAAGGGGACACCTCCTGTAGCAGCCGCCTAGTCCCTCCAGCGGACAGACCACAGGACCCCTGCTCAGTCACCTTGCCTGATGAAGCCTTTGTGCCTGGAGGGATGAAGAGAAGGCAGAACTGAGTCAGGTCAAGGGGGCACAGGACAGAGACGTTTGGCACGGTCAGGCGTAGTGACACACACCTGTAATTCCGTTTACTTGTGTTGCCGAGGCAGGAGATTTTCGAGTTCGAGGTCGTCTTAGCAACTTAGTAAGATCTTGGCTCAAGCAGGAACAGTTGCTGGGATGTGCTCCGTGGTCTCTGGGCCCGATCCCCATTACAAAAAAAAAAAAAAAAGGGCCAGAGATGTAGCTCAGTGGCACAGCACTTGTCTAGCATGTGTGGAACCCCCAGTGCCACAAAATAAAAGTAAAAGAATGAACACGGGACATTTGTCCTGTTTGGGAAGATCATGGCGAGCCCTGGTTGGACGGACCGAGATGGAGGGACCCATCTGCTTCCACTTCTGGGCCTCCCTCCTTTGATCGCCCATGTGGCATCAGAGGGGCCACCGCCTTCTGCCTGCCGAGTGCCGAGTGTGTCCCACATGGAGGTGACCCCTACCCAGGAGGCTGCTACATCCCTCAAGCTGGGGACCCTGGCCAGCCTCCCCAGGCAGCGGTCGGTCTCCCGAGGCCACCGGTGCCTGCGCCTGGCTCTGTCCCCAGGTCCTCCAGCCTTCTCTGCTACGGGATTCTCAGAAAGCCCCTTGAGGCAGAGCGAGGGAGGGACCCAGCTCTGCTCTTCCGCGGGGCCTGTGACGCAGCTCCACCAGGCCGGTGACGTGAAGAAAGCACATTCTTTGGAAAATCACGGACCACAGAAATCCAGTGATAGTCAGGGGGAGAAAAAAAGCCAAGAAACTGATTCTGTGGCAGGATGGAGGGAGGACTGTCCCACCCCGAACTCGCCTGTTTTCCCTGGATGAGCTCAGCTTTTCCTCCCGAGGACCAAGACAATGTTCCCAAGGACCAACCCGGCCTGGGCGGATGGGCCGCACCGCCAGGACCTGGAGGCCTCCGGGGTCAGGAGCAGGCCCTCCGGTCGGCGCGGGCGCGGGCGGGGGCAGGGCACTCCTTGTGCACGGGGAGTTTGGTCTGTACTGGGAGGCGACCTGGATATAAACCATCTGCTCCTGGGTTTCTTGCTGCCAGGTCAATCATCAGGCAGGCGGGAGTCGCTGAGGAAGCTCTGAGGCCAGCAGGCTGGGGGTGCACCCCCGTCCCAGCCTTCCAGACGTTTCCCCTCGCGGCGGCCGGAGTGTGGCAACTGCCAAGTAATTTCTGCAGGGCCTGCCCGGCCCGTTTTTCCACAGCGCACACCTTCCCCCCCCAACCCCGCCCCCCCCACACACACACACACGCGGCAGGGCTGCAGGGTTGAGGAAGGGTGGGTGGGGTCCTGTCCACTGTTAGAAAATGTGTTTGGGGTGATCAAATGATACATCCTCGCTGTAGGAAGATCTGAAAACACAGCGAAACGCAAAGAAAAAAAAAAAAAAAAAACCCTGTTATCCAGCGAGCCAGGGAATGTGGCTGATAATGCTGTGCTGCGTTTCCTTTCGGTCTTGTTTTCAATGCACGCTTAAAAAAAAACTTGGCGGGGTGGGGAGGGCTAAGCCAGAGAGCTTAGCTTGGTGGGGGCGTGCATGCTTGCCACAAGGTATGTGGGCCGGGGGCTCCTTCCCCACCAGCAGGAAGGAGGCCTGGGCTCAACTGAATAAACCAATAAGTAAATATAAAATAAACCCAGGTGAGATGAGGTGGGTGCAGGTCCCTCTGTTGCCGCTTGCCACTATATCCTAAGAACGTCTTCCCGTGGGTGTGGGTGGTACTCCGTGGAGAGCATTCGTCAGGCCCTGGGAGCCCGGCAGGCAAGCTCTGGCCCCCCTCCGCAGGGAGGGAAGCGGGTATCCCAGCCGGCGCCCCGGGTCCGTGCAAGCCGTCCCTCCCACGGGCCCTGGCGAAGCCTTCCACAGCCTCAGCATCAACGGCACTTTGTCCTCGCTGCTTGAGGGAGAGGGCTGGAGAGTCTGGTTTTTGTGTCCTTGATGGAGCTGGCCCAAGTTCGATGGACCTATGTACTTGCTCGGTTTCCCTAGATGGCCTCACTCCAAGGACAGCTCAGAAGCCAAGGAAACCAAAATCCTTGGCTTTGCAGCCAAAATGGACAGGCTGTTTCCTGATACGCTCTGTGTGTGTGTGTGTGTGTGTGTGTGTGTGTGTGTGTGTAGCGAGACTTGACCTGAGGTTTTCTTTGATGGTAAGAAACAGCTGGGTGTACAGTACTGCTCTGTTTCCCTGTCTTCATGCAAAAAGTTGATCTGTCCTGGAGCTGATTCGGTTGTAAAGAATAAGGGACCGCGCGTGACCCTTTTCGTGCATAGATCCAATCATCTGCTGCTTTGGTGATGCTGAGAATCGTCAAACAACAGTGTCTTTTTTTTTTTTTTTTTTGGTGGTACTGAGGGTGGAGCCCAGGGCTCTCACACGGAGCTACATGCCAGCTGCCTTTTTTCTTTTTTAATTTGATTTTAAGACAGGGTCTCACTAAGTCCCTAAGGTGCTCAGGCGTGGCTTGAACTTGCTGTTCTCCTGCCTCAGCCTCCCGAGTGCTGGTATTACAGGCGGGTGTCAACATAACCTGTTTATGAGACGCTGAGGAACTGAACTCAGAAACTTACACTTGTTAGCCAAGCACTCTAACTGCTGTGCTATTCCTCCAGCCCCCAAATAACTCTCTTTTTTTAATATAAATGAGAGCTATTTTAGGTGATCCTGTGCTCCACATACAGGGAGGCTGAGAGGCCTGTCCTGGCATTTTAGACCCAGGGAAGGAGACCTGGCAGGCCGGCATGAGACACGGGAATGTGGGTCCCACGTGTGGAGGACGGCATGGTGAAGGCTGAGCCCGTTTGCTCTAGCCTAGGCCAGGATTTTGTTAGTGTCCGGGGCTGGCTCAGGTCCAAGGTACTTTTACACAAAGTCCGGTCAACAGCAGAATAGAGGTCCGGCTATTTTCCTGGATACAAGTTCAGTACCAAACTGACCCGCGTAGCGAGGGAGCCGGGGTGTCCCAGCCCTGCCTCTGCAGCCTTACTACTGCTGCGTGGGGGTTCTGATAAGAGAGATTTACTATTTAGGTCAGACGCTGTTGACTCAGTATTTAAAAATTAACCACCGTTGCTTCCTTGGGCTCTGCCTGGCTCTGGGAATGGGGCACCCCGGTCGAGGCATGAGGAATCATCAGAGTCGTACTGAGGCTGGGTGAATGCAACTTTCATTTGTCCCCACGCAAAAGGCACCAGTCCTGGATGGGGATGGGTGTAGCTCAGAGGTGAAGTGCTTTGTCCAGCACGTGCAAGGCCTTCGGTTCATCTCCAGTACCAGAAGGGGGGGAAAAGGGTACCAGTTTGGGGAAGAACTTCCTAGCAGCTTGGGCTTCCTGAGGTCACGGTCAGTCCAGGTAGGGTGGCTTGCTGTGGGCAAGGAAAATGTACCTGCTCACAGAGGCGCTAACAGATTAGTTCGTCAGAAGCAGGGTTAGCCTGGTATCAAAGCACGCACCTGCAACTCCAGCCCTCCGGGAGGCTGACGCAGGAAGATCGCAAGGGACTGGGTAGAGAAAAGCCAGAGACACCTCTTGACATCAGGGGCTGATGAAATCCACAAGCCACAGAGAGGGAAGAGGATTGAGATCATGGGAATACAGGCTCGGGCTTTGCTGGAAGAAAGGATGGTGAGTGGAGAAGGAAGAGGAAATGGGGAGGGGAAGGAGGAAAGGGGGAAATGGAGGGGCAGGGGTGGCCCGGAGAGAGAAGGCAGCCGTGGGCAAGGACTGCAAGTTCCAGCCCAGCCTGTGCAACTTAGTGACTTAGTGAGATCCTGTCTCAACATCAAAACCGAAAAGTGGGCTGGAGACACAGCTCAGTGTGAGGCAGAGGCAGAGACAGAGAGGGAGAGAATTCTCTTTCAGATAGTCACAGAACACTCTAGATACTTCCTAACTGATAACAAGAATAAAAATAGAAAACGGAACTACTAGAGGACAGACCTGGTGGCTGATGTCACAGGCCTGTCATCTGAGCATGCTGCTAGGTCCTGGCAGGAGGATCTTGAGTTCAAGCCCCCCCAGGGCAACCTAGTGCCTTAGCGGGACTCTGTCTCAAAAAATAAAAACGAAACAAAAAAACAAAAACAAGGGCTAAAGGAATGGCATAGCAGTTAAAGCGCCTGCCTAGCAAGCACAAGGCCATGAGTTCAGTTCCCCAACAACACATAAAGCCTGGTGTGGTAGCGCACGTCTGTAATCCCAGCACTCAGAAGGCTGAGGTAGGAGCATTGCTGTGAATCAAACGCTAGCGTGGACTACATAGTGAGTTCGGGACCAGCCTTGGGCTACAGAGTGAGACTGTGTTTCCCAAAACAAAATAAAACGGTGAAACCCCCAAAATAGACTGAGGTTATAGCTCAGTAAGAGGGTCTTAGTTTTCATCTCTAGTACAAAAAAGGGAGTCCTACTGTGAATTTCTAATGGATTTTTTTTTGAGGCAGGGTCTCGCTCTGCAGCCCAGGATGGTCCTGGACTCACTGTGGAGCCCAGGCTGGCCTTGGACTCACGGCAATCCTCCTGTCTCAGCCTCCCGAGTTCTGGGATTACAGGCGTGCGTCACCAAGCCTGATTTATGTGGTGCTGAGTAATCAAACTTGGGTACTTAGCGCTTGACTTAGGGCCTGCTAGGCAAGTGCTTTAACCACTGAGCCATTCCTCCAGCCCTGAATTTTAATTTTATTATTATTTAATTTTTTTTGGGGGGGGGGCACTAGGGATCCAGCTCAGGGCTTTCACACTGAGCTACATCCCTGTACTATTTCTGTTTTTGATTTTGAGACACAGTTTTACTAATCTGCAAAGTCACCTGGCCTGAGCTCAATTTGCCATCCTCCTGCCTCAGCCTCCTGGAGTGCTGGGATTATAGACCAGTGTTACCAGGCCCAGCTTGAGTTGTGCACTTTAAATGGGAGAATTTTATGGTATATAAATTCTATCTTTAAATGTTTTTGTTGTTGTTGTTGTTGTTGTTAGATAAATAATTCTGATTAGCGAACAGGTATTTGTGTCTGTGATAAATTAGATGATTCTTCTTTCAACTTAAAAGTGCACTAGGCCCATCAGGCACTGTTTTTAGGGCCTCTGAATTTTGCAAAAGCCTTCAAAGAAATCTTAGTTTGAGAACTAAGAAATGTCTTTGGCTTAAAGTATAGAATCTTGGGCTGGAAGAATAGTGCAGTGGTTAAAGCACTTGCCTGGAAAATGCAAGGTCCTGGGTTCAATTATTCAGCACCACATAAACTGCATGCCTATACACTTAGTAACTGGGAGGCTGAGGCAGGAGGATTGTGGTGAGCCAGGCTGGGCTACACAGTGAGTTCAGGAACAGCCTGGAGTACAGAGTGGGATCCTGTCTCAAAAAAGAAAAAAAAAAGCATGCAATCTTTAAAATCAAAATTAATCAAATGCTAACAAATTATAGTCATATGCCAACTGTCAAAAACCAATTCACTTCTCCCCTTTTAAAATTTTACATATAGCATCCCTTTTCCCCTTCCCACAATGGCCACTGCCCAACATCCCCTTTTCCTCTCCACAAAGTCTGTCTTCTTACTTTCATTCATCTCTTTTATTTATTTATCCATTTATTTTTGAGACAGGTCCCACTCTGTAGTCTAGGCTGGTCTTGAACTCACTATGTAGCTCAGGCTAGCCTCAAATGAATGGCAGCCCTCTTGCTCAGGATCCCAAATGCTGGGATTACAGGCATGCACCACCACACCTGGATTATGTGGTGCTGAGGAATCGAACCCAGTTCCTTGAGCTTGCTAGGCATTGCTATAACCGGTAAGCTATTCCTTCAGTTCCTCTTTTACTATTTTTTTTAATGATTTGTTTTTCTCATATTAGAGAAACCATGTGATATTTAACCTTCTGTGCCTGATTCATTTCGCTAGGCATCGTGGTCTCAAGGTGCATCCGTTTTCCTACAAATGGCTGAGATTTATCTTGCTTGGCCTCAGAGTAATAGTCCGCTGTGCAAATAAACCCCATCTTTACCCCTTCGTCTGTTGTAGGATCCCTGGCTTCCTCCCAGACTTGGCTGTTATAAATTGTACTGCTGTAAAAATGAGCGTGTATGTGTCACTTTGTGTAATGACTGTGGCTCTTTTGGGAAGATCCCCAGAAGAGCTGCAGCTGGGTCAAATGGCACATCTATGCTCAGTTTTCTGAGGAATCGCCACACTGCTTTCCACAGTGGTTGTACCACCTTATTGCCCCTCCAGCAGTGTAGCAATGTTCCTTGTTCCCCACCACTCCACCAGCGTTTGTTGCTTTTTGAGTTGATGCTAGCTGTTCTTCCTAGAGGTAGATGGAACCTCAGCATTGATTTGTGTTTCTCTGATGGTTAAGGCTGCTGAACATTTTTTCATGTATGTATTGGCCATTCAAACTTTTTCAGAGAGCTGTCTGTTCATTTTGGTTGCCCATTTTTTGATTGGGTCTTTTATTTTAGAGGGTCTAATTTTTTTCAGTTCTTTGTATATTCTTTTTTTTTTTTCCTGAGCTAGCGTCTCACTGTATAGCCCAGGCTGGTCCTGAACACACTATGTGGCCCAGGCTAGCCTTGGGACACACTGCAATCCTCCTGTCTCAGCCTCCCAAGTGCTGGGATTACAGGTGGGCTTCACCGTGCCTGGCTTATGTGGTGCTGCGGAACTGAACTCAGGGCCTCACGCTTGCAAGGCAAGAGCTTTAACAGCTGTGCCATTCCTCCAGACCCACTATTGTATTTTATATTTTAATCACTGTTGCTTGGTAATACAATTTGCTATCTGGTATTATGATGCCTCCTGTTCTTGTTTTGTTGCTTAGGATTGTTTGGCTATTCTGGACCTCTTCTGGTTCCACATCAAGTATTTGGATCATTTTTTCTAGCTCTGTGAAAAATGCTGATTGGGATTGCACCGAGTCTGTGTATCAGTTTAGGGAAGATAATCATTTTGACAGTGTTGGTTCTGCCTATCCAGGAACGGGATGTTTTTCAAGTTTCTAAAATTCTCTTCAATTTCTTTTCTCAGAGTACTACAGTATAGAGGGCCTTCACTTCGCTTTGTTAGTTGATTCCTAGGTATTTAATTTTCTCTAAGGCCACCGTGAATGGGATTGTTTTCCTGATCTCTTTCTCTGGGTTTTCATTGTTGCTGTAGAGGAGTGCTATTGGTTTTTGTGTATTGATTTGATATCCTGCAACTTGGCTGAATTTGTCTGTTAGTTCTAAGAGTCTTCTAATGGAGTTTTCGAGGTGCTCTGGCTATGGTTTTGAGCACTGTATCGAATAGAAAGTCCACTCTCAAGTGGGCACCCTTGTCTTCTTCCTCTTTTGAGGAGAAATGCTTTCAGTTTTTCCCCATTTAGAATGATGTTAGCAGTAGGACTGCCTTAAATTGCTTTTAGGAGCTTGAGGTAAGATTGTTCTATACCTACTTTCATCCAAGTTTTTTTTTTTTATCAGGAAGGGATATTATATTTTGTCAAAGGCTTTTTCTGCATTTATTGAGATGATCATGTGCTTTTTTTCCTTGTTTTTGTTAATGTGGTTTGGTTGATACATTTGTTGAACTAGCTTTGCAACCCTGGAATGATGACAGCTTGGTCATCATGTATGATCTTTTAAATAATTTGTTGTTTTCTGTTTGCAAGTATCTTAGTGGAGATTTTTTTTTTTTTTTGAGACAAGGTCTCACTCTGTCCAGGTGGGTTCTGAGCTCACTATGTAGCCCAGACTGGTCTTGAACTCATAGCAATCCTCCTACCTCAGCCTCCTGAATTCTGGATTACCTGTGTGTGCCACCACGGCCATTTTATGTGGTGCTGGGAAATCAAACTTGGGTACTCAGCATTGCTAGGCAAATGCTTTAACTACTGAACTATTCCTCCAGCCCCCTCAGTGAGGATTTTTGCATCTATGTTTATTAAGCAAATTGGCCTGTAGTTTTCTTTCTTTGTGGGGTCTTTGGTTTGTGATCCTCCTGCTTTAGCCTCTCAAGTAGTTGGGATTACAGGTGCGCGCCACCACTGTTGGCTTAAAAAGAAAAAAAAAATTTTTTTTGAGACAGAGTCTTGTTCATGGTCCAGACTGATTTTGACCTCACTTACGTAGGCCTGACTGGCCTTGAACTCAGGGTAGTCCTCCTGCCTCAGCCTCCCTGGTGCTCGGATTATAGGCACGTGCCACCATGCCTGGCTTTAAAAAGAGATTTCATAGTAAGTAAATTACTTTTATTTATAGTATTCTTGGAAGGGAGCACTGTGTACCTGGAGTTTTGATTTTGTGTCATTCTAGATTTCAATTCTGGGAGAAGAAAAGAGCTAGTGGGGAGGCTGAGGCAAAAGGACCACATAGTCAAGGTAAGTCTGGGAAATTTAGAGAGAATTTATTTCAAAATAAAATAATTAAAAGAGAGCTAGGAGGGGAGCACAGTACCTCTGGGCTCAACTAGTATCCTGTGACACACAAACACACACACACACACACACACACACACACACACACACACACACACACGCACACACACAGAGATATCCCCAGGCCAGCACAACGGCCCAGGCGCCTCCCGCCAGGTTACTTCCGGGCATTCTGCCCTGCACTTGGGCACTGAATTTATTCATGAGAAAAGGAAAAGATGTTTCCAAGCAGAGAGACAATCTATAAAATAACCAATTCCTCAAACATGTGAAGGCCGTGAAAGTAGACGAAGTAACTTGCCCACCTGAAGAGGACTAAAAACCCAACAGGAACCACCAGGCCCAGTGCACAGGCCTGCGATCCCTGCACTCTGGGAGACCGAGGCAGGGGCACTGGAAATTCAATCCCAGCCTGGGTAATTTAGCCAGAAAAAGACCCTGTCTGAAAAAATTAGAAAATTCAAATGGCCTGAGGACATCCCTAAGTGAGAAGGCCCCCCGGCTCAGTCCCCAGAACCACAGAAACAGACAAAACCCAAAAACCATCACAACCACAGAAAAACAGGACGGGCTGGGGGTGCAGCTCCGTGGTAGGGAGGGTGCCTAGCCTGAGTGAGGCCCTGGGTGCCTTCCTGGGCGCTGCAGGAAACAAGATGAAACAGGACAGCAGAATGAGAGATGGGAACATGGGTGGTTCTTATATCGTGAAGGACATTATTGGGGCAAGTATTGAGATCTGAAGAATAAACTAAATCATAAGGCTCTTTCTTTCTTGATTGCTTTTTTTTTTTCAGCACTGGGGATTGAACCCAGAGCCTTCACAATGAGCTAAACCCCCAGCCCATTTATTGTTATTAATTTTGAGACAAGGGTTTGCTGAGTTGCCCAGGATGGGCTTTAACTTGGAATCCTCCTGCCTCAGCCTCTCAGAGTGCTGGGACTGGAGGTCTGCACTCCCAGGCCCAACTAACATTTATTTTTATGATTTTGACAAGCTTAACTGTGATTGTGTTGCCAGGCAAGTCCTTGTTTTTAGAAAACATGCAGAGTGTTTAGGCATGAAAAGCAGTGCATCTGAAACTTAGTCTCACGTATTTAAAAAAAAGGAATGGTAGTGCCAATGTGGGGAAATGTTAAAATTTAGGGAATGCTGGTGAGGGTTGGAAGTTTCCTGTCCTAGACTTAAAGTTGCAATTAGACAAAAAAAAAAAAAAAAAAAAAGTTACAAAACATTGTGTCTTGGGATGCCTAGCTACTGCCAGATGTGGTCTGTGGCCCCCCGGGAATCTGGGAAGGGTTTTCTTTTGCTGGGCTGAGTCTGGGCTTTTTCACCAGCTGCCCCCCAGGGGGTTGAATCATTAGAGTTTCCTACCTGGTGCCTGCTCTGGCCACAGACCCTCCTGGGCCTAAGGACCTTTGCACAGGTTAGGGCCACTTTATTTGCGTGCAATATGGCTTTCCACATTCCATATGTTAGGATGTACATTTGGCTATGGAAGCTTAAAAAGATGGTGATTTGGGCTGGAGGAATGGCTCAGTGGTTAAAGCATTTGCCCAGCAAGCCCTAAGTCAATTGCTAAGCGCCGGAGTTCGATTCCCCAGCACTAACTACATAAGCCCGGTGGGGTGGTGCATGCCTGTAATTCCAGCACCTGGGAGGCTGAGGCAGGAGGATTGCCATGAGTCCAAGGCCAGCCTGGGCTCCATGGGGAGTTCAGGACCAGGCAGGGCTGCAGAGCGAGACCCTGTCTTGAAAGAAAAAGATGGAGGTTTGCAGGTGATCGAAGTGTAGTTTCTCAAACTCCCAAATTTGGATGCTCAGGCAGGTAGAGGGGCCTCTCCGTCTTCAGAGACCCCAGGCCCGCCCCCTCCTCCAAGGCTGCGCTCTCTGCTGTGCTTAGCATGCAGCCTCATGATCCAAGTGGATTGCTCAAGCTCCAGACAGCACATTTGTATCCCAGCCAAGAGAAATAGTAGGGAACCGGGAACAAGGCCACGCCCCCTTTCACTGACATTTTCTGACAGCATATGTGACAGGTTTTTTGGGGTTTGTTTGTGGTGCTAGGGGATAGAACCTAGAACCTTCAGACTAGGCTACACCCCCAATGTCCCAACCACAGACCCCCTTTTTTTTTGGTTCTGACTTTGAGACAGGGTCTTGCTAAATTGCTTAAACTGTCCAGTCTGGGCTCAATTTTTTTTTTTTTTTTTCCTGCTTTGTAATCTAGTTTGGTCCCGAACTCACCATGTAGCCTAGGCTGGTCGGGAACACAGGGCAGTCCTCCTGCTTCAGCCTCCTGAGTGCTGGGATTACAAGTGTACACCACCTTGTCCTGTGTACGTGTGCTGGGGAATCGAACCCAGGAACTTGCACTTGCTGACCTATTCCCCCAGCCTTGAGCTCAAACTTTTGATCCTCCTGCCTCAGCCTCACAGAATTTTAGGATCACAAACTTGAGCCACCTGGCCTGGCTCGCACAATGAGGTTCGGCCACAGCTCTTTGTTTTGGGGCAATTTCTTGCTGTCATAGAGGCTGTAACATGCGGTCCTGGGCAGCCACATTCCATGGGGAAATCAGGTGGACGGATACTGAGGCATGTACCAAGTCCATATTTGGATGTAATGAGGCACTCAAGGCACTCTGCTGGATTTTGTTTTTGTTTTTGTTTTTGTTTTTGTTTTGTTTTGTTTTGTTTTGTTTTTGTGGTATTAGGGTTCCAGCCCATGGTCTTCACCCTGAGCTACATTCCCAGCCCATCTTTATGTCTGATTTTGAGATAGGAACTCACAAAATCACTAAGTTGCCCAGGCTGGGTTCAAACCTGTAGTCCTCCCAGAGTGCTGGGATTACAGGTGCACGCCACCATGCCAAGAGGCCTGGCTCAAATGGAAAAATTTGCAATCATGATTAAAATGACAACAGTAAGACCATCCGGAGGCATAAAGGGAATGAGATTTAACCATGGGTGGCCCAAAGCAGTGCAGACAAGAGAGGCTTCCAAAGAGGGGAAGAGAACAGGGTACTCAGTTCTCAGAGTGCCCTGGGATGTAGCATCATGACAGGCTAAAGCCCTGTGCAAGAGCTGTGGGAACTGTGTGCATACATGATCCCAGCACTTGGGAGGCTGAGGCAGGAGGGTTGTCCTGTGTTTAAGGGCAGCCTGGGCTACAGACCGAGACCCTGTCTCAAAAAAAAAAAAAAAAAAAAAAAAAAAAAAAAAAAAAAAAAAAAAAAAAAAAGTCTTGCAGGGCCCACTGGTGCCGACTTGCAATCCCAGCACTCTGGGAGTCTGAGGCGGGAGGATTGCAAGTTTAAGCTGAGTCTGGGCAATTAAATGACTTAGTGAGAACCTATCTCTAAATCAGAAGTAAGAATGGGCTAGGGATACAGGTCAGTGTGAAGGGCCTGGGATCAATCCTCAGTAACACACACACACACACACACACACACACACACACACACACACACAATAACAGCAACAAAACTGTTTTGTTATCCAACAAACCCGTGGCTCTTTTTCTTGGAGGAAACTCTTAAGGGACATATAGCTTTTGGTCAAGCCCATGTGGCAAAAAGATGTGTTCAGGTAGGAGATGCATTTGGAGGTTTCAAAGTTTGTTCACAAAGCACTTCCTTAAAAAAGAGAGAGGGAGAAAGAGAAAGAGAGAGGAAAGAGAGAGGGAGAGAGAGAAAGAGAGGAGAAATTTCCTCCGCTGGTGAGAGTCTTGTGATACATCCAAAGGCTGGGGAGGCTGGGGACACAGGCACCAGCTCTGTATGCCCCATCCCTGTGAACTTCATGATTTGTACATGCGTGTCTGTGCCAGCAATTTTAAAACCTAAAAACTGGTGGGTTTTTAAAAGTTTTCCAAAAGGTCTTTGCAAATCTGGATTTGAGTCCCTTCAAGCACTTTGAGCTACCCAAGTCACTCCCAGGAAATAACTCCTTGGAGCCCGGAGTCTGGTCTGGTCCTTCTCCCTGAGGACCGAGGAGAACCGAGGTATTGATCCAGCAGGGAAAGGCAAGCAGAACGTTCTGGGCTCTGTGTGTCTGACCCCAGGCACTGGGATGCAACCAACTGCGAGGCCTAGTAAGAACACACTGAGGGCAGGCGACACTTTTGTTTCGCAACACAGGAGAGGGCGGCCTGCCAAGCGCTTGGTTATGAGTGGAATCCACTTTTAAAAACCCCTGCACTTTGTCACTTTCTTCAGACTGTGTTAACCTTACAGCAGCGGCGGAGCACCAGGGAATCCCTCCCCCTGGGAGTGGGAAGGCCCTTTCTCTGCAGGGACTGACAAAATGGAGGCTGGTCTCTCAGGGTCCCCTCTGCGGTGTGTAAAGGGGCAAAGTGGGCGGACGAGCCTTTGTGAGGCTTTCTGCTGAGGAGTCACCTGCTGGAGACAAGAATCAAATGCCTATGGGTTTTTTTTTCTTCCCTCAAAGTGGAATTTGATTTATAATTAAAACAAACTTTGTTTTTTTCAGGAGGACCTTAGGGGGCCTGTTTTCTTTTTTCTAACTGTTTCTTAGACAAAATCCTCATTTCTTTCTCTCTTTCTCACTTTCTCTCTTTTTATTTTTAGATATTGAACCTAAGACCTTTGCAATGAGCTATATCTCCAGCCTAATGTTTAGTTCTGACTTTGAGACAGACTTTTGCTAAGCTGCTCAGACTGAGCTTGACCTTGTGATCCTCCTGCCTCAGCCTCCCAGAATGCTAGCATTATATGCCTATACTACTGGGCCCAGCTTCTCTAGTGTTAAGAGTATACTCTTTCCTCATTGAGACGAAGAAAATTTATTTTATTTTTTAAACATAAGACATTTTATTATGTTATTATATATTGTATCATATCATATACGAGAACGCATTTGCACAAATGGCAGATGAGGCACGGGATAACATTTTTCTTTGATTCTCCCAGGAGCCTCAGCAACATCCGTCTCCCCGAGGATCTGGAGTGATCCGACGTCTGTGAGAGTGTCCGTGAGGTACCAGCCGTGCTCCGTGGGAAAGAACATTTTGCTCACTTGTTCCATCATGGGCCCTTGCTCCAGGTGCTCGCTTTTTTCTCCTGATCTGGTTTTCAGCACTTGACCATGTGTTTCTTCATTATCATGCACAGGATCTGGTGGAGGGATCGGTTTGTGTGTTCCTAGGAACGTCCTCAGAAGGATGGCAGCGTACTACTGTCCTGCCATCCGATCTCAAAGCAAGATCTACTTTGCAATTATAGTCATCTGGAAGAGGAGAGTATGTAGATTTAAAAGAGACGATAATGATCCATTTTGGGCTGGAAATAAATGCTCCAAGACGGTCCCCTTTGATACGGCCCACTTCACTGCCGCTGCCGCCTAGCATATCAGGAAGCTTATCAGATGGTAAGAAAATAGATGTTTTGAGGAGAAACCGCCTTCAGTGAGCTGCTTCTAGGCATACCAGAGTTCACTCCACGACCCCGCCATCTTGTCTCAATCGGGTCCTATGACGAGGTGAAGAAAAACGTTAATTAAAGACCACTTGGTTCAATATCCCAGTTTGACAGATATGAAGGACCAACAAATTAAATAATTAGCCGGTTGTGTGGCGGACCCAAGGCCAACCCACCATCTTGAGTTCATGTTTCCCCCTTCATCTCAGCACTTTTAAGACTAGATTTACCTAGGTGGGTTCGTCACAGGGCTACATGCTTCTTGCTGTTTTTTTGTTTTTGTTTTTGTTTTTGTTTTTGAGGCAGGGTCTTGCTCTCTAGCCCAGGCTGGTCCTAAACTCCGTATGTAGTGCACGCTGGCCTTGGACTCCCAGCAGTCCTTCTGCCTCAGCCTCCCCAGTGCTGGGATTACAGACCTGTGCCACCACGCCCTGGTTTATGTGGTCCTGGGGAATCAAACTCAGGGCCTTTGCTTGCAAGACAAGCATTTTAACTGCAGTACCATTCCTCTGGCCCTCCTTTTTGCTGTCTTGGTTGGACAAAACTGTGCTCTGAACCTTTAATTAGCTTGAACTGAGGGTGTTGGTCTCATGGGCCCTGTATCAGGCCATTTTGCATTACTGTAACAAAAAATGCAAGGAACTGTGACTTTATAAAGAGGCTTACTTAGCTCACAGTTCTGGAGGTTCAAGGCATGTGGTGATAGGCTTTGTGCAGGCGGAGTCCCCAGCATGGCCGGCAGCGGCATGGAAGGGGCAGGACGTACATGTGTGCATCTACGGTCTGTCTCTCTCCTTTTCTGTGGAGAGCCAAAGTCATGATTCAGTCATGGTGATCAACCCTGATGGCTTCATTAATCCCAGACATGCCCAAACGCCCTACCTCTTAACATCATAGTTGGATTAAGTTTTCACCCCCTTAATACCTCACGATGGGGATTAAGTTTCAAAATGTGAACCCCTGGGGGACACACTCAAACCACACCCACACCATAGCAGGCCAGACATGCCACTTCTAGTTACAATGTTCCTAGGATGCAATCTTTTTAGACACATTATCCCATTTTATTATTATTATTATTATTATGTTTGAGAAAGGGTCTTGCTCTATAGCCCAGGCTGGTCCTGAACTCACTATGGAGCTCAGGCTGACCTTGGACTCACAGCAATCTTCCTGCCTCAGCCTCTTGGGTTCTGGAATTACAGGTGTGCACCACCACACCTGGCTTTAAGTGGTGCTGGGGAATCGAACTCAGGAACTTGTGCTTGCAAGGCAAATGCCTTAACCACTGTGCCATTTCTCCGGCACCCATTATCCCATTTTAACACTGATTTCCTGTAGATGAAACCTTAGTTCTATTTACATGTTCCAAAAAATTTGCTACCAGGATATTTCTGATTTTTTGCTTGTTTGATATTAGTCATAAATTGGACTATGGAATGTGAAAGGCAGGAGTGGAATGGAGGTGTAGCTCAGAGGTTGGAGCCCTTGCCTAGCACGTGCACGGTCCTGGTTACATCTGCCAGCACTATGTAACTGGGCATGGTGGTGCACGCCTGTAATTCCAGCACTCGGGAGGCTGAGACAGGAGGATTGCTGTGAGTCCAAGGCCAGCCTGGGCTCCAAAGTGAGTTCAGAACCAGCTTGGGCTACAGAGTGAGACACTGTCTCAAAAAAAAAAAAAACAAAAAAAAAAAACAAAAAACAAAAAAACCTAAAACCTTTTTTCTTCTTTTTTTGGGTGGTACTGGGGATCTTCTCATTGAGTTATATCTACAGCCCTTTTTTTTTTTTTTTTGAGACAGGGTCCTGGTTAAGAAAAAAACCACAAATCAAAAACAACAACAAAAAACTTTAAAACCTTTCAAGTTGTAAGAGCTACGTACAAACCAGACCTGGTGGTGTAGGCCTGTAATCTGGGAGGCTGAGGCAGGAGGAGTTAAGTTTGAGTCCAACCTGGGCAACTTAACAATTTAGTGAGAAAAGAACAAACAACAATGAAAACAATTTAGTGAGTCTCTGACTCAAAATCAACACTAAAAATGGGCTGGGGATACAGCTCAGCGTGAAGGGACTGGGCCTGATCGTCAGTACCCAAAACAAAGAACTACAATTGAAGACACAGAATCACGCAATTGAGGAGGAGGCCATTTCCCTACCCCCATTTACAGGTGACAGGTGAGGGGAGGAAACCACCACAGAGAGGCCAAGGAACTTGCCTGGGGCCGCTTGGGGCAGACGAAGCAGTCCACACTGCAGCCCACGGATGTGGGCCTCCAGGTATAACACCTGGAGATCCGCTCTAGACCCGTCTGGTATGGGTTCTGCCTTAAGTTGGCTCCTTCCTCTCGGACAGTTCTGTGACCTTTACTTCCTTTCTGCTTGGCTGATTCAAGACCCCAGGAAGCCTGGCTTCCTGTCAGGGGCAGTTTGAGGGCAGTCTGCAGAGAGCAGACTCGACAATGTGGTGACCGGCCTGTACAAGCCCGCCGAGGGCCGGGGTGGGCGCGGGCTCACCGGGTGCCGTGTGCCTACACGTGTGTGCACACACACACACGCACGCATGCGCGCGCGCACACACACACACACACACACACACACACACACACACACACACACGCTCCAAATGCAACCAATCGCAGCGAAGCATTAACAGTGGGAGACACAAGCAGGCACTGAAAAGTAAGAGCACAGCAACTGGTGGACAGGCTTGGGGATACCAGAAATGCTTTACAATTCTACTGATTTCCTTTAAAAAAGTTTCTGCTTTCATTAGCAAGGTGGAAAAGATAGAGATTCTTTGTACCCACTGATTTTAAAATTTTTATTTATTTTTTATATTAAGGTGAGGGGCTGAAGGAATGGCTCAGCAGTTGAAGCGCTTGGTAGTAAGACAAGCGCTAAGTATGTGGTTCGATTCCCCAACACCACATCTGCCGGGAGTGGTGGCGCACACCTGTTATCCTAGCACTTGGAAGGCAGAGACAGGAGGACTGCCGTGAATCGAATGCCAGCCTGGGCTCCATAGTGAGTTCAGGATCAGCCTAGCTACACAGTGAGACCCTGACTCAAAAAAATTTAAAAATAAAAATAAAAATCAGGGTGAAATTCCCACGACATAAAATTCTCTCTCTCTCTTTTTTGGATAGTCTTGCTTTGAAGTCAAGGCTGGTCCTGAACTCACCATGTAGCACAGGCTGTCCTATAACACGTGACAATCTTCCCGCCTCAGCCTCCTGAGTGCTGGAATTACAGATGTGTGCCATTATACCCAGCTATTACATGGTACTGGGAGATCAAACCAAAATTCTCCACTTTATTTTAGAAATAGGGTCTCACTCTGCAGCCCATACTGGTTCTGAACTCGCAATATAACCCAGGCTTGGCTTGAACTCATGGCAATCCTCCTGCCTCAGCCTCCCTAGTGATTGGATTATAGGCATGCATCACCACACCCAGCTTATGTGGTGTTGGGGAATAGAACCCAGGGCCATGAGCTTGCTAGGCAGATGTTTAACTGCTGAGCTATTCCTCCAGCCCAACTTCTCTACCTAGTTCCAAAACACTTTCACTATTCCCAAAGAAACCCTTGCGTCCATTCAGCAGTGCCCACCCATCTTCCCCATCCCCAGCCCCTGGCAACCGCAATGACCTTGCAGAGTGCTGCCTCTCCCATCCTGCCAGATGGCCCTGATGGTCACGCCACAAAGGACTGCGTATCTCTGGCCACACTTAGCGCCCTGCCCGTCACATGGCCTCTGCCACGGTCTGCTCCTCTTGCCCTCCATCATTTTCCCCAACAACAAGCGCTCTAGCCTCAGATCAGTAGATCAAAGTTAGGATTTTTCATAGGGTATTACTGAGACACAAAGAGAGGGGGGGAGAGAGAGAGAGAAAGAGAGAGAGAGAGAGAGAATCTTAGAAGAGATCAATGGTGACTTTCATAGAGCATTTTAAAAAGAAGAAAAAAGCAAATGTGAGTCTGCAAGCAATCTTTTTCATTTAATTTATTAATTTAATTATTTATTTTTGATATGGGGTATCATTCTGTAGCCCAGTCTGGTCCTGAACTCACTATGGAGCCCAGGCTGGCCTTGGACTCACGGTAATCCTCTTGCCTCAGCCTCCTGAGTGCTGGGATTGCAGGTGTGCGTCAGCATGCCGGGCTTATGTGGTGCTGGGGAATTGAACTCAGGTACTTAGCAAGCGCTTTAACTGCTGAGTTATTCCTCTAGCCCACAATCTTTTTTACACTATTTTTAAAAGAAAAACAATGCATGCATAGAGTAACATAGACATACATCTCACTGTTCCATCTCAAAGCACACCGTTGCAACACCCTTCAATCCTCACCATTCCTCTGATTCCTTCAACCACCCCCCCTCCCCACCTTTTTGTTTTTGGATACACGGTCTTGTCTGTAATCCAGGCTGGTCCTGAACTCACTGCATAGCCCAGGCTGACCTTAAACTCCCAGCAATCCCTGCCTCGGCCTCCTGAGTGCGGGAATAACAGATAAGCACCACCGTGACCAGTTTATGTGGTGCTGGGGACTGAGCTCAGGCCCTGGCTAGCAGGCTCCCTGACCGCTGAGCCACACGCCCAGCCCCTCCCACGTCCCTCGGAGGCCACCCTAGTGCTCGATTTTGTGGCAACCCGCTCCTTGCTGAGCAGGCTCATCAATGCTCTGGCTTAATGTTGCTTGCCCCTTGACTTTACAAGAACGGACTTAGACTGTACTGGCTCTGGTGCAATGGCGCGTTGGCTCCGGTCGGGCTGTGAGGCTGTTCGTTCCTACTGCCGTGTGGTGGCTGGTATTCGATGGCATTGCATGGAGGTTTACTTAATCTACTGTTGACGTGTATCTGGGTTTTCTCTAGCAGGGCCGATTAGGAATCATGCTGCTATGGACACTCCTGTGCCTTCTTTTTGGGGCTGCTGGGGATGGAACCCAAGGCCTCATGCGCGCTGGGCACTAACTATGTAGTCTACCCCTGAGCTGGCCCACCCTTGGCCCCTAGTGTACAAATTCGTATGTCACTGCTGGGCCTCTCCCTAGCGTGAAACCGCCAGGTCACAGAGCATGGTCATTATCTTTCACAATGAAAAAGGTTGCCAGGCTTAGGAGGGCAGGCCTGTGTTCCCAGTGTTCTGGAAGGCTGGGGCGGAAGGATTGTGAGTTTGAGCCCAGCCCGGGCAACTGAGCACTTGATGAGACCCTCTGAAAATAAAAATGAAATTGGTGCTGGGGATAGAGCTCAGCGTGAAGGCTGGTGGCTTAATGTCCAGCACCATGCCACAGGGAGAAAAGAAAAGGAAAAAAAAAAAAAAAGGTTAAGTTTGCACCCAGCTATGCTGGAGAGAGTCCATTCATTGCCCAACACCACTGGCAGCCTTTAAAATGTTTGTCCTGCTGGATGTGCGGTGCCGCGATATCTCATCATGATCTTAGCTAATTCCCTGAGTATTACTGAGGTCGAACACTTTGAAAGTATGTTTCTTGGTCATCCAGATACCTTTTCCGGTGAGTTTTGTGTTGGAGTCTTTCAGCTAGCTTTCCTTCGGGTGTTTTTTCCTTACCAATCTATAGGAGTTCTTTACATATTCTAGATGTGAACCCTTTGTTCTGCATGTTGCAAATGTTCCTTCCCATGTGGCCTGCCTCCATAGCTTTTTAATGATCTCTTTTGATGTACAGAATTTTCTTTTTAATTTTTGAGGTACTGGGAGCCAACCCTGGCACTTGTGGTGTATGCTTAGCAAGCAAGCTATGCCCCCAGCCCAATGAGCAGAAATTCTTTTTTTTTTTTTTTTTTTTTTTGAGACAGGGTCTCACTCTGTATGTAATCCATGCTGGTTCTGGACTCACTATGGAGCCCAGGCTACACGGCAAACTTCCTGCCTCAGTCTCCTAAGTGCTGAGATCACAGGTGTGCACCACCACACCTGGCTTTATGTGGTGCTGGGGAATCAAACTCAGGACCTTGTGCTTGCTAGGCCAGCACTTTCACTGCTGCGCCATTTCTCCAGCCCCAGAAATTCTCAACTTTAGAGTCCAATTTCTTGTTTTTTAGCTGGTGTTTTTTGTGTTCCTCACTCAGATCATGAAGACATTCTTTAATATTACCTTTTGATTCTGGGCTTTCTCTCACAGCCACTTGTGGCCATTTAAACAGAGATGAATTAAAACAAGATAAAATAAAAATCCCAGTCCTTCAGCTGCCTATATTGAATAGTTCACGTCATAGAATATTTATTTTTTTTTCGTCTGTCTGGTACAGGTAGGTCCAACCCGCAGCCCACTGTGTTTCTGCACTTAATTTTTTGAAATTTTATAATAAATTTAAAAGGAAGTTTTAGTGTTTATATACAGCTCAGTAACTATAACACACATATTTATATAAGGCCCAAGATAGTTATTCTCTTTACTGAAAAAAAAGGAAGCAAAAAAAAAAAAAAAAAAGCCAGGCTTCGGGCTAGAACAGCTGTTGGAAGCTTTGCTGTGCTTTCACACCGAGATCTATAATCTAGCTGGGTGAGGCGGCGCATACCTGCAATGCCAGTGCTCTGGGAGGCTGAGGCAAGAGGATTGCGAATTCAAGCCTAGTCTGGGCATGTCAGTGACTCATGGAGACCCTATCTCAAAATAAAAATAGAAGAAAGGGCCCGGCATGTGGCTCAGCGTGAAGGTCCTGGGTTCAAGCCTTAGTATCAAAGAAACTCACAAGCAGCCCTGCCGGGAACACCACCAAAACAAAAGGCAAACAAAAACACACTGAGATCTGCAACCTATGTGGAATTAACTTTGGTTTGTGGTGTGGGCGCAGGTGAGGTTTCCTGCTTTCCCCTCCTGGTGAAGGGCGCAGTCCCTCCCCACTTCCCGTGTCCCCTCTGACGTCCATCAGGGTCCTAACACAGTGCGTGCATTTCTGGCCTCTGCCTTCCGATCTTTGCACCCAAGTCACATTGTCTCCATTTCTGTGGCTTGAAGGGGGTTGGTGTCTGGTAGGGTAGGTCCTCTTACCTAGTGTTCCTCCAGGAAAGTTCTTGGGTCCCTCGAGTCCTAATATAGTAATTAAATCGTTTATCGTGCTCCACAAACATCCATGATTGAAGATTTTTGATACGGTTGTGTTTAATCTATAGACTTGTAAGAGTGTCTTAGTCGCTTTGCTGTAAGGAGAGGGTTATTTCAATTCATAGTTTTCAAGGTCTCAGCCCACGCATGGTTGGCAATGGTGGAAGGGCCTGGGAGAACAGTGCTCATCTCTAATAGCCAAGAAGCACAAAGAGAGAGAGGGAAGGAGGGAGGGGGCAGAAAGACAGACAGAGAAACAGGGACACAGAGACAGAGAGGAGAAGGAGCCACGAGCGAGAGTATGTGTTTCCAGGCTAGGCCCAGTGAGCCGTCCCTCCACCAGGTCCCATATCCTACAGCACACGAAGTCGTCTATGAATAATCCACCTAGGAGTGTCATGCTTCTGTGATCTAACCACTTTTGGAACAATGAGACTTCTGGGGACATTTTACATTTAAACCATACAAAGGAGAGAAGAGATACCTTGATACCTTTGAACCTCTCAAGGCACGAGCACCGTGTTTGGAGGTTCAGGTGTCCAGAAATGAGTGCTGTGATGCAAAGTGGGGTGCACGAGTTTCAGAGGCATTGGCACTTGTGAAAGTGGGGAGATGCAGAACTGGAAAGAGAAGGAGCAAACTCAGGCCCTATGCAAGCTTTGACCACCGTGATGGGGAGCAGAGGGGCATAGACTACATGAACGGTGTCCTGCATGGGCTGAAATGTCCACGCGGAGTCATGAAAGTGGGCTGCCCTGGGAGGGGCAGGAAGGCTGGGGCCTCAGGCCAAGCATCCTTGGCAGCTGAGGCAAGCCCCAAGGAGCTCAAGGCAGGGAGGCAGGGGATGTGCCCTCCCCATGGCGGGGCAACACTCAGATGAAAGAGGATGGGGTGCGCCTGGTACGTCTACACTCCAACTCTTGTACCCCTTGGGCCCACTTCTCTGTATGCACTCCCAGACTCCGTGGGCCTCGTTCTAGAAGAGGGGGGAGGTCAGTGGGATGGGTTATGGTTCCCTTCACTGCAATTGATCTCGGGGTTAATTCTAGTTTCTAAGTAATTCTGATTAATGCTAGATCTCCCTCACCCTCAGCTATTACCTTTGCCGGTCCCAGTGGCTGAGTGGCTGGAATGACCACACATTTTCTGAGTGTCCCTGAGTGTTTTCAAGGTTCACCTCCATCCCTCTACTGTGAGGATGTCTTGCCAACTTTGCAGTCACCTCGTGCTCCTCCAGAGGGTTCAACATGATGTCATCAAGGTAACGAATCAATGGGATATTTTGTGGGATGTCAGCATGGTCAAGATCTCTTTGGACTATGCAAGAGGGTGGGAATGTTATACAACCTGGGACCAGAGAAATAATTGTCCAGTGGGATTGAGGACTCAGAGGGACTATCTTAAGCTGAACTTTGTCTAAGATCCCCTTTTAACGTTTAAGTCTAAAATGTCCCCCAGAAGTCTCCTGTGTCTGTGAGCTGAGTCATGGGAATGCTGTGCTCCATGGGGGATTAACCCATGCTGGCTTGTGTGCTGTGGGGAGCTGGGGCATGGACAGGGGGATGGGTCACTGGAGGCGTGACCTGGAAGGCTGTACCTCCTCCCTTGCCCACCGCTCCCTTCTCTCTGCGTTCTGGTTGTGAAGGGATAAGTAGCTGCCTTCTGCCAGGCCCTTTCCTGCCTTGGATCTGCCTAGTCATGCTTGGAGCTCTAAAACTGTGAGCTAAAATAAACCTCTCCTCTTTAAGGTGTGGGGCCTGGGTATTGTGTCACAGCAACAAGAAACCGACTAGGACAACTTCCTATTCCAAATGGGGGCACCACAGTGATGCCTCAAATTGAGAATCAGTGTCACCTCAGACCAGATCTTTGTGTTCACCAGATCTTTGAAGTGTTCTGGGTACTTTTCTTTCCCCACTGTGGATTTACACAAGCACGTGACCACAGCTCCCTTTGGGTATGACTGGGGAAATAACAACCATGTGTTACTTGTGTGGTAAGGCAAGGTCTTTCCTGGGGACCTGGCCACAGGGCAAAAGGACACTGCATTTTTACTGTGTTGATCATTCTCAGCCTCCGAGCCAAGTGGCTTTGATTTCTTCTGTGGGTGTGACATGTGCGGTACTCCTGTGGGCTGCCCATCTATTTCGTCCTGTAGGATGCTTGCTTCTAATAGCCATTTCCCTAATTCCCTGGGGCGAAGTGGCCTTGGGGGTCATATTGACCTTGCCTGTAACTGCAACCTCTTTTCCACAATGAGCCTCAACTGTTTCAGGCTCTATCCTTCCCATTGCTACCAATGAGCTGCCCTGTGCCTGCTGGGGCCTGTGAGGAGAGTCCCTGCTGAATCCTGTCCCCAGCACACTCCAGACAGCCTGTGGAACAACACTCCCAGTGTTCTTCTGACTACCTAACCCCCTTTCAGTTTCTTCTTATGTCCTTGTACTTCTGTCATGGCAAAGCTAGAATCTTAACTTTGCTTAGCATAGGCCATCACTCTGCCATGCTTCTAGCAGTGAGTTTGTACCTAGAGTTCTCGCCAGGTTGTTTTTTTTGTTTGTTTGTTTGTTTTTTGAGGCAGGGTCTCACTCCATAGCCCAGGCTGGTCCCAAACTCACTAAGCAGCCTGGAGGCTGCCACTGAATTTGTGGTAATCCTCCTGCCTCAGCTTTTCTCAGACATGCACCACCATGCCCATCTTTGTGGTGCTGGAGAATTGAACCCGGGCCTGATGCTTGCTAGGCAACTGCTCTTACCTCTGTGCTATTCCCCCAGCCTGCCCGCCCCCTCCTCCCCCCACCAAGGTTCTCACTCTGCTGTACAGGCTGGTCCTGAACTCACTAGATAGCCTAGGCTGGCACTGACCACATGGTACTCCTGCCTTAGCCTCCCTAGTGCTAGGATTATAGGTGTGTGCCATCATACCCTGCTTTATGTGGTGCTGGGGGAATCAAACCCAGGGCCTTGAGCTTTCTTGGCAAAAGCTTTAACCACTGAGCTATTCCTCCAACCCAAGAACAGCCTTTTTCCATGTAGTCCAGGCTTGCCTCGTACTCACCACTGAGCCCCAGCTGGCCTCTAACTTACTATCCTCTGCCTCGGCCTCCTGAGTGCTGGTATTACAGGAGTGTGCATTACCTGTGCCTGTGCATAGGCTGTCAAATTGTCTAGCTCAGGAAGGTACTCCCAAGGCAACAGGCTCCTCTTTACCCAATTTTATACTTTGATCTCTTTGACTAAGCACCATCAGCATCCGGTCCCGAGCTACAGGCAAGTCTGGTGGTTAAATCACTTGCTTAGCATGTGCAAGGCCCTGGGTTCAATTCCTTGGTACCACATAAAATCATTAGCTGGGCATAGTGGCATACACATGTGACCCCAGCAATGAGAGGCTGAGACAGGAGGATTGCCTTGAGTTCAAGGCCAGCCCAGGCTACACAGTAACTTCAGGACTAGCCTGGACTATAGAGTAAGACCTTGTCTCAAAAACAAAAAATGGTCAGTGCGCTGGAAGGAAACTCTGTTCCCTTGGATAAGAAATACAGACACAAGGGCGATAACTCCAAAGAAGCTGAACCCTGAGACTCTTGTGAATCTTCTGCACCTGTAGTGACACTAGCATTTCCACTTGGTAGAGGACCATATAGAAGACTCTCCCCCAAGAATCTGGTTCCTCTCAGAACTCTCCTTCCTCAGGCACTGTGCCCTTAACTAGCTTAAGACATAACAGAACCAGTAAAGAATATGATGGGCCCAGTGAAGGAAGAAATGAAATGTACCCCACAAAAGAGCTGCAAAGTCTAGCAGGGAATATGGTCTTCAACTAGACCAGTCCCTTGTGTCAAGAGGCTGGGGACCACTGGGTCTGAGCATTCACTTTGAACTGGACACACTTCTTATTTGCCAAGAGTAAAAGTTTGGGCCATCGATCTGCTACCTTGGGTCAAGGGCTATCTGAGAGTCCCCTCCTACCAACCATTTTGGGACTAGCCAGTCCCAAATCCCACCGTGCCACCTGCTTTCTCAGATCACTCCTCGAGGCTCCTCTGGTAGGCTGAGTCCTCCTGGGCAGGTGGGGGCCTGAGCTCCAGATGTGCACAGGGATCAATGCTTGGGAAGGGAAGGGGAGGGGCAAGAGCACTGGAGGAAGGGCCAACAGGCAGAGCTTTCGCATTGGGGAGCAACGTGGTGGGGAGTGGGCTTCAGCTGGTGGAATGTCCTGTGCTAGGTGGGGACAGCCAGGCTTTGCTCAGCCACTAGCTGTATGCTGCCCTGGGACCCAGGTAACCCCTGGCAAGGCTGCTGCCTGTCTACAGGCGAGGTGGATCTGGAGGAGCTAGCAGCTGGAGGCTGTCTGCTGACTGCATCTGTACAGCTGAGCAGGAAGTTCCTCCTTGAAGGGCATCTAGGTGACATTCCCATGCCTGGGGCACATGGCACATTCCCCCTTTGCTTAGATTTTCCTCTACACCTGTTTAGTTTTGCATAGAGGTTGGCACAATATTCCTCAGATTTAGTTCTATCTAGCTTGTATTTTGAAAGCTATCTTTGAAAACTTTTTGTATTCTTCATTACTGCTTTATAGAGTACATATTGCAGAAATGTACAATGGTGGTACAGATGTGTAATGCCTGCACTCTGGGAAGCTGAGGCAGAAGGATCACAAGCTTGAGCCCAGCCTGAGTGACCTGGCCAGTCACCAAGACTCTGTTTCAAAATAAAAATCTCAAAAAAAAAAAAAAATCTCAAGTACTGAAAAAAAAAAAGCATTAGGAACCCCTTCTAAACTCATTAGTTTTGTATATTTCTCTTTTTTTATGGATCTTTTCTTTTTTTTTTGAGACAGTCTCTGTAGCTGGCTCTAAACTCACTATGTAGCCCAGGCTGGCCTTGGACTCACAGTGATCCTCCTGCCCCAGCCTCTCAGAGTGCTGGGACTGTAGGTGTGTGCCACCACGCTGGCTTTCTGTGGTGCTGGGGAGCCGAACTCAGGGCCTTGTGTTTGCCTGCCAAATGCTTTAACAGCTACAGAGCGAAACCCTGTCTCAAAAAAAAAAAAAAAAAAATACTGAGCTGGGGATGTAGCTCAATGTGAAGGCCTGGGCTTAATCTCTAGTACTTCACATACAAAAAAGTTCTTCTCTAATACTTCACTAATATGGAGCATTACATTGATTTTTGGATGTTTGATGAACCCAGTAAACCCCTCTGGATTTTGATATATTGTCTTCTTCTAGTTTCTTTTTTTGTGTGTGTGAGGATGATAATGGGGATGGACCTAGGGCCTGCGCCCTGAGCTACACTCCCAGCTCGTATTTATTGTTGATTTTGAGACAGACTCACTAAGTTGTTAAATTACCTAGGATGGGCTCAAATTTTAGATCTTCCTGCTTCAGCCTTCCAGAGTGCTGGCTTGTATGATCTTCTTTACATATTGCTTGATTCAGTTGCTGATTTTTTTTTTTTTTTTTTTGAGACAGGGTCTTGGCTCTATAGTCCAGCCTGATCCGGAACTCACTGGAATAGCCCAGGCTGGCCTTGGATTCAGAACAATCTGTCTGCTTCAACCTCTGAGTGTGGAGATTATAGGCGTGTGCCACCATGCCCAGCTTTAAATGGTGCTGGGGAATAGAACTCAGGGCCTGGCACTGGCAAGACAAGCGCTTTAATCACTATGCCATTCCTCCAGCCCACCCCCTTTCTTTTTTTATTTTTGAGACAGGGTCTTGGCTCTGTAGTCCCTCCTGCTCCTGAACTCACTGTGTAGCCCAGGATGGCCTCCAGCTCACTACAATCCTCCTGCCTCAGCCTCCTAAGTGCTAGGATGACAGGTATGCACCATCACGCTGTGCTTATGTGCTGCTGGGAGCCAAGCCCAGGGCCTTGAGCGCGCGAGACAAACGCTTTAACTGCTGTGCTACTCCTCCAGCCGTAGCATGCTTATGATTTTCTTAGGAATTTTGCGTTCAAGCTTATCATGAGGTTAGCCTGTTGTTTCCCATTTCTTTTTCAGTATCCTTGCCAAGTTTTATTAGTTATGTAGGCCTCATAGACAGAGCTAGGAATCATTCAAGAGTTTGTCTAGGGTTTGTGCTATTTTTTTCCTTAAATATAACTCACTGGTGAAGCTACCTGGGTCTCGTATTTTCTTTGTGGGAAGATTTTAACGTATAGACTTAATTTTTAAAAATAGATACAGGGGACTGGAGAAATGGCACAGTGGCTAAAGTGCTTGCCTAGCAAGCTCAGGGCCCTGAGTTTGATTCCCCTGTGCCACAAAAAACTGGATGTGGTGGTGCATGCCTGTAATTCCAGCACTCGGGAGGCTGAGGCAGGAGGATTGCCCTTGAGTCCAAGGGTAGCTTGGGCTATGTGGTGAGATCATGACACGCCTGGGCTACAGAGGAAGTTCTTATCTCAAAAAAAAAAAAAAAAAAACACAAATGGATACAGACTTATTTAGCTTTTCTATATTGTATTGTACCAGTTCAGTAAATTGTATTTTCAAGAAATCTGTCTATTTTAATACAATTTTCTTTTTTTTTTTAATTTTTGAGACAGGGTCTTGCTCTGTCATGTAGGCTGATCCTGAACTCACTATGTAGTCCAGGCTGGCCTTGGACTCACAGTAATCTTCCTGCCTCAGCCTCCTGAGTACTGGGATTACAGCTGTATGCCACTAAGCCTGGCTCATTATTTATTTAATGACTGAAAAAACCTACAGAAACATTCCCATTCCCTCCCTCTTTTTATTCCCCCTTTTTCTTTTGTGGTACTAGAGACTGAACACAGGGCCTTCATATTGAACATAGCCACCACATTTTTATTTTTATTTATCTATTTATTTTTTGAGACAGGGTCTTGCTCTGAGGCCCAGGCTGGTCCTGAACTCACTAAGTAGCCCAGCTGGTCTTGGACTCACAGCAATGCTTCCGTCTCAGCCTCCGGAGTGCTGGGATTATAGGCATGTGCCATACAGCCTGGTCCCTTTTCTTTTCTTTCTTTTATTTATTTATTTATTTTTGAGACAGGGGTCTTGCTCTGTAGCCCAGGCTGGTCCTGAACTCACTATGGAGCCCAGGCTGGCCTTGGACTCAAGGCAATCCTCCTGCCTCAGCCTCCCGAGTGCTGGGACAGGCGTGGGCTCCCATGTCCGGTTTATGTGGTGCTAGGGAACTGAACTCAGGTACTTGGCACTTGACTTCCTGTTTGCTAGGCAATCGCTTTAACTGCTGAGTCATTCCTCCAGTGGCCCCTTTCATTTTTGACAACAATTATTTATATCATTTTAGGGGGACACAGTGTCTTTTGCTCTTGCAGGATGTCCAGGAACTCCTGGGCTCCTGCCATCCTCCAGCCTTAGCCTTCTGAGTGGCTTAAACTACAGGAGTACACTTTTAACTGTTGTTTAAAAAATTAGTCTCACTGTGGATTTTTTCTTTTTATTGACCTTTCAAATAATTTTTGACTAACATTTCTCTGCATTTTGTGCTTAATTAGCTATTGCTTTGCTCATTTTTATTTCAGTCTTATTTTCCAATATACACAGTTAGTAACACAGCTTTCAATTTAAGTAAGGCTTTAGCTAAATTTCAATTTTGGGATTTGATATATTGTTTTCCCTCTTTCTTTGCTAGTGATGGAAGTCAAGACCTTGCTCATGCTACACAACTGCCCGGTCACTGTGGGTATAATTTCATTTAGCTTTCAGTTTAAAATATTTTTCTCTTCTTTTTTGAGACAGGCTCACTCTCTGTAATCTGAACTGGTCATGAACTCACTATGTAGCCCAGGCTGGCCTTGAACTCACAATCCTCCTGTCTCAGCCTCCTGAGTACTGGGGGAATCAAACTCAGGGCCCCTTGCTATGCAAGCCAAATTTTTTTTCTAATATTCACTATGATTTTTAAAAATTCAGAGCTATTTAGGAGTAGTTTTTGCGCATGTAGGTATTTTCTACTAACCTTTTTAAATTCTTATTTTCTAGCTTAGTTGCATCACTGTCTGAGAATGTACTCGGCAAGATTCAGATCATTTGAAATTCGTTGAGACTTGCTATATTGCCCAGCATTTCATAAACATTCCATGTACACTTGAAAAGAATCTGTGACCTGTGGTTGTGGGCGCCCTGCTCTATGAATGTCCTTTGGTTAAAGTTTGCTTATCCAGTTGTTCGGATCCATTTCGTACTAATTATGCATCTCCTTGTTTTAACAGTTACTGACATATATAACTTTCGCTACAACTGCAACTTTAAGTGGCTCTCTTTGTAATTCCAATCATATTTTGCTTTATATATTTTGAAGCTGTGTATATTAAGTACACACACCAGTCTGGAATCATCATCTTCTTGGCTAATCAAGCGTATTATTATACTGCGTCCCTCTTTAGGAGTGCTTTTAGGCTTAAAGCCTTTCTTCTGGTTAGTTATTACATGACTTATCTTTTAAAATAAAAAAAAAACTTGTAGAATATATACATAAAACTCATCATCTTAACTATTTTTAAGTAAATAGTTCAGTGATGTTAAGTGCTTGCACATTGTTTTGCAGTCGATCTCCTGAACTCTTCTCATCTTACAAAACTAAAAATCTGTATCCAATAAACAACTCCCCATTCCCTCTTCCCTTCAAGCTCCTGGCAATGATTTTCTACTTTCTGTCTCTAAGAATTTGCCTCATCCAGGAATCTAGGCGGAATCATTCATTATTCTTTAGGTCCGGTTTATTTCACTAGCATAATCCTAAGGTTCATCCAACTGTCATAATTTTCTCCCTTTCTAAGGCTGATAACATGGCACTATTATTTATCCATTCATCTGCTGAAGAACACTTGGGTGGCTATCACGATCCGGCTATGTTGAATAATGCTGCCTTAGATGTGGGTGTACAAATGGTCTCTGTTTACATTTTTGAGGAACCATCTGGGTGAGGTGGCACACAACTGTAATTCCAACACTGGAAGATTGAGGCCGAAGGACCCCAGGTTTGGGTGCAACTTCGTGATTTAGTGAGACCTACTTCAAAATAAAAGAGCCGGCGATGTGGCTCTGTTTATTAGGGTTTAAGGATAAAGAAGCTCAGACCTCACACTCGAACGTGTCATAAAAACAAAAGGCAACCATTAGGTCATTCCATGTCAGTGGCTAAATGAGTGCGACACGGGAGCTGGAAGGGGAGGAAGTGGGCGACTCTGGAAAGGGGACTCTGAGCCTTCCTTAGAAGGGAGAGGCATTCCATTGTGCAGCTGCAGACCGAGGGCGCCACGTCCTCCCATCCCAGTGGCTCCCAGATCCAATCTTCCCAGACATCCCCGGCTTCTCCGGAGCTGTAAGAATCTGGGTGACTCAGGGGAGGTCCTTCCCCAGCACGCCTGCTCTCAGCCGGCTAGGAGTGACTCATTACCCGACGGTTCCCTCACGAGTGACCCCAGGCCAATCCCTTAATGAGTCCACACTTCTCTCATCTGGCCGGGACAAGTGCCGGGTGGAGTTTTTGGCTCCCTGGGGGCAGGGCTTCTGTCTGCCCCCGCCCAGGTCTTCTGGGAGGCTTCTGGTAGGATCCCGAGCAAGGCACAACCCAGCCCTAGGCCCTCCCTTTGCAGCCAAGGGTGGGGTGAAGCCAGCGCCCGCGAGTTCTTTCAGCTGGTGAGTCCTCTTAAACTGCGTTTTGTACCGAGCAAAGATTCGTAAGGTTTGGTGTCTTGGAGCATTTTTTTCCCCGGATTTTGGGTCCTGGGGATTGAACCCAGCAGGGCCTCACGAATGCAAAGCAGGCGCCCCATCAATGAGTTACACCCGTAGTCCGAAAGTTGTGGAGGATTTTTCTCTTATCAAAAGTTTTCCCGGGTGTGTGCGTGGGGGCGGGGGAGGAAGCAACTGCAGCAGGTCCCCTCAGTCGTTAAAGCAAACAGCCTAGATGTGCGGGGGCTGACCGTCTCCCTCGGAGGGGGGATCTGGGCTGCTAGACTCCAGGGCGCCGGGGAGCTTGGGGGTCGTCGGCACTGGGGCGCGGGCTTCGCGCTACCAAAGCAAAGGGGAGCGGAGCGGAGAGAGCTCGGTTCTCCCGCAGGGCAGAGAGCGGAGCAGATGCCCGCAGGGTCTTGCTCGGGTCCCCGGCAGGCCGGCGCCCGGTCACCTCATGCTTTCAGCACTCCGGTCGCAGCCAGGCGACTCCGAGCATTCCCCCTCCCTTCCCGCCCCCGAGGCGGAGCGGCGCCCGGGTTAGGCGCCCGGCGGGAACCCGGCAGGTGGACGGCTGCGGGCGCACCCATGTCCCAGCCCCGGACACCCCTCGGGTCACTCCCCCGCATCATGCCCTGGCGCGCCTCGGCGCCCCGCCTCCAGTCCGCAGCCAGCGCCCCAAATTACCTGCCCGAGGTCCCAGGTCGCAGCTCGGATCCAGCGGGGTGGATCCCGCCGAGTCCGGAGCCACGCTCCTAGGGGAGGGGTCCCCACCGCGAGGGGTCGCAGATCACGTTGCCAGGCGAAGGGCAGGCGGAACCGGGGTAAAAGTTGGCTTTAGCTTATCCCTCCCCCCCGTCCCTCCCGGCGTTTGGATAGTCGCTGGACTCGGGGGGGTGTGTGGGGGGACGCGGAGTCCACCCAGCTCCCCGAGCCCGATGGCCCCGGGGCGGCTCGCCAGGACGGAAGCTCCATCCCGTCGCGCGGGGCGGCCGAGGGACCCCGCGTGGCCGCCCGGAGCACGATCGCTCCCGGGCGTGCGCGGAAGCCCGGCACCGGGCCGCTCGCCGGAGCCCGCGGCTGACTGAACGCAGACGTGCGGGGTCTGCCGGGGCCAGAGGGCTGCGGGGCGAAAGGCGCCGGAGCGGCGGCCGCCGCGAGGGGAGGGAGCCCGGGGCCGGGAGAGAAAAGTAAACCCCAAAGGCACATTTTAAAGATGGGGTTGATTTGAAATGGAAACTCCCGCAGGCGGGGAAGGGGTCGGGCCGGGGGCGCGGGGACCTGCCGGCCACCCCCGGGCAACTTTCCGGCGGGAGGTGCGGCCGGAGGGGGCGGCGCCGGCGGCGGGAGGCGGGAGTCGGGGGCCGAGGGGGGGGGGAGTCACTTTAAAGGCTCTTTCTTACCCATAATGCTTTGTGGGGACGTTGACAAGTGGATCCAAGATGGCGTAGAAAGTAATGACAGGTAAGTCCTGACTTCCCCGTTCTCCCCTGCCGGGGCCGCTCCGTTGGCCTCTGGAGCCCTCCGCGGAGAGGCCCCGGCTGCTCCCGGGTGGCCTGGGCCCCGAGCGGCGCAGCCCCGGCGCGGGCGGAGGGCCCGGCGGCCTGCGCCGGGGCCTGGGAAGCGGGGCTCTGCGAGGCGAGGCCCGGACGCTGGGGCTGTTTACAGCTTCTTCCCGTTCTCGGGCCCCTTCCCCTCCGCTGGGGGCCGCGGCGCCCGGGACCCGGACCGAGGCGGGGACTCGCACCCCGGGCCGGGGGGCCCTGAGGGAGGGGGCTCCGGCTCGGGCCCCGCCGGGCGCGGAGCCGGGCTAGTCGCTGCCCTGCTCCGGGTCGCGGCTGGGGGTGGGGAGCGTGCGGGCCTCGCGCGCCCCGCTCGAATCCGCCCTCGGGGCTCGGACTTCCATCCGGGTGGGGCAGGAGCCGCAGGGGGCGTCGGGAAAAGTGGGTCAGAGGGGCACCCCCTCCTCGGCGAACGGTTCTGTGCTGGGGATTTACTTTGGTCGCTCCTGCCTCCCCCACCCCCCCGCTCCCCTCTTTGGAAATGCTTCTTGGCCCACAAAACACATCAACAAAAATAAAAGCCGACTGTCTTCCTGGGGATTCCTCAAGAGTCTTCTTTTTCTAGGGCTCTGCGACTGCAGTCTTACCTAGGGAACTTTGATGCCTCTCCCCTAATTTATTTGAGACTTCTGCCCCTCGCCTCTGAGGAGGTCCCCTCAGACAGGGCTGGAAGCCAGAATCTCCGGATTCTTCGTGGATTGGGATCCTGAGGTTTTGTTTGCAACTCAAAAATGATCATTTCTTCTCCCTTACAACTTACACTTTTCAGGCAGATCATTAATATAATAAAAAGTGTAACTGCAGAGACAGTGTGGATTCCTGGAACGGAGGAAGGAGGGAGGCTTTGCCTTGACATGTTAATTGTGCTCTCAAACTTGGGTGAGATTTCTTCTCATCATTTTTTTTTGAAAGTGAGATCAGTCCGTGGTGAAAGAATAACTATTACGATTTTGATTGGAACAGATTTTTAGATCTCTTATCTTACTGAAAGGAAGTGTTTTCATTTTTAGGGTGAAAGAAACATTTGCAAAACTGCATACTGGACCACTTTTGTAACTTTTTCCTTTTCAGTTGAGGCTGACAAAATGTTTTCTGTTGACAGTGTCTGTTTCTGGTATTGTACGGTCACATTTTATTTTTCTCTTTGCCTCAGGAATTGGAAGAAGTAATTGATCACAAATGAACTACAGTGCTGGTGAGATGTGTAAGGTGAGACTGCAGTTAAAAATGATTTCCTTTTTTTCCCTTAATCAACTCTGAAGGGCAAGGCTAAAAGTAAATAACTTGATGGGACTGGCTTGATTTTCTAAATATAACCTTAAGTCAAATGGGGTAGAGGTATGGACAGGGCTACGTTTAGAAATGAAAAAATACATCAAATGTACCAATCTTTTTAGTGACCTCAACATACTCAGGCATAGAGGGGCATAGCCATAGCCAAATGTTATTTGCAGCTATCGTTGACCAGTGTCTTTTCCAGGGGTAATTATAGTTTCCCTCTTCAGATTTCCTTGTGTAACTTTAATTGGATGTCTTAATTTTATCTGTTTTGATGTTCATCCCTTAAAAACTACATTGAGTGTAAGTGTGTGCAGAGTCTATGGGTCTTTTGTAAAATACGTGCTTTTCATTGGGCAGAATTATTTTAGGCAGATCACTCCAGTTTACGTTTTATTTTATTAAAAAAGTTATTTTTTGTAGTGCTAGGGATGGAACTCAGGGGTTCTCACATGATAAGCAAGTGCTATACCACTTAGCCACATGTTCAGGCCCGTGCTTTTATTTTCTGAAAAATGGAATAGTACTTTATCTCTGTATTTTGAAATGAAAATGTGTTGAATTCTGTTCAGCTTATTAGGAATAAGACTGGTCTGTCTTTATTTTCTGGTTATACATAGTGTGAATTCAAAGTATTGTTTTATTTAATCTAACTTTAACGCTGTGGATTTAAAGGACATTAGTGATAACATTGTTAGTGAGCAGCTGCTAAGTGCAAGGGGAGAGAGAAACGTTTGCTGATTTTACATTTTTCATACCAGGTTTTTTCACCTTTAAAAATATATGGTCAGGCTGGAGCTCAGTGGTTGAGGCACTGGCCTAACAAGCACAAGGCCCTGAGTTTGATTCCCCAGCACCACATAAGCTGGGTGTCGTAGTGCATGCCTGTAATCCCAGCACTTGGAGTCTGAGAACTGCCTTGAGTTCAAGGCCAGCCTGGGCTACATAATGAGTTCAGGACTAGCTTGGAGTATGGAGCTGAGATCTTGTCTCAAAAAAAAAAAAAAAAGAAAAACAAAAAACAAAAAATAAAAAAACCCCCCAATATATGTGGTTAATTGGTTATTGAACATCCACCTTCCTCTTCCTTGGCACATTTGGGCCTCTGGATTTTGAGATATTTCCATATATTTTCTATCAGTTTTAACAACTATTTAAAAAGAAAAAGCATGGTTTCAAGTGGACACACACACACACATACCCACACATACACGCCCATCTACCCCACTCAACCACTCAACTACCTACATTGGATGTAGACCACAATTCTTTTGTAAGTACACATAGCATATTTATTTAAGCTTGAGTCCCAGCAGCACTTTTGTGTATTATATATAATTTTAATTTTTATTCTTGGCAGAGCAAATATGGACTTTTAAATTTATATTCAGTTTGTACATGGAGATAGATTCGTGTCTTAGATCTGCCAGTTTGAACTTTTTATCTTATTTCTTTGAAACTTACAGATTATTCTGCAGAAAGGAACCAATTACCTACTTTTTTCTGTGGAGATATTTATCAGTTGTAGTCTAAAATTGAGTTTTTAGAAGTGGGTAATCTTGTGTGGCTAGTGGTGGTTGGCCTAAATTATGTTGGGACATTTTCTGGGTTTCATACACGTAGACAATTGTCATGTTCATGTCAGAGTGAAGCTACTAGTTGGCCACCAAATAACTTACACAAAAAATTTCAAAGTGGAAAATACTGTAGTACTGAAAGTTGTGCTGGAGTAGAAGTCTGTGTCTTTGAGCTGAAGAAAGACACACCTTTTCTAGTCTGTCTTTTGGCTGAGAAGCTAGGGCACTATTTTTAGTTAGGGTTGTATTTTTTGGGAGTCATTAAATACAGTCCTGTACCTCTCTATCATCTGGTAAACTTGCTTTTTGTAATGGTTAACAAGAAGTTTCATTTTCTGATAGCATAGACACTCAGCCAATATTGTAGAGTCTGTAGACACTCATGGACTGGCCAGTTTTTACTGGAGAGGGGAATAGACCAAAACAATAGCAGAAATCATTCCTACTTGCAAAGGGCCTTGTATAATTAAAAATTCTGCAGCATATTCACAAGAGGCTAAGAATATTACAGGGGATCCTGTAGGTAAGTAGACTAAATATTACAAATGAGTTTGTCTGCTCTGTTTAAAAAGTACATTGGCATTAATCTTGAATGTGCATCAGTCCATAAATTGTCAGACTATATTTAAGATCCAAACATGGCTCAGTACAAAAATAAGGTCCTTTTTCTGTGGTTTCAAGTATATAGACGATTTTGGGCCGAGTTTATGAATTATACTATTAAGAGAAGTGGGTAATATTATAACAACATTCTGAGCAAGATAATAAACTAAGGTAAATACACTTGCATTATTATTGCAAGTGTTACTGAATTTCTAAGTAATATTTTGAAATAATTTCTAGAAAACAAGTGTCATGCAGATCGTGTGGCCCTACCAGATACCTCATTTCAGTTCATGAATGTGTCAGGACTGCTGCTGTAGCATTGGCTGGAAGAAGCATGAAATTTGGTTTTAGGGCTGAGGGCGGTGCTCCAGGCTTAGTGGGCTTGCCTTGAGAGCCCATGGCCTTGGATTCTTTCTCTATCAGCCACATAGGCTGGGTGTGGTGGTGCATACTTTAATCCCAGCACTCAGGAGGCTGAAGCAGGAGGATACCCATGATTTGAGCCAGTCTCAGCTGCATTGTGAGTTCAGGACCAGCTTCGACTATAGAGCAAGACCCTGTCTCAAAACAAAACAAAAAGGGAAAATACAGACAGATATTGGTCTGACCAACTTCCCATTTGTGGATTGCTGGAATACTGCTTTTTACTGATCCTGAATCTGATAGAGTTGATAGTCCTCTTTTAAAGATTATTATAGATGTGACCTGAAGACGTTAAATAGATGTATACATTTATATTTATGTAATATATAAGTATATATTATTACTATATATAACATATAAAATAGTTTTGACAAGTTTTCAGTTATCTAAAAGAAATGGGAAGTTTTCCAACTTAAACTGGTAGGCATACCAAACTGTTTACTTTTTTTGAGACAAAGTCTTGCTCTGTAGCCCAGGCTTGTTCTGAACTTCCTATGTAACCCAGGCTGGCCCTGAACTCACAGCAATCCTCCTGCCGCAGTCTATTGAGTGCTGGGATTACAGGCGTGTGATAACACGCTGGCTTTGTATTATGCTGGGGAATCAAACTCAGGGCCTTGCACTTGCTAGGCAAGCACTTTAAACACTCTGCCATTCCTCTAGCCACTCAACTTGTTCACTCCTGTTAAGTTGTACTAGGTTCTCTTAAGAGCAGGAAGTTTTTTGGTAAAACCCAAGCTTATGCATTTGTCTTGGTTTTGAGTAAAAATCGGATTCATCATCAGATTCTTCATTTTTAATTTTTAATTAATTAATTAATTAATTTTTGAGACAGGGTCTCACTCTGTAGCCCAAACTGGTACTGAGGTCACTATGTAGCCCAGGCTGGCCTGGGACTCAAGACAGCCCTCCTGCCTCAGTCTCTGAGTGCTGGGATTACAGGCGTGCGCTCCCTCTCCGGGCTTTATCTGGCACTGGGGAATCAACTCTGGGGCTTTCACTTGCAAGGCAAGCGTGTTAATCACTCTGCCATTCCTCCAGCCCCATCAGATTCTTTAAAGAATGCACGGCATAATTTTTGACCATCCCGGTTTGAAGTAGAAGTGTTTGTGATTTTTATTTTTGTGCCATATTTTAGGTGTTCTTGATACATTTGAATTTACCTCTGATTTTTTTCTGTGGAAGTTTTCCTTGTTATGTTGGGAATGTTTCTGTAACACATGCTTCCTTTTAGTAGGCAGTGTGTTTAACTGATAGTTTAAAATTATGCATAAATCATGCATGCATATGATAAACTGATTTGAGTAATACTTCAGTATCTAAAGTAAAAAGTGATTAAAGAAGGCTGCTGTTCTCTTTCTCGAGTCCTGTTTTGCAGTGCTTTAGGAAAACCTTTCTGTTCCCAAATATACTGGCGGTTGTGGAAGGAAAGTGAGCAGTCAGGAGATGCATGGCTGTTTAACTAGTTTGAATGCTGTGCAAGGGACTGTTCTGTCCTTTCTTGCTGTGATGTCAAATAATAGTGACTGTCTTAAGCTATCATCAGTTTAAGATCACTGTAATTGAAATGTTAAACACTTAGACAACTCAGGTCTATGGTCCAGCTGGTAAAGTTTTAATTTAGAAAATAAATATTCATGAATCAAATTCTTATATTCTTGTTGGGTGGGACATGGTGGCAATGTGTGATTTTTTTTTTTTTTTTTGAAACAGAGTCTTTTGCTCTGTAGTCCAGGCTGGTCCTGAACTAACTATGTAGCCTAATCTGGCCTCAAACTCACGGCAGTCCTCCTGCCTCAGCCTCTCGAGTGCTGGGATTACAGGCTTGTGCCACCACACCCAACTTTTGTGGTGCTGGTGAATCTAACCTAGGTCTTTGAGGTTGCTAGACAAGCATTTTATCTGCTGAGCTACATTCCAAGAGCCCATCTATTGAATTCTGTGATAAGTTACACAATATATTTTTTTGTGAACTTTTCATAACTTATCAGCTCTTTTGATCCTTGTAACAACTCACAAGACAGTTACTTAGTTTTCAAAGGAGGAAACGTAGGCTTTCATGCGAACTAGTGTAGTATCACAAGCCAAAAAAATCGTGGGCGTGATGTTTCTTCTGGAAATCCTGTGCTCTGCTATCTCTAGTGCTATAGCTTTATCATTTTCTAACTGAAGGAAAGTAGACTGGGAGAAATGGACTTGCCCAAGCTCATACAGCTCAGTTGTAGCAAAATGATCTTTTGGAGGTTTGGTCTGTTGTTGGTTATGCTACATTTGATTAAATTACTACATACCAAAAAAGCAGATACTGTGAATAGTGGCCACATGTATTTCAGAACTGATACATTAGCCAGTGGTATTTTCTCCCCATTATTTAAAAGCTTCTTCTCTCTCTTTCAGAAATTATAAAGAGCTCTGATGGGCTATTTGGGCGATACCCAGTGCAGTGAACTGCAGGTGAGTAAGGCTTAGGGAGGGAAGTATCAGTTAGGAGCAATCTTGGCAATTCCTGGAAAGGGGCAAGAAGGACATTCTGTTACTGAGAATGTCTGGCCAGAAAGGATGAGGTGGGCCATAGGGGAGTGATGCAGGCCGAGTGAAGCAGTGGTGACCGGGATGCAGGATCAAAGTGCATTGCCTCTTCTGGAGAGGACTGGGTGGCAAACAGACGCTCTGAGAAGGGAGGGTAGGTTAATCTTCCACTTCAGCTTCAAATGAGTGGCTGTGTGGAGATACAGTGTGTCTGTGTGATTGAAACTGGAGAGGTCCTTCAGCTCCTGGGTCAACATGCTGGAGTGATAATAATCACCCTGTGCTCTGATGAACTGGTTAAGTTTTTTTTTTTTTTGGTTTTCTACTATGTGTCTTGAGTTATGAATGACTATATATATATACCTTTTTGAGGATCTGAATACTAAGCACAGATCAATAGGTACAAAAATTGAACTTTTCTCCTAAAGGCAGCCACTGGACCTGATGCTGTTTGCTCGCTTGCTTGCTCTTTCTTTTCTTTTTCATTCTCTCTCTCTCTTAACTGTGTCCAGGTCTCCTAGTTCTTTGATTTGTCCATGACTCCAGATTTCCTTTCACTGATAGAGACCATTGAAGAGTCAGCACACAGGTTTAGACAATCCCTTGGACTTGGCATGGTACAACTGTATACTTTTAAGGTTTATAGTGACATTTAGTCTTAGCTACTTGCTGGTGGTTAATGTAGTGATTATGTTTTTTTGCTTCTTGAATATTTGCTTTTCTTGCATGATCTGTCTTCCTCAAGTTTATGGGGTAAATGGAAGACAGATTAAGTGCATTTCTGGTTTGAAAACCTGAGGTCTGGGATAGATACAGGTTATCATGACAGAGAAGAGCATGAAAACTCTCCTCAAGGCTGGAGTGAGTGGTAGAGATCACTCATGGTACTTTTTTAGGCTAATCAGGCTTGTGTCCTCTATGGTGTTTGACCTTAACTTTCTTCCTGTTTTGTTGTTGTTGTTACTCGGGTTTGAACCTAGAGGTACTCATTATTGCTGACCTACATCCTAGCCCTTTATATATTTTATTTTGAGATGGGGTCTTGCTAAGTTGCCCAAGTTGGCTTTATTTTGTTTTATTTATTTTTCTTTTTTGAGACAGAGTCTCTCTGTAGTCCAGGCTGGTCCTGGACTCACTGTGTAGCCTAGGCTGGCCTTGAACTCAAGGCAGTCGCTGGCTTCAGTCTCCCAAATGCTGGAATTACGGGCATGTGCCACCACCAGGCCGACTTCAGACTTGTGGTATTCCTGCTTCCGCTACTCTAGAACTCAGGATTACAGATGTGTGCCACTGTGCCTGGTGGAAGCTTTTCTAATGTTGATGTTAAATAAATTATAAAATGTTTATTATCCTAAAAGGGAAGATTTTCTTTTTGGCATTTCATTTCAAAATATATGTTCTTCTAATTCAGTTTTAAGTATGGAATGTAATAATTTGACTTTGTTGAGGGGGTTCTAAGCATTGAATTCAAGGACTTTGCCCTGAGCTATGCCCCCAGCCTCTTTGATTTTTTATTTTGAGACAGGATATAGGTCAGTGCTAAAATACTGGCTCAATCCCTAGTACCTCAAGAAGGAAACCACTAGTCCCTCTTGTACGCTGGCCTGGAGGAGAGCTATGGCATTCTTCTTTGTCCTGATAACCTTTGTCTAGTCCAGACCTCAGGTTTTCAAATGACAGTAGTTCACTTGGTATTAGAGGTGTTTGCCATCATGCCTCATATAATTTTGTTTTTTTATTTTTTTGAGACAGGGTTTCACTCTGTATTGCAGGCTGGTCCTAAACTCACTGTGTAGTTCAGGCTGACCATGAACACATGGCGCTCCTGCCTCAGCCTCCTGAGTGCTGGGGTTATAGATGAGACCATGCTCAGCATAAATTCACTAAAAAATTTCAGGTCATGAAATATTTCTTATGTTATAGTTGTCATAATTTTAGCTTATATGCATAAAGGTTCTTTTAAAATTATTATTATTATTATTATTATTATTTTGAGACAGAGTCTTGCTTTGTAGCCCAGGCTGGTCCTGAACTCACTGGAATAGCCCAGGCTGACCTTGGACTCAGGACAATCTGCCTGTGCCTGCCTCAGCCTCCAGAGTGCTGGGATTACGGGCATGCGTCACTGCGCCCAGCCTTAGGTGGAGTGGGAGAATTGAAAGCGCTTGCAAGAAAGTGCTTAAACCACTGTACCATTCCTCCATTCCCAAGGTTTTAAAAATAATCCAAGTCATGCTTCCATAAGTTACCTAAGGCTTTCTATAGTAGTTAAGAATGCTGGTGGCTGGTTTTTAGTTAACACTTCAATGTACACCAGTAGAGATACTGTATTTTTTCTTTTTTCTTTATTGAGACATAGTCTCGCTCTGTAGCCCAGGCTGGTCCTGAACACACTTTGGAGCCCACGCTGGCCTTGGACTCAGGGCGATCCTTTTGCCTCAGCCTCCCGAACGCTGGGATTACAGGTGTGTGCCACCACACGCGGCTTATGTGGTGCTCCCGAACGCTGGGATTACAGGTGTGTGCCACCACACGCGGCTTATGTGGTGCTGGGGAATCGAACTCAGGTACTTAGCACTTGACTTAGCGCTTGCTAGGCAAGCGCTTTAATTGCTGAGCCATTCCTCCAGCCTTGTATTTTTTCTAATTATATCTCTAGGATAAATTCTGGAGGCCATTATTATGCTAAAGGGTAGGTATATCACTTTTGATATGTATTGCCATACTGTTTTCAGACTATACCAATTTGTACTTTTTGTAGATGTATGGATGTATCTGTTTCATTGTAAGCTGGACAGAAATCTAGAATTTTTTTCAAAAAAATAATTTTGCTCATTTAATAGTGTGAAATGGCAGTTGCCTTTCATTGATTTGTAATGTTGAATTTAACTATTTGAGTATTGTTTGTTCCTGTCCTTTTCAGTAAACTGTTAGTGTGAGGTTTTGACAGTGAGGCAGGTGTAACCAACTAAGTGGGTAATTAGTAGATAAAGAGAACATAGTGGCCATGGTCCTAAGAGTGTGGCCTGAATGGTAAGAGATCTTGGGGAGAGTGGTTGAAGGATAACAGGTGTATTATTTCAGGGTTCAGCAAAAGTGTTTTTTAGACATGCACCGTGCTCCACATAGCGTACTGTTTCCTCTGCTTTTCGTTTTACTGTCAGGGTGTGTTCCGGGTTGAGGGAGAAGACTGCTTGAGATGTAGCCAGTTGAGGGTTCTGCCATCTGTTGTTCCCTTTTGGCCACGTAATGTTTGGCTGACGGGACCCTACCGTGTTGGAGAACGTCTTCAGTTCATTCACGATGTGTCTGTGTGCCATGGCACCGTTCTGAGGGATGTAAAGATAAAATAAAACATTGTTCCTCTTGACGAAGGAATTGATCATCTTGTACAGAGAGTAAGGGCACCAAAACGTGGACGACTAGTGGGAACTTGATAGGGGCCCTGTAGGTTCAGACAAGGTGCTTTTGGGTTAAGTGGGGAGAGTGATACTGCCCCCTTGGGGATAACACAGAACATTTCAGCTGAAGAGAGCATTTTAATGTGACGATGAGAAGCAGTAGGAACAGGAAATTTAGAGGTGGTGTGAGACATGTAGGTGTCAGGAAACTGCATATCCAAATTACATGAGTCCTGGAAGGTGAGCCTCCAAGTCGGGACTGGATTTTGGAGCATCTTACAAACCAGACTAAATATGAGTATAATAGACTGTTAGGGATGAGAACCTGGACCCTGGTTGAGTTCATGGGAGTAGTTTATGTGAGGGGTGATGAGGGTTTGAATTGAATTGGTGGCCTTAGAAAGTAAGGGATAGACTTAAGAGGTATTTTTGAGGTTGAACAGAGAGCCACTTAACTGTCAGTTCTGTACCCGGAAGGAGAGGTGGGTTAGCATTGTTATGCTTGGGAGCATGGAAGAATGGGACATCAGAATTAGGAAGTTAAGGAAGGATGGGCTTTGGAGGTGTAGAGAAATGCTGAGTGTAGTTTTGACAGTGTTGTGTTTAAGGAGCTAATAGGAAGTTGAAGTAAAAATTCTAGTTCTAGAGGAAACTTGAGAGATTTATAGGGGTGATAGCTAGCTAGGGAAAACTGGGCCCTGAGGAGTTAAGAGAAATCAAGCAGGTGTCACAGTTAAGGCAGATGAGGACTGACATTGCTGATTCCTGGTCCAGGCCTAAACTCTGCACTCCCTGTGTAGTGCTCAAAGTCCTCCCCAGGAGTTGGAAGTGGTGTAGTTGTGTTTGAGAATGAGGACTTTTTAAAAACAAAAACTTTTAATATGCTAACGTTTGAGTATATAAGTGTGGGGAGAAGAGTGTCGTCACCACCACGTATCCGTCATGTGACTTACCAGCTTTGAGTTGTCTCATCTGTTCCTTCCCTCCTCAGTCAGCATGGGAGAAAATGGGGGAAGTCAGCTGATGACACTCTTGTTTTGTGTATTTGTAAGTAAGGATTGTTGGATGGTTTGTTGGGTGTGTTCCTGTACTTCTGGAAGGGATTTAGCGCAAAAAAAATTAGGATTAACTTCAGAATTCCTGGGCTGCCTCAGTTTTGTGCCTTTGGGCCAATTATTAAGTCTCATGAGACTAAGATTTTTGTTTTTCATGACAATGAAGCTTGTTTAAAATTATAAAATACAGATGAATTTAAAAAAACTCTATAGTCCTACTACCCAGAGATATCCCCTTATTTCTTAATAAACTTTTAATTTTGGAATAAATTTAATTTACGGAAAAGTTGCTAAAGTAGGTCAGAGTTTTCTTATACTCTTTATCCCGTTTTCCCCATTGTTACATTTTAAATTTTCATGGTACATTTGTCAAATCTAAGAAACCATCTTTGGTACATTACTATTAGCTAATTTTCAGACTCTTACTCAGATTTTACCAGTTTTTCCTCTAATGACTTTTGTCTGTTCCAGAAGATCCCACAGCGTACTTTAATCTCATCTGGATTTTGAGGGTTTGTTCGTCTTTCTTTGTTCTTCATGGCAGTTTTAGGAGTCCTAGTCAGGTGTTTTCTATAATGTCCCTCAGTTTGAGTTAGTCGGATGTTTTCCTCATGATTAGTCTGGACTTAGAGATTTCTGGGAAGGAGCTACTTCTTGTTTTTTGCAAAATAGTCAATGCACATACATTTTGCAAAAATGAGGATATGGTCTACAACCTTATTAACTTCTAGTCTACTTTTTAAATTCACATGTGGGAATATAGATGTGTAAATATTTCTGTGTGGGCTGGAGGAATGGTTCAACAGTTACAGCACTTGCTAAATACCTGAGTTCACTTCCCCAGCACCACATAAGCTGGGTGTGGTGGCGCATGCCTGTAATCCCAACAGTAGTGAGGCTGAGACAGGAGAATTACCATGAGTCCAAGGCCAGCCTGGGCTTCATAGTGAGCTCAGGACCAGCCTGCGCTACAGAGTGAGATCCTGTCTCAAAAAATTCTTTTACTATGTGTAAATTTAATATATCAGGGGCTGGAGGAATAGCACAGTGGTTAGAACGCTTGCCTAGCAAGCTCAAGGCCCTGGATTCAGTTCCCCAGCACCGTAAGTCAGGTGTAGTGGTGTATTCCTCTAATCCCAACACTTGGGAAACTGAGGCAGGAGGATTGCCCTGAGTTGCAGGCCAGCCTGGGCTACATAGTTCATGATCAGTCTGGACAGTAGAGTGAGACCTTGTCTCAAAAAAACCCCTGCAAAAACAAAACAAAAAGAAACATAAAGTTAAATATATGAAGTTAGGTAACTTGCTTTTCTCACTTTGTGTCTTCCCAGCAACTCCATAATACTGTTTGTATATGAATCTTACTCCGGAGTTTCAAACTTCTGATCTGGAAGTGTTTAGAACATAATCTGTTGGTAGATTGAAGTTGGCTTTTTTGTTTGTTTGTTTTTTGAGACAGGGCCTCACTCTGTAGTCCAGGCTGGTTCTGAATGCCGTAGCCTACTCTGGCCTCCAACTCACAGCAATCCTCCTGCCTTAGCCTCCTGAGGAATAGAATTACAGAGTCCCAGGATTATGGGTGTGTGCCACCATGCCTGGTTTATGTGGTGCTGGAAATTGAACTTGGGTGCTTAGTGCTTGCTAGGCAAGCTCTTTAACCTTCGAGCTATTCCTCCCGCCCTGAACTCATTAGCTTTAAAGGGCGTTAGTATTGGTGGTGTTGTACTTTTCTCTATTTGTTTATCTTCTATTTAAAAATTTTAGTTGTGAATTATGGTAAATTATGATGTTATTATAATCTGAAGGGGGAAATGAAATACAAAGGATAGGAAATTTTCCATAATAAATTTTCTGGACAAGCAGTAACCTCTTTTAGAATTCATTTTTTAGTATTATTTGCTTGATTCTAAATACATTTTTTTGGTCTCTTCTTATTTATTTATTTATTTATTTAGAAACAGGGTCTTGCTCTGGAGCTCAGGCTGGTCCTAAACTCACTATGGAGCCCAGGCTGGTGTTGATCTCACGGCGCTCCTGCCTCAGTTTCAGGCCCAGCATTATGTGGTACAGGGGAATCGAACTCAGTTTAACCACTGTGTCATTCCTCTGGCCCTCTTTATATTTTTATTGATTATTAGACCTGTTAAGTGATATGGTAGTAGTATCAACTTGTCAGGGAATGGTTTGGAATTCCTGAAACTATGAAGGCTTTCCAGAATTGCTGGCAATTCTCAATTTGAGTTAGGAAAAAAAATCTCTAGCCATTGGTGACAATTTAGTTTTCTAATTTCAGTCAGCACAAGATACAGTTGAAATTACATCACTTTATTTCCTGTTTGTATATAAAACGTCTTCCTTTGCTATATTGAAGTCCATTTATTTTGAATTTAGGAGAATTTACCTGTTTATGAGAGAGATTATTCAAAATAGCAAGTCGTAGATGGTCTTAGTCTCTGGTGTCCTCTGCGGGGCAGGCTTAACCTCCGTAGTGCTTGTCGCATATGCAGGGAGTTTTAGAGAAAAACGCAATTCTAGCTGAATATTAAGCATAGTAAAACAAAGAGAATGTTGCTTTGTGCAATATTTTGCCTGCTTATCCCATGGAACAATCACAGATTCTAGTTCTGGGTAAAACGAGATAAATTGAAAGATAACGTAGCAGTCCTCTTTATGACTTGCATTCTAATGGGATCCGAATTTGCTCCAGAAAAGCCCTTGGAGTACTTGATGTTGTTGTGATTTTAGGTTGTCTCTTTGGGAAATTTTATTATAGTATTTAAAAAATAAAGTACTTACTGAATGGTTTGAGTGATTGGATGGTTGTCAAGGGTATAAAAATAGTGTAAAATATGGTTCCTATTTATGAGATAGTGGCATTGGACAGGAATACATCCTATACCATATATTTAATCCAAGATACTGTGATTTAAGAGGCCAAATAATTCTATAGAAAGTAATGCTGGCTTTGGGAGGAGGGCGTCTGGGAGGCTTTGCCCTTGAAGAGCTCATTAAAGACTGGGGAGGATGTAGGTCCAGAGGGAGGAGAAGGAGAGGAGAGGGCGTCATGGCGGCTGGGGCTAAGAGGCAGTCCGTCTGTCTGTGTGGGGAGTGGTGGGAAGGCTCATCACTGCCTCCGGGTTGTGGGTAGCCCAAGTACCGGGGAATGAGTCTAGACTTATTTACAGTCATCTTCGGATCAGTGTGCTGTCTACGGAATGATGCTCTTCCCTTTTTTCCTCTCAGAGGAAGCATGGCCTTTAGCCACTTTTCTGAGGCCCTGCTGCCTGCGAGGCGCAGGAGGGGTGTGTTCTGAAAAGTTTCCCTCACTCCATTGGCCTACGTCATTGGTTATTTTACTAATAGGTCCGCCTGGTTTTTCTTTGCTTTCTAGTATAGTTTTGTTTCAGGATGATAATTGCATTTCCACAGGAAAAATAATATAGTAAATAATATAGTAAATATAGTATAGTAAACAAATTACTAGGTTGGAGGTGTAGCTCAGTGGTTTAAAGCACTTGCCTAGCAAGCACAGGCCCAGGGTTTGATTCCCCAGCACCACATAAGCTGGGCATAGCAGCACATGCTTGTAATCCTAGCACTTGGGAAGCCAGGGCAGGAGGATTGCTGTGAGCTCAAGGCCAGCTTGGGCTGCATAGTGAATTCCGGACCAGTCTGAAATAGCGTGAGACCCTGTCTCAAAAACAAAAGGAAGGCAAATTAGCAATTTAAAAAAAAGTGGATCTCTGTTCTTTTCCAGTGGTCTTTCTTTTGCAAATTTTTGCTCAGTTAGTTATGTAAAAGCCTTGTATTTTATTTGTCTTTAAATTTTTTTTGTCTCTTTTTGGAGGCAGGGTCTCACTCTGTAGTTCATTTTTTAAGTTTTCATGTAGTGTTACTGTTCAGTCAATAAGTAAAGATATTTTGGGGATCTAACTGAGAAGCAGTTTATGGATGTTAGTGATTTCTGTCAGAGGAGAGTGATGTTTAGCGTAAGTCATCAGGTCCTCTAAGACCTATACAGTCTGACTCATTGCTTCTAAGTTAATTATGAGGTAAATAACTTATGTCCTGAGATCAATACGTAAGAGATGCAGAATTCCTCCTGAGTTTAGATTAGTTGTTACTGTTGGCTCTTGCTGATTAATCACTTTTTCTTTTTTTTTTTTTTGGTGAAAGCCTATCTCCAGTCAAATAAAGGATTCCATGTTTCAGAATCAAAGAGAATCATAGTTGCGTTAACAAGAGATGTTGATTTAAGGTGTATAACTATATTTAAAATAAAAATTTTTCCTCCAAGTTATTCTTTTCATTAGTATATATTTGTGATACATAGTAATGATACTGGAGGTATTAGTACACACACACACACACATGAAAAACACTTTTTGGTCATTTTTACTTTCCTATTCCCACCCCCTCACTTTCTTCCATATCCCTTTTCCCTCTCCACGAACCCCATCTTCCTTTTTCCTTCCATTATTTTTTGTTTTGTTCTTTTACTTTTTTGATAGTTTGGTTTTCTCATATCAGGGAAACCCATGTGATACCTAACCTGTGTTTGATTCATTTGGCTAAGCTTGGTGGTCTCAAGGTGAATCCATTTTCCTACAAAGGGTCAAATTATCTTTCTTATAAAAAGTGAATGTCATGACTTGATTTTATGGTGGTCCAGTGGTTATTCTCCTTAACTGTCACAAACAGAGGTTCACAGTGAGAGGGGAATGATGTTTTCTTGTCATCTGTGACTGAAAATGACTTGGTCTAGGCCAGTCGGCCTCCTGCCTCTGTGGTATATTATTTGTTTTGTTTTTCCTTGCATACTTACTTTTGGTCCAGGGCCAGCCATCTAGCTCGTGATGACATTCTTCAAAAGTAACCTACATTTTGTGCCAGTGAACTCAGTGATTGTATTATTTGAAGATGTTGTTTCCTGTGATGAGGAATGGTTGCAAGAATTTTCCATTTATTAGCAACACACTTTTTAAGCAAGAAGAGGTTTATTGACAAAGTAAAGCTCCCAAAAAGAAGTTGAGAGGGAGTCTCATGTGAGGATCTCTATCTAGATAGGTTGATTTTTAAAACAAGTCTCTATTCTATAAAAATGTTAAAAAGAACTTAGTAATAGGAATGTTCTCATAAAGTTGACTTTATTTGAAGGTACACAAAATGATAAAATAGTATCAGTTTATGGAACGAGTTAGCTAATGCACATACTCAGTCTTGAGGACATGTAGGAGTTTTATTGGATTGAAGGAGATGATTGACTTAAGCTTGTGTATATTTTACACAGTAAAAGATGGTAATCTCTACTACAGTCAACACAGTCAGGCTTCATGACCTAGAGCTGTGTAAAACGTTACTCTTCTGTTCCAGAGTTCAGAAGGTGGCATTCTACAGCCACTTCCGGTGCTTTGGGGTACTTGAGTCCCTACTCTATTGGAACAGTGTCAGCACCTTAAGTTGCTTGAGGCGTTGAGTAAAAGAAGCCGTGTCACTGTCTGGATTTGAATCCTGCCTCTGTCATTTACAGTGTAATTGGGATGAGTATCTTAACTTTGTGCCTCAGTTGTTTTTTGAGACGGGGTCTCGCTTTGTAGCCCAGGCTGGTCCTGAACCCCCTGTGGAGCCCAGGCTGGCCTTGGACTCACAGCAGTCCTCCTGTCTCAGGCAATCTTTCTGTCTCAGCCTCCTGAGTGCTGGGATTACAGGTATGCGCCACCACGTTCAGTTTATGTGGTGCTGGGGAATCGAACTCGTGTTCTTGGCGCTTGACTTAGCACTTGCTTAGGCAAGCCCTTTAACCGCTGAGCCATTCCTCCCCCCTTGTGCCTCAGTTTTATCATCTGTAAGTGGGAATGGTAATAATGATGTCTGCATATGGAGTCATTGTGAGCATTAAGTTAGATTTTATAAAAGTAGTCTATTCGACAGCATGTGTATAGTAAGTATTCAGTAAGTGCTTGTTACTGAGGCAGCTCCTCCCACTCCCACCCAACACCAGCAGTACTGGGATTAAACCCAGGGTGTTCACACTCAGCTACATCCTAGTCTGTTTTTTATCCCTTGTGTTTTCAGACAGGGCCTTACTAAGTCCTCACATTGCCCAGGCTGGGCTCCAGCTTGCCATCCCTCTGCTTCTACTGGAGTGCTGGGATTACAGGCTTGCGCTTCTGGGCCTGCATGAGGCAACTTCATAAGAAAGTTGATGAAATAAGCGTGTTGGGGTTCTATTTTCAAAAGGTACAATAACAAGGTATTATACTAAGCTGGTTGTCTCTCATACTTAGTTGATTTTTGGCTTTATACTTGCTAGAAGTTAATGACGTATGAGCATTACAGGACACCTGTCAGTTTGTTTGATACTAGTCAGATTGTGACTATCTCAGCTAGGACTATCTTTATTCTACCTAAACTGATGTAAGCTAGAAAGAAATTCCTGGCTGACGTAACTGCAGAGTCTCGGCACAGCTAGTTTGAGTCAGAGCCTCAGTGATGTCACCAGGACTCTGGTGTCTCTTATAAATAATCTCTGCCTTTTTCTGTATGGACTTTAGGTGCTGGCTTTGTCTAGAAAGATGCTTGTTGCTTCTCAGATTTTAAATTCAACAAGAAAGTGCATCTGTCTGTCTCCCAAAGGCCTCAAAGAACAAGTCTGAAGCTTTCTCCCAGCCTCTGACTGGGTTACCTGTCCTGTCCTTAGTGTCCATGTTAGAGGCCTAGAGGCTCTGATTGGCTAGTTCAGGTCACATTACCCCTGCCTACCTGAAGAAGTTAGCTCCCCTGGAACCACATGGATTGAGAGGGAGATGGAAATTCTCCAGGAGAAATTGTGGCCTTTAATCACCAGGGAAGGGAGTGGGCACTGAGCTGCACAACAACTGTTGCGCGATATTAATCTCTTTTTATAGGTCAGCGGCAGATCAGAGGAGTTAACGGATTTGGATTAGAGTCATGGTTTCTGATTCTAGCTTTCTTCCTATCCAGTCATGTCCTCCAAGTCAGTGATCCCAGAGAGGAGAAGGAACTTGCAGATAGCCATGATGCTTAATACTTGTTTGGTGAAAGTTCAGGTAGTTATTAATAGGAAGAGAAAGAATCAAGGCAGGTGGTGGATCTCAGCAGGGGTGAATGAGTTGCTGTTCCATACGGTGTTGTGCTGATGTGACTTAGCTCCAGTGACTCCATTCCCTGGGCTTCGTTGGCCCCATGGAGGGGAGCTTAGCTTGGTCAGTGTCTGCCCTTGGATCTGAGTCTGATACCCAGACACAGTCGCATGCTAGAGATAAGGTTGTATCTGTGTATCTTAGACATGGGTGTCAGCAGCGTGGTGAAATGTATGTTGGAGCTGACCTTCATGTAGAAGCAGTTCTAATCCTCTCATTACTTACAATCTGTAGTGCATTTTAGCATGGCCATTGATGCTGATTTTGATTTTGACTGATACTTATTTTTGTGTTAGTGAACGCACTTTAACTTTTTTAGAACTAGTATGTATAGTAATTTAATGCTGTTCTAAAAAAACCAAACTGTTGAACAGAGTTTTATCTTGTTTGAGATCCATGCTATAGCAAAGTATCCCTGAAACTAATTATTTTATTTTTTATTCTTTTATGATACTGGGAATAGACCCCAAGACCTTCGTATGGAGCTATATCCCTAGCCCATTAAAGAGCTTTTTTGTTTTTGATTTTGAGGCAGAGTCTTACTGAGTTACTATATTGCCCAGGCTGGGCTTGGAACTTGCAATCTTTTCTGCCTCAGCCTCCCAAAGTGCGGGAATTACAGGTCTGTGTCAATAGGTCTGTGCCTTTGAGCCCAGCCCTGAAACTTAGGTGTGACAGAAACCATAGTATATACTTTTTTTTTTTCTCTTGTGGTACTAGAAATTGAACCCAGGACCTTTGCACTGAGCTGCATCCCCAGTCCTTGTTTTTGTTTTTCTTTTTTTGTATGTTTGTTTGTTTTTAATTTTGAGACAAAGTCTCGCTAAATGACTTAAGTTGTCCAGGCTGGACTTGAATTCATGATCCTTCTGCTTTAGCCTCCCACAGTGCTGGGAGTTAAGAGTGTGCCATCATAACTGGCTAGTAATTACTTCAGAGGTAGGCACCTGGACCTCAGGTGTTAGAGACATTGAACTCTGTAAGTGAAATCATTTTCCCTCAGTGCTCCTGAAGTTAATAGGTCTGAGTTTAATCTCTGCTTATATATTATTACTGAGATATCCCTAGTGTTTTGCAGTTAATATTGATAGCAATCTTTTTGATTGCCCCTCATAGCCAGTCTTAGGTTTTAGCTTGTCTTTTCAGTGGCGTACAGATGGACTGATTTCTGCAGTGATTAGTTTTGTATAATCAGTCCCTATTTATTGAGATGGAAAAAATAGGTGAAAATAATTCCTCTGTCAAGTAAGTAGTTATATGGAATTATTATTTTTTTTTGTGAGACAGGGTCTTGTTCTGTAATCCAGGCTGGTCCTGAACTTAGGTTTAACCCAGGTTGACTTTGAACTCAGCAGTCTTCTTGTTGCAAACTCCTGAGAGCTGGGATTACATACATGTGCCACCGTGTCTACTGTATGTGGCTTAGGTCCTTGCGCTTGTCATGCAAGCACTATAAACACTAATTTACGTTCCCAGTACAGTAAAAACAGTATTGTATGTTGAGATCAGTAAAGTGATTAACTTGGAAGTATAGGGGAAATAACAATTGCTAAGACTTACTGGGTGCATAGTATGTGTCAGGCTTATTTATTTATTTAAGAATTTTTTTGAGTTAGGGTCCTGCTCTGTAGTCCAGGTGGGTCCTGAAATAACTATGTGGCCCAGGTTGGTCTTAAACTTACAGCAATCCTTCTGCCTCAGTCTCCCAAGTGCTGGGATTATAGGCATACGCCACCACACTCATTTTACATAGTGCTAGGGAATCAAGCTTAGGGCTTTGTTCTTGCTAGACAAGTGCTTTAACCACTGAGTTATTCCTCCAGCCCGTGTCAGGTATTCTTTTAAGGACTTTACACAAAGTATTTCACTCATCCTCATAGTGACTATGGGGCATTGGTTGTCTTCTCATCTATTTAGAAGTGAACGCTTGGGAATACTGAAGGTTAAGTCACTTGTGGCCACATGGCGGGTGAGTGTTGCCAGTGATCAGCTTCCAAGGCAGGTCCTTGGCCTCTGAGCCTGTGTTCTGTGTCACTGTGCTGCGTTCTTTCGCAAAGGAAGACGTTAGCTTGTGCAGTAACAGTTTTACCTCTTTTTACTACTCCTTTTCATAATATTTCTCTAGGTATGGGATTAGAGATTTGTAAGGTAGATTTGCCAACTCTGGGGCTGTTGCAGTCTGGGGATTTATCTGTCTACCATTGTTATTGTGGAAACAAACACTGGATGCTGTGTGTGTCAGTTTTCAACTAGGGCTGACTTCGTTCTCAGGGAGACATTTTTGGTTGTCATAGGTCGGGGGAAGTGCAGCTGGCCTCCAGTGGGTAAAGACAGGGGATGGGGTGCTGCCACATATCCTATGTTGTGTGGAAGAGCCCTCTATGACAGTTATTCAGCCCAGAGTGCCACAGGTGTTAACTCTGGTCTGTATCTAATTTGGGAATTTTCTTACAATGACATTGTTGTGTATAGTAGGCAGTCACTGTAGTAATACCTCTGTCTCTGTATCATACATCTGTAGTAACTATCAGTGTACATCTTCCTTTTCTATTTTTTCCTCGCAGACAGGGTCCACTCTGTAGCCCAGGCTGGTCCTGAACTCACTGTGTATCCCAGGCTGCCTTGGACTCCAGACAGTCTGGCTGCCTCAGCCTCCTGAGTGCTGGGATTACAGGCGTGTGCCATTACACCCAGCTTTTTGTGGTACTGGGGAATCAAACTCAGAAACTTCTGTGCCATTCTTTCAGCCCCTGTCTTTATATTTTTAATTAAAAAATTTTTTTGAGCCACTGTCTCTTGTTCTGTAGCCTGGGCTGGTTCTGAACTCATTATGTAAACCAGGCTAGCGTTAGACACATGGCATTCCTCCTGCTTTAACCTTCTGAGTGCTGGGATTACATGCATATCGTACTGGGGTATCAAACTCAGGGCCTTGAGCCTAGGCCAGCCTTTTAACCTCTGGGCTATTCTTCCAGCCCACTATTTTTTTTTTTTTTTTTTAAAGACAGAGTCTCACTCTGTAATCAGACTAGTCCTGAACTCACTATGTAGCCCGGGTTAGCCTTGAATTCACTCAGTCCTCCTGCCTTAGCCTCCTGAGAGCTAGTATTACAGGCATGTGCCACTTTGCCTGGTTCATGTGATACTGGAGAATTGAACCCAGGGCCTTGTGCTTGCTTTGTAAGCACTTTTAACCACTGAACTATACCCTAGACCTGTACATATCATTTTTTAAGTTTTTATTGTGTGTGTGTTTGTGTTATTGAGGATTGAACTCAGGGCTTGGCTCTGTCATTGAGTTATACCTCTAACGCTTTTTATTTTGAGCACAGTCTTGCTAAGTTGCTCAGGTTGGCCTCAAATTTACAGACCTCTTCTTTCAGCCTCACAGTAGCTGAGATTACATTACACTGTGCTCCTGCCCAGGGTTTCTGCTCCTGCTGTGGAGGAGCAGAGCTGCAGAGAAGCATGGTTTCTCTCATGGTTTCTTACGCGTATGAGTTCCTCTTCAGCCTTCTGAGTTCTAGGATTACAGGCGTGCGCCACCATGCCCACCTTCTGTAACGCAGAGGATCAGCCCGGGGCCTTGAGCTTGCTGGGCAAGCCCTTTACCACTGGGCTGTTCCTCCAGCCCCTAACCAGTTCTTGATAGCACTTCTGTTTGATAGGTTCCCTCTTTATATATAACCTTTCCGTCACGTACTGAGTAGACCTCTCACCTCCGATTGGGGCTTTTGAGGTCATCTACAACTCCCTCTTCTCCTTTGCTACGCCTTTCAGTAGTGGTAGGTTTTCTCCCCTTAGTGATCGCTCTTGGATACCTCTTTGAAAAGCTTGCATTCACTCTCCTCTCCTGTGTGTGGAGAGTGCCTGTTCACCTTTTAAGGCCAGCTCATGCCTTTAGCTGGTGGAGTAAGTGTGTCTTACAGTTGTTCACTTGTGGGGCTGGAAGAATGGCTCAGCAGGCGCTAAGACAAATGCGCAGTACCAGAGTTCGATTCTCCAGCACCATATAAGCCTGGTGTGGTGGTGCATGCATGTAATCATGTAATCCCACCACTCGGGAAGCTGAGACAGGAGGATTGTGGTAAGTCCAAGGCCAGCCTGGGCTCTATAGTGAGTTCAGGACCAGCCTTGGGTAGAGAGTGAGTCCCTGACTCAAAAAACAAAAACAAAAACAGTTGTGTACTTGTGCTTTGACTTGCTTGCTAGAATGCGAGTTTTTTTTTTTTTTTTCAATGTAGGTGACCTTGAGCGCCATGTTTGCATTTGGGGCTGTTACCACAGGGCCTGGCTTCAGGAAATATTCACTGCATTGAATTAATGGAAAAGTTAAATTTCCATTTTAGTCAGCTTTTTAGTGGGTAGAAACAGTGTACTATATAGCATTCATTATTATTTTTTTAATGGCACTTGAGTAATACCTTAATGGTACTAATAGTACCTCACTGAGCTCAACCCCACTCCATTTTTTAGTTTTGATTTTGAAACAGGGTCTTGCTAAATTTTCCAGGCTGGACTCAAACCTGAAATCCTCCTGCTTCAGCCTCCCAGACTGGCTGTGCTGCTGGGCCCAGCTTACAGCGTAGAGTTATTTTTTCTGTAACCTCAGTCACAGAATTGCAAGACTGCCATGAGAGAACTGAAATTGGAAGATTTGAGTGTAAAGCATTTCAGTACATTCTGTAAAGAAATAGAATCTTCTCTAGTTTGTTGTGCTTTGCAGTATTCCAAGTCATGTTTCATTTATGGAATTTGCCTCATCTTGTGATCAGCTTGGTAGGTCACTGGCTTAAGGTTGGCATTTTGGCCAACCTTTGAGCTTGCTAGGCAAGCCGTTAACCACTGGGCTGTTACTCCCTCAGTTCTTAGTAAAGGCTTCATAAAATATAAAATAGAGGTTTAGGTTTTATAGCATCATTCCCTGCTGCTTAGCTGTGACCTTGGCCAGGAGGCTAATTGAAAGAAGTGGCTCAAGTAGATAATTGAACTGGTTGGGATAGGAATCCCCTGAGAGTTTATAGTTACTAAGTCTTTAAAATCTCTTACCTGTTCTTCCTATATGCAGGATTTTTGTCCCTGAGTCATGGAAGACAGAAGAGCTGAAAAGTCATGTGAACAAGCATGTGAGTCACTGAAGAGGCACGACTATGACATGGCCCTCAAGTACTGCACAGAGGCCCTCCTTACTCTTGGCCAGTACTCCATGGCAGACTTCACGGGGCCGTGTCCACTGGACATAGAACGCATCAAAATCGAGAGTCTCCTGTACAGAATCGCCTCATTTTTGCAACTGGTGAGTAAGTGTCGCGAATAGGCAGAAGCACGTAACACGGCCTTTGCCTTACTGTTCACATCCTGTGTAACACGGCGGATTCTGGCCCAAGAAGATAGGAGAGGAGCACTTGGTGATTGCTGATTATCTTTGATGACAAACCATCATCTTTTTAAACTTTGAGATTTATGCTGTGGTACAGGATTGTGGAGTAGTCACTCATGCAGTACATATTTATTGAGTACATACTATATAGTAGACTCTATTCTAGGAACCTTTTTTCTTTTTATTTTAAGGCAGGGTCTTGCTCTGTAGCCCAGGCTGGTCCTGACCTCACTACATAGCCCAGGCAAGCCCTGGACTCACGGCAATCCTCCTCCATAAGTCTCTTGAGTGTGGGGATTGCAGGCATGTTTCGTCACACTTGGCTTATGTGGGGCTGGAGAATTCAGCTCAGGGCCTTGTACTTACTAGGCAAACACTAACCGCTGTGCCATTCCTCCCCTCCGTGTTCTAGAACCTTATGTAGATGGATGAAAAAGAAAAAGATCCCTTTTTTATGGTACATTTTTTGTAGGAAAGGGACAGATAAGAAACAGTCATTGTAAACAAACAGACATAGATTAACTGCAGGATGAAAGGAGATGAGGGTATAGGAGATTGGGAGGACAGGGGCAAGAGATAGGGTTGTCAAAGTGGGCTTCATTGAAGTGGGGAGTTAAGGGAGTGAGTGGAAATCTAGAGGAAGAGCATGATTTGCAAAGGAAAGAGTCAGTGCAGAGACTGAAGCAGAAGCATGTCTCGTTGAGGAGCAGTTAGGAGGTCAGCATGGCAGGAGGAAGGTGTGCTTGGGGAGAGGTAAAATCCTGAGGGGCTGCATGGAATGGGGCAAGGGCTTCGGTGCTTATTCCTTGTGAGGCTGGGAGCTGGGACAGATCTTTGAGGTGAGGGGTGACGTGCTCTGATTCACAGAACATTTTAGCTTGTGTTGAAAATAAAGGAATAAGAGTAGATGTAAGGAGACTGGGAATAGTTCTCCAGACCAGAGATGGTACTGATTCAGCTCAAGATGGTGGCAGTAGCGACAGTGAGAAGTTGCAGTTCTGGCTTGTCAGTTGAAGGCACACAGGTCGACTCCGCTCAGGGATTGGGAGGCCCACAGTCACTTGCCTGTTTTTGGTTTGTGCAGTTGGTAGAATGGAGTTTCCTTCAACTTGGAGGAGGAGGAGGTAATAGATGGAGGACAGTTTGTGGGTTCTTTTTTGGCTTATGGATTGAAATAGTCACCTCGCTACTCAGCTTGGAGTTGTTGAGCTTAGAAGTGGGATGTGCGAGTATGGCGTTGGGAGAGAGAAATTAGTTTAAAAATCTGAGATACAGGTGGTGACTGGAGTGTAGAGCCTGGCTGAAATAACCAAGGACAGCAGTGGAGGGAGGTGAGAGGACAAGGGTAAGAACAGGCTGAACCAGCGTAGCAGCCTGAAGGGCCCCCTGAGGAAAAGGGAAAGCGGGAGAGGAGAGCCAGGAGCCCAGGAGCCCGGAGCCAAGCAGAGAGCCCGACTGCTCACCGGTGCCGCTAGAGGAGCGGTGTGTCCAGACAGGTACACACACGTGAATGAACTGTGGATCTGAACATATGCCGTGTAGTCGCTGGAGTCCTCCATGAGAAGAGCCTCCCTGGGCACTGACTGGCAGTCTAACCCAAGGGGCCGCATGGGATGGGATCACCTTGCTGCAGGGAGCTCTTGAGTCCTGCCGTAAGGAGAAGCTGAAAAGGAGCTAGTGAGGGAGTCAAGAGAAGAATTTTTTTTTTTTTTAGTTGGAAGAAATAACAGCATGCTTGTTTATAGTATTGAGCAACCCAAAGTAAAAAAAAAAAAAAATCAAAGATGTGAAGGTAAAGAGGCTTGGAGCGATGCCCTTGAGCTGGCAGAGGAGTGGCTCTGCTGGGCGGTAGGATTTGACTTCAGAAAGGAGCAGGGATGGTTCATCGGGGAATGGGTGGAAGGAACGGACAGGCTGCTGGGTAGAAGAGGTGGAGGCAGTCTGTGGGAATTCTCTTCTCTGCTCCAAATTCTCAGTCAAACCATTGGCTGAGGAGGAGCTTGGGGCACGAGGCCATTGCTAGTTGAGATGAGAAGAGGTGAGAAGTCCCGGCCAGAGCCTGTGGACTTGGGTGCATACTGTAGGCTTTAGTTGTAGAGTGTTGTACAAACCTCCTATGGCTTAGGGCTTAGTTTGCTTTGTATCTGTGAGTATTAACTTTACAACCTTTGTGAATCAAATGTGGAAAAAAATTGAGTTTTTCTTTATTAAAGCAGCCCCTGCACTGGAGACGGTTAAATTGCTTGCCTCGTAAGTGCAAGGCCCTGAGTTCGATTCTCCAGCACCAGATAAAGCTGGGCATGGTGGCACACGCTGGTTAATCCCAGCACTTTGGAGGCTGAGGCAGGGGGATTGCTGTGAGTCCAAGGCCAGCCTGGAGTCCACAATGAATTCAGGGCCAGCCTGGGCTGCAGAGTGAGACCCTGTCTCAAAAGAAACAAAAAAAAAGTAGCCCCTGAGGCTGAGAGCATAGCTCAGTGGTAGAGTGCTTCCCTTGCATGGGTGAGGCCCTGGGTTCGATCCCCAGGACCACAGAATTAGTAAAAGCAGCCTGTAGATTACTTAATTTTATTATTTTTTTATTTTGCAGAAAAACTATGGGCAAGCTGATGAAGATTGTAGGCATGGTAAGTTTTCTTTTTATTTTTAATTCCCATTTTATTAAGATGCATGAATGTGATACATAATGTTTACATTTTTTGTGCACATACATATCGTGTCAAAGTTACAAACTCTTCCCTTCTGTCTTTTTGGGCCTCCTGCATCCTCCCCCTCTACACTAACTCCCACTGTTCCGTTTGGTTCTATGAAAATGACTGTATTCTGGGTTTCTCAAATTAGAGAAGGCATTTGATATTTAATCTTCTTCATCTGACTCACTTCACTGAGCATGATGGTCTCAAGTTATATCCATTTACCTACAAAGCCTAAAAACTACGTATCTTTATAGATGAGTGCTATTCCATTGTGTAGAAATAACCACAATTTATGTATCCATTGGACTGTTGATGGTATTTTGTTGTCTTTCGATGTTTTAGCTATTGTTAGTTGTGCTTCTGTGAATGTAGGTATACATGTATCTCTTTTATATGATGCTTTTAACCCTTCTGGAAGGATTCCCAGAAGAGGTGTTGCTGAGTCTGCTGAATTAAATAGAATATTTATATTCAGCCTTCTGAGGAATTTCCATACTGCCCTCCATAGTGGTTGTACAATCTCACCAGCAGTGTGTTTGTTTATAGTGTTGATGGCTGTTTGAGTTCTTGATATATGCCAACTCTCTGGGGTTAGATGGTATCTTAGTGGAGTTTTGATTTGTGTTTCTCTAGTGGCTAGGAATGTTGGACGTCTCTTCATATATTTACTGAACATTAGATCTTCATCTGAGAACTATCTATTCATTTCTGTTGCCCATTTTTAATTGGGTCTTTGAATTTGAGGGGTCTGTTTTTCTTCATTTCTTCGTATATAACAATTATTAGCCTCCTATCTGAGGTATAGGTGGTGAATTTTTTTTCCCCATTTGTTGCTTCTCTCTTTACTCTGGTCACAATGTCCTTTGCTGTGTAGAAACTTCTTAATTTGATATAATCCCATTTGTTGATTCTGGGGCGATTTCTTTAGCATTGGGTGTCTTATTAAGAAAGGCCTTGCCTACACCTATATCTTAGGTTTTTGCCTAATTTGTTTTCCAGAAGGTTCAGGTTTAATATCTAGAAGTTTTTGATCACACTGTGTTTGGTGCACAGTGACAAATGTGTGTCTGGATTCATTCCTCTGCATGTTAATTTCCAGTTTTCCCAGCACCGTTTATTGAGGAGGCTGTCCTTTTCCTAATGTATGCCTTTGGATCCTTTATCAAAGATCAAGTAGCTCAGGGTGCTTGAGTTTGTCTCTGCATCCTCAACTCTCTTCCATTGGTAAACCTGTCTATTTTTGTGCCGGTACCATATAGTTTTTATAACTTTTGCTTTATAATACAACTAACTTGATGTCTGGAATCATGATGCTACCTGCTTTTGTCCTGTTACTCAGGATTGCTTTGGCTATTCTAGGTCTTCTTTGGTTCCATATAAATTTTAAAGATTGATTTTTCAAGTTCTGTGAAAAAAGTGGTTGATATTTTGATAAGAATTTCATTGGATCTATGTGTCAGTTTTGGCAGTACAGCCATTTGTAGGCATGGTATGTTTAAAAATGGGCTCTTTTTGGATTTGAAGATACTGATTTAGTTATTTGAACAATGTTTATGCTTTGATTTTTTAAAAAAATTTTCTAATTTCTAAAGTATGTATGCTACTAAAAATTATCTGCTTTACTGTGGTGTCTAGTGACTGGTTTGGCTGCTGGGACAGAGTACAGGTGAATGTTGCTCATGTTCATGAATGTTGATGTTCCTGTCACCTCTCCTTGAACCTTCCAGGGACCGTTGATAATGTGTCCTATTAAGGTTTGTGTGAGTCCTTCCAGGCAGTAAGTACCCACTTATGACAAGTGTAGCACACATTGATTAAAACGTTCAGCTTGGCTAGGTTGAAAAGCAGGGCCTGTTCCTCCTAAAATGTTTCTCATTAACCAGGAGATTTTTCCTTAAAAGAGACTACTGTAATGCTCTTCAGTGCTTTTCCTGTGTTCCTTAGGGCAGGCCATTGAGATTAGTAAGATTCTTGTTCTTGGAATTGTCACAGTGCAGACCCCTTTCTGATGGCTGCCATTGAGTTACAATGACGGGGTCATTGCAGGGGCGGGGGGTTTGGGAGGCCAGGTGTTAGAGGAGTTTTGTGTGTAAGTTCTCATATTTGGTAGAATTTTTTGTGTAGCTCACTGACTTGGATAAAGTAGTGTTTCATTTATCTTGAATTAGGTTTGGGCTGAGGTGTTTAACATTACGTAATTTTTTCTCCTTATTCCTTTGTGTCAACACCTTAAGGAATATTATTTTTGTTGTAAGCCTTACAAAATTACATACTTCTTTGGTATATTGGACATAATTTAACCACTCCAAAGATCAGTGACCCCTTCGTGAACCTTGCTTCAAAGGATTATATTGTAGAAGTCAAATTAGAATAAGATATACCTACTACTATCTTCTTAAAATAAAATTCCTGACTGGGCTGGAGGAATAGTTCAGCGGTTAAGTGCTATGCAAGCACTAAGTACCTGGGTTCGATTCCCCAGCACCACATGAATTGGGCATGATGGAGCCTGCCTATGATCACAGCACTTGGGAGGCTGAGGCAGAAGGATTGCCATGAGTTCAAGGCCAGCCTGGGTGGGCTATGGTGTGAGTTCAGAACCAGCCTGGACTGCAGAGTGAAACCTTGTCTCAAAAACAAACAAAATTCCTGATGTCTTCGAACATTTACAAAAGAATAAGAAAATGATATAAATCAAGTTATATAGAATTATATGAAAAAAGGAATAATTTCCCCTTCTTCCCTCATTTGAAGAAATCTTAAGAATTTTCTGTATCTCTTGTACCTTTCTCTGTAATAATAAACACAGTGCTTGTAACATACCTGTAGAATTTTTCCTTTAAAAATTAAAGAATTGTAATTCTCCAGCACTACATAAACCAGGCATAGTGGCATATGCCTGTAATCCCAGCACATGGGAGGCTGAGGCAGTAGGATTGCTGTGAGTCCAAGGCCAGCATGGGCTCCATAGTGAGTTCAGGACCAGCCTGGCCTGCAGAGCGAGACTGTGTCTCAAAAAAAATTTTAAAGAATTTTGATATGATCATGACAGAGCTGCAGTATCACAATGTGTGCTGTAGTTGCTTGCTTACATACAAGTAATTCTTTTCCCTAAAATTATTCTTCTTAATACACTTTGTAGGTGTGTAATTATCTCTCTAGTCTAATATATAACTCTCATTCCTGCTTAATGTTCCTAGAGTGGACATGGTATAAGATTTCAACCATTTTACCATATTGGTTCCATTACAGGTGGTTCTTTTGCTAGTTTGTCAGTATAAACCAGTCTGTAGTAAACATATTTTTTGTTAAGTTTGTTTTTTGTAGAATCTTCGAAGTTGGATTCCTGAGTTGAGGAGTGTATGTCCTTGTAATTTTTGCTTATGCTGTAAGATTAGTTTCAGACGTACACACTCTCAGTAGTAGTACATGAAGATCCTGTTCCCTGAGATCTTACTAACACTGAAACCTGTTGGTCTTGAAATGCTGCCAGTCTTATGAATGAGAAATGATCTTTGTTTCTTTAATTTTCACTTCCCTGGGAAGTAGTGAAATTGATCTCATTGTGCAGACAAAGTGCCAGTTGGCTAAACACCTTGGGAAAAGCCACAGAAAAGCAACTGCCTTTCCAAAGGGAAATACGGAAAAATACAGCATTTTTTATGTTGTCTTGCCTAGCATTTTAAAATTAGGTACTATTTGTAGCAAACAAATTACTAAAATAAAAGTTTGGCCAGTTCAAAGATGAAATTGTCATGACATGAATATGCACTGTAGTATTAGTGGAATGCAGCTCTGTAATATGTTCACACCCTTGACCCTCTAATCTCATTTCTGGAATGCTTTCCTAAGTAAATAATCTGAAAGAAGGGAAAAAATCATATGGAGTGGTGGCCGCTGCAGTGCTTTGTGTAAAGTGAAAGACTGGTTAGCTCATGATAAGGAAGGAGCTCCTTAATTATCTGTGTATATATATGTACTCTTTGTTCCCTTTATGTGATGAGAACTTAGAAACTGGTCATTTTTTAAATAATACAAAAACATGTTTACAGAATTGATAATTTGAAATAGATGTTTGGGGATATTGGCTAAGAGTATTTATGTACTTGCAGAGTTCTGGTATATGTAATTTTTTTTCTTTTTCACTTTTAGTCAAAAGGTTATTTTTGTGTAAGACCATGCTGTGGTTAGGCAGTCAGTCATAAAACAAGTAAGGCAAGAGTCTTAGTCTCTGTGCCATTAGTCCGCTGCTTTCTTGTGCCACAATGCTTCTAGGGCTAGCCTCGGGCAGCGGCTAGCTGACGCGCCTGACCACTGACTTGTCGGTGTGCATGGCCAGTGCTTTGCGGTCTTGGTGTTTTCTCCTCTTACTTTGCAGCCTGGAGTTTGCCTGCTGTGTGGCTCTAGCTTGCCTCGCGGCTGCCTTCTTTCCCTTCTCTGCTGGCTGTGTTTTTGTGGTTAGGGTACCACACTGGTATCTTTGTTGTAACTTTGTCATGGAAAACCATTAAGGTAATGATAGACAGCATGACATTTACTCCTAAATACCTCAGTGTGTATCTCTAAAAAATAAAGCCATGATTACACAACTATAATATTTTATTAACTCAATAAAATGGGCAATAATTTCCTAATATTATCAAAACCCAGTCCATGATCATATTTACCTAAGTTGCCCCCCCCCAAATATTTTAATGGCTGATTTGTTTAAACCAGGAACTAATCAGAGTCATGAAATTCTGAAGTTGAAATTCGATTTCAACCACAGTAAATAGACATTGACACACCATAAAGATGTACAAATATTTTGTCTCAATTAAAAAGTAGATTCTAATTGGAGATTCAGGTCATCTAGAAAATAAAATGCTCAGGCTCAGTTAAGTTCATGCATTTTTATAGTAGTTCCATGTTCAGGGCTCTGTTGTGGATAGGAAAGATTGCCAAGCCTGCACCCACAATTTAAGTGAGGAGGTTGAGTCAGCTTTCCTCATCTGAATATAAAACATGGTAGGAGAACTTTCATGAAATAATGATTGTTCTTCTGCCTCTGAACTATTATATAGGATACTGTATAGGAAAGGCCTTTTTTACAGTAATGAAATGAATGAAATTGATAAAATAAAACTTGTAATCTCATGTAACAAATAGGTGAAACAATCATAAGTATCAGACTTTAAAATTGTGAACTGTAGCTCAGTTTTGTCAGTTTATGAAATCATCGTGGGCTGGTGGTCTGGTTTAGGTAGAGCACTTGGTTAGGATGCTCTGGCCCTGGGTTTCGTCCCTAGTACCCAACCCCTTCCCTAAGAACTCTAATGCAAGTTTCTTGTGAAATTGACCTGTGAATAAATGATTCAGTAGCCTTACTAACCCTATTAAGATGCTGACCTTGACCTATTACATTGAAAAATGATTGAATAAACGTTTTAAATGCTGTGGGGAAAATTACATCTTTGTTTGCGATTCTTCTAAAGAGTGTTGATTAAATATAGATATTCCTAGACTTATAATGTTTCTGCTTATGATTTTTTGACTTTCTGATGTTATGAAAGGAACAGGCATTCAGTAGAAACTGATTTCACTTTTGATCTTTTCCCAGGCTAATAATGTGTGATTCGATGTCCTCTCATGATTCTGGGCAGCAGTGATGAGCTGCAGCTCCCAGTTAGCCTCAGGATCATGAGAGAAAACAAGCAGTACTGTACTGTTTGCTGTGCCATTAAGCTAGGATATTTGGTATGGTAGGTGTATTGAATGCATTGTTTTTTCTGGTATTGGGAGTAAGACCCAGGGCCTTGCCTGTGTAAGGCAAGCATTCTGCCACTGAGCTACACTCCAGCCCTTCAATGAATTTTGACTGTCCTTACTTTCATTTTATAATGGGTTTTTCAGGGCATGATCTCCTGTGAGTCAAGCAACATGTGTAGTTTTGATGGCAATTGAAAACCTTTTACTTTACTTTTTTTTAAGTATAGTGAACAGGAAGATAACAGTATTCAAGAAAATCTCAGGATTAGGTCCTCTGAATATGTTATTTTTTTGATCACATTGTGTTAGCATTCTAGTTTTACAGATGTGGAAATGGGCTTTATAAGATGAGGTAATTTATTGAAGGGCAGAGTCCAGAGTGGAAGTGTGGTTTTAAAATTAGGATTTTTTAACCTGAAAGGCTACACTTTGCTTCTCTTTGTCCTCAGCTGCTGCCTGTGGATACTTCAGGGTTTTGCAGACGTAACAAACTTGGAAAAAAAATTCAGAAAAGGGCTATTCTATCACGGAAGGAATAAAAAAGCTGAGGCTCAGGATCCCTTCGTCCTTAGTGGTGGGGAGACGAGAAGTGGAGTCTTCAGTCTCCTAGTCCATCTAGTGTTTTATTTCACCAGCTTTTAAAATATGGATGCAAGTTGGATGTGGTAGTGCATGCCTGTAATCCTAGCACATGGGAGGCTTAGGCAGGAGGATAGCTGCCAGTCTGCGTGCGCGCGCGCACACACACACACAGACACGAAAGGGAGTACAATTCAATTACATTTTGTAAATCATTGTCCTTTAGATCCAAGTGTATTAACTTTTATTTTTTTGGTATTGGGGATTGAGTCTAGTCACATCACACTGAGCTATATCCCCAGCCTGTTTTATTTATTTGTTTATATTTTGAGACAGGGTCTCACTAAGTCACTAAATTGCCCAGACTAGGCTTGAATTTATAATCCTCCTGCCCCAGCCTCCTAGTGTGCTGGGATTATAGGCTTGTGACCTTAGTTAGCTACCTTTTTCAATTTTTAAATTTTTCCTGCTTTATATCCCCAACAGGAATTATAAAAATTTTCTTGTTGGATGTAATAGAGTCACAGAAAATTGCAAAGACAGTAAGGAGTGGTCTAATATATCATGTACCATTTACTCACTTTTCCACAGTGGTTATATTCATTTAAGTATGTATGTATTATATACGTATATATGTGGTACTGAAGAATGAACCCAGGGCCTTCACACTAAGCTACATCTCCAGCCCTTTCTTTATTTTTTATTTTGAGACAGAGTCTGGCCAAGTTGTTTGGGTTGGGCTCACATTTGCTGTATTCCTGCCTCAGCCTCCCAAAGCGCTAGGATTATAGGCACGGCCTCCTTTACCCTCGCAGTGGTTACATCTAATATGACTACAGAATGGAATTCAAATCAGGAGATGGGGCTGGAGGAATGGCGCAGAGGATTTCAGTGCTAAATACCCGAGTTTGAGTCCCCAGCGCCACATACGCCGGGCATGGTAGCACATGCCTGTAATCCCAGCACTCAGGGAGGCCGAGGCAGGAGGATGGCAGTGAGTCCAAGGCCAGCCTGGGCACCGTAGTGAGTTCAGGACCAGCCTGGGGAGACCCTGTCTCAAAAATAAAATAAAATAAAACCAGGAGATTAACATTAGTACTGTACAGTGTGTGTATATCGTATGTCACTTTGTCATGTCTAGGTTCATGTAGCCGCGAACACAGTCATGGGCCAGAACTCTTCATCACCATGAAGGTCTTCCCTCCTGCCACCTGCCACTCTCGCCACCCACCCCAGCCCTTGGCAAGCACTGATGTGCTCTTCATTTCTGTCGTGGTATCACTTGTGAGTGTTACAAGTGGAGTCATGTGCTGTGTGACCTTTTGAGATGGCAGTTTTCACTCCACATTATTCCCATTGAGACCCAGTGACACTGTTGTGTCAGCTGTTCACAGTTCTGTTCTTCAGTAGAGATGGATGGAAGAGGATCTTGACTCTCACTATTGACTGCCTCAGAATGCCTGTTTACAGGGTTTTAAATAAAGGTCTTACATTTAAATTGATAGGAACAGGAAGTTAAGTTGCACAATACTAATTTTGAGACAGTGCAAATCAGAGAAGTGAAAGTTGATTTAAAACAGTTTCAAGAGTGTTGTCCTCTAAATATATAAACTTTCTAGTATGACTAAATGTTTAAGGAATAATGTGAACTCAGTTGCAAGAGTCTCATGATTACATGTCTATCTGTTTATAGGTATTTCTTTTTTCTTTCTTTCTTTCTTTCTTCTTTCTTTCTTTCTTTCTTTCTTTCTTTTGAGATAGGGTTCTGGCTACTCCTCGACTCCCTCTGTGGTCCAGGCTAGCCTAGATCTCACGGAGTGCTGGGATTACAGACGTGTGCCACCACACCCAGCTGTGATGTGGAGGATTAAAGGGGGTTAGCCTTTCCTGGGCAAGGGCTCTACACTCCCCTTATGTCTCCGCCCCCCCTCCAGCATTGTCTAATGACACAGTTATTGTTATGACTGATTTTTAAAGATTATTTTATGCTGTTTTTTGACTTGTGAAATTCTTACTAGTATAAATTTTATATTAACTGAAGTATATTTCTTCATGAAAGATTTAAGATGTGATACCTTGTCTTATAAAACCTCAATAAATATTGTATGAAAAGAGGAACTGAAATTAAAATTTATTGTGGGCCAGAGTGCTCTCTCAAAGGGTAAATAAAAGAGTAACAAAATATTTGTGCTTTTCTTTCTCATTAAGCAAATCAGAGGAAAAAAGTAAGTGAATTAGCCATGTAAGCAGTGAAGTAAGGGAGCAGTACCTGAGCAAGGCGGCCAGGCGAGGCAGCTGGGACTTCCCCTGTGGGCTTGCAACATGTGTGATGGGATATTGACTTCTGAATTTGAGGCAGTAATGGAGAAATTTTAAGATAGAAAAATACAGTTAAACAGATTGTTCCTCTTATAAAAAGAAAAATCTTCTTAATTCTTTTACCTGTTACCAGAGGTTAACTTTGTCATAACCATGTAATAAATGCGTCTCTAATGTTAGACTTATTTGTAAAGAGGAAGTTGAGAGTACTCTCAGCAGCGAATTCTATTTTTCTCCATCACACACACACACACACACACACACACACTCTCTCTCTCTCTCTCTCTCTCTCACTGGCTATACTTGTTTTTCTTTTGGTTCTAGAATTCTGCAATGAGTTAACATCCTCAGCTAATTTTATTTATTTTTTAATTTTGGGAAAGAATCTTTTTAAGTTGCGCCAACTGGGCTTGCCTTAGCCTCTCAGAGTGCTGGGATTATGGGCCTTTAGTAGTACCCCATTGCTTGCTGGTATTACTTTAGCAGTGCCTTAAGTGAAAAGTTTATTCAAGCATGTAGACGAAGAAAAAACCTTTTATGATGTTCTGGGGAACCAAGTTTCAGGTTGGTTTTTATGTTTACTTGTGTTGTCAGCTTTTTGCTGTGAGTTTAATTAATTTGCACTTGAGTATCATGAGGAAAGCAAGGGTCTCCTGAAAGTATCAGCACTAGCACTTAACCTAGAACACTGCAAACAAGCTAGGAGAAATAACTGAGTCATTGTTGAATGAAAGTGCCCAGAAGGAAGGGGCCCAGGGTCTTCAGTGAGCTGAGGGTATTGGAAGGGTTCTACCAAAAGTGAGCAGTAAGCTTGAACTTCAAATCATTGTACACCCAAGGGTGCTGTCAGAGAGATTGTTTTTTTGTGACCTGATAGAAGAGATATTTTTCCATGTTCTCACTTTGGCTTATATTGTACTTTTCTCATACATGTAAGAAATGACAATTTTAACCTCTGAGAGCTGATAATTTAGGCCTGCTGCTCATTGGGGTCCGTTAATATGCTTTCTTCTTGTGTATGGCAAGTTAGTGTATTGTCAAAACCTAAATGGCTGTTATCGAGGAAGGAAATTTATTTTCACTTTTGATTCAGTTTCTGAAGTGTTTTGAGAGTTTGATTATATCTAAGCAGTGAATTTTTTTTTTTTTTGAGACAAGGTCTTGCTCTGTATTCCAGACTGGTTCTGGACTCACTCTATAGCCCAGGCTGGCCTCGAACTTACAATAATTCCTCCTTCCTCACCTCCCAGGTGCTTGGATGATAGGCATATACCTTCACGTGCAGCTTATGTGGTGTGGAGGAATTGAACTGAGGGCCTTGGGTATGGTAGGCAGGCATTCTAAACTCTGTTATTTTTCCAGCCCTAAGCAGTGAAATTATTGCAACTTCACTAATAACTAAAGAATTTCTGATAATTAAAAATTTCTTTTGAGAGTTTTTGGGAAAATGTCTTTAATAGAAGATTTTGGAAATATTGAAGGATTGGCTAAAACAAATAACCTAATAGAACCATGTTATTGGAGAAAGTCAAGAATAATATGTAATTACTGTACTTTAAGATTCCCTGCCTTATTGCATGTAATTCTTAATAAGCAAGGAGAATTGCATTTTTCAGTGTAACTCTTTCCTGGAAAATAGCCAGAAACTATGGAATCTTAACAAGGACTTTTTTGTTGTTAAAACAGTTGAATGTGTATACCTTTTTAATACTACTCAAGTTCTGGTCCAAAACATTTCAGTTAAGACATATTTCAGGTGTTAGGAAAGATTCCAAACGTTAAGACTGTAAAGAGCTGGGAACGTGGATGCCTCAGCCCTGCCAGGGTGTCAGGTGTGTACACTTCCAGCTTCTGGTGGAAGAAGTGTGTCTGATAGTAGTAGTTGTGTGCTTGTTGTACAATATCACACACGTAGTTGATGAGAAAGGAATTTATTTGCCAGAATTTTAACTTTTTAACTTTTGTTTATTTTTATTATTATATTTGAGACAGGGTCTCACTCTGTAGCCCAGCCTGGTCCTGAAGTCACTGTGGAGCCCAGGCTGGCTTTGGACTCAAAGCAATCCTCCTGTCTCAGCCTCCCAGAATGCTGGGATGACAGGTGTGTGCCACCACATGCAGCTGATGTGGTGCTGGGGAATCAACCCAGGTACTTAGCAGGTGAATTAGTGCTTGCTAGGTAAGCACTTTAGCCACTGAGCCTTTTCTTCAGCCTCAGAATTTTAACTGTTCAAGATGAGACTAAATATATATATATATATATATATATACGCACATATATATGTTTATTTATATGTAAAATTTTTGTTCTTTTTTGTGGTGTTGGGAATCTAGCCTAGGGCCTTCACACTGAAATACATCCCTACTCCATTTTTTGTTTTTATTTTGAGACAGTCTTACTAAGTCCCTGTCTCAAAGAGAAGAACTTTCCTAGGCTTGCCTTAAAGTTGTGGTCCTTCTGCCTCAGCTTTCCAGAGTGCTGGGATTATAAGGCCTGTGCTGCTGGGCAGAGCTTGATTATATTTTTAAAGTAATTTTTTTTTGCAATTTCAATTATTATAGGTGAGACAAATTTAATGACACACTGGGCTGTAGTTTGATTTCTTTCAAGTCTTTTTAGGATACTAAAGATAACAAAGGGTCAGATTGGCAGTATTATAATTTAATTTTGTTAAAAGATACAATGGCAAGAGAACTTTTGACTGCGTCTTTATCCCTGTTCTTCATATGGAATCCTCCAAGACATACTAGCATTAGATTCAAAGGAAATAATTGAAAGCACACCGGTACAGCTTTAAGAAGAGGAACATAATTTTGACAAATACTACAACATTCAAATGCCAAAGTAATGGAAGAAACTTTGCAAAAGAAATTCAGCAAATACCTGTAAAAAAGCAAAGATCTGTAAAAGATGTTAAAATAATGTGATTTAATGGTCTTTAAACATGACATAATCTTCTGAAGTTGAAATATTCTTAGACGTTTCCATGCCCCAACATTTTCAGCTCTTTAACAACTAGGTTCTTAACGTATTATGACTAAAAAGAAGGTATTTCCTCAGGAATTGTTGATACTGCTTTAAGAATTTCACAAGGTGAAGGTAGAACGGAGAGAACTCTGACTGATTCAGAGAGTAGCTTGGTACTTCACTTCGCGCGGTTCTCCTTCACTGCAATGGTATGAGGTTACCCGTAGTCACCTTTGGTTTCTAGGGAGAAAACAGGCTTAGCAAATCTCAGTAATCTGGGCCTCAGCAGGACTGTAATATTTCTTCAAAGCATTTTTCTTGCCTTATCTTATTTGGTCCTTACAGCAGATGTATTTCACAGATGCCTGGCAACACTGAAGGCCAGAAAGAGAAATTAACTGGCCCAACATCAGGTTCAAGTAGTTTTAGTCAGATCTGAGGGGCTTACCTTGTAATTTTATAAGATATGCAGATATACTTTTAATATTTTATTGGAGTTAGTCACTTACTCGAATTATCCAGTGACAGTTGAATACATGAATAAGGTGTAACATGGATGTAATGAGACCATGGGTTCACAAAAATGAAACCTTTTTAAGAGATACTGCAACTTTTAATTTAGTGATCTTTTTCAGTAAAGGATTTATAGAGAAGGATGTGGTAGCCACACTCAGTGGTGTAGGCAGGTAATCTTAGCACTGTGAAGCTGAGCCTAGCCGGGAAAGTTAGGCCCTGTCTCAAAAAATAAAAAGTGGGCTGAGAATACAGCTCCGTGTGAGAGCCCGCGGTTAGATCTCCAGTACCATACACATATACATACACAAAATTTGTTTATTGCAATGTTATTATTTTTAACAGTTAAAAGTTGAAATCTTTCTGGTGGAAAGCAATGACAAATTGATGTATCTACTTGACGGGACATATAGCCAATAATATGATGAACAAAGCATTATAATAATACAGCATTGAATTTGCTGAGAGGATAAATACCTAATACAACCATAATTTTTGCATCAGTTGCAGTTACTTAAAAAGTAATGTAAGTTTGAGGCCAGCCTGGACTATAGAGCGAGACTGTCTCAATAAAGAAAAGAAAAAGCCAAGTTGTATATTGATAGAAACTGGATAATAGCAAAATAAATGGTTAGTATTTGTTTGAGTAGTGAGATTATGAACTTCTATGTAGAATTTTATTAGTGTTAAAATGTTATATGTGGGATAAAAAGTTGAACAGTAATATGAGACTATAGTACAACCAACAAATTTATTATGAACAGATCCAGTGGATGTTATATATAGTATATATAAAGCACATATACTTAAAAGATACATTAGCTTGGAAATAATTTGTAAAAAAAGGTATAATCTCCAAAGTATGTTCTTTCAGTACATTGTTTTCTTGCAAAAGAAGCTAAAGTATGTATAAACTAATAGAGAACCTTGAACTTAGCCGTAAACGGAAGGATACAGGTTGCTTTATTAATTGAATCATTGGCAGTTGCTGTGAGAAATAGTCTCAGATGACACAGCATAAAAATGAGCATATTTTGTGTTGTTAGAAGCATGTCCCTGTGATTATATTAAGTTAAATCTGCGAAGACTTGGGTGGTATTTTCTTTTTTCTCTTTTTTTGAGACAGTGTCTTGCTCTGTAGCTGGTTGTGAACTCACTGTGAATCCCAGGCTGACCTCAAACCCTGGCAGTCCTCCTGCCCCAGTGTCCCTAGTGCTGGGATTACAGGCGTGTACCACCATGCCCTGTTTATGTGGTGCTGGGGAATTGAACCCAAGGCCAGGGCCTTGTGTTTGCTAGGCAAGTGCTTTAACTGCTGAGCCCCTCCAGCCCCTTGGATGGTATTTCCTACAGCCATTGAACAATTGGATTCTTAGTTAAAATTCTGGTGGTTTGAAAAATGCTGATCCTTAATGGTTTAGGAATATCTAGTGGTGAAATTTGCATTTTTAGTTCTTGTAGATTTTAGTTGCAAAAGCTTTTATATAATTGTCAAAAATGGAAGAATTTTATTCATCTAATAAATTATAGCCAGAAATCATAGGTCAGTCAATACTTTTCACTAATCTCCGGTGTGGTCTTGTTATGTTGCCCAGACTGATCTAGAATTTGTGTACTTAAGTTATCCTCCTGCCTCAGCCTTCTGAGTAGCAGGTATACATAAATTACCACTAGACTCTTTAAAAAATTAATTACTTAAATATTTTCTTTTTGATCATTATAAGACATAGTATATTTCAGGTTATGTATAAATATGTAATGGTGAGATCAGGATAATTAGCATATCTATCACTTAAAACATTTATCATTTTGTGTTGGGAACATCCACAATCTTCTCTACTGGCTGTTTTGAAATATATGATTAATTAACTGTTGTAGCTACACTACCGTGCTGTGGAAGGTGAGAAGTTCTTCCGCTTGGACAGTTGCACATAGGAGAGCTTTAAGATTAATTCTTGACGTGATGCTGATGTAGTCTTCCTGACTGGTTGTAAGTTACAGTAGGCTTGATATGCTCATTTTTACATTTTTCTTCTCTTTGAATGCATGTCTTAAAGAGAACTGAAATACCATTGCTTTCCTCTTCAGTTTAAAATTATCTTTCTAGCATCTGAGAAAATATGCTTGTGATATTTGATACTATGATCAAGAAAAATGCATATTAAATGTCATGTGGTTGATGACGGCTGTTCTTTCATGGCAGTGCTGGGAGAAGGACTGGCCAAGGGCGAGGGCGCCTTTCGGGCCATGCTTTGCTGCATGCAGCTGAAAGGCAAGCTCCAGCCGGTGTCCACCATCCTCGCCAAGTCACTGGCAGGAGAGTCTCTGGTATGTAGATGAGTAGAATGTATGAAAACAGATTGACATTTGACAGATAAGATATATGTGGAAAAAAATAGTGCCCATTTTCTTTCTTTTTTCTGTCAAAAATTGTAGTTCACAAAAATTTTGAGATGCTCATTTCTTTTGAACACATTGATGTTTCATCATTAGGTTTTTATGGTTTTTGTATAAAAGATATAAGTACTTGGAAACATTTGAAGGTATAGGGTAACAAGATAATTTTAATCTAAAGATATAATTTAATAAAGCCTTAAAATATTTTTGGGCTCTAAAGTGGACTTCTGTGGACATAGCCTTCTTAGAGGGTTCATAAATTCAACCATTATAAAATGTTTAAGTCTCTGTAAGCTAAGTAATCTCTTCCTGAAGCTGATATGTGTTAATACCCATAATTACTCTGATGACACAATCTGACTATGTTCAGAATTTAGGATTTAAAAAAAATATAACATTTAATTTATATATTTTTTGTTTGAAATAATTGAAAGACCACTATTTGTATCTTTAGAATTGTTAATCTATAGAAATTGGAAGATAAGAACTATAACTTATTTCACTAGTTGGTAGCAGATTGGCTAATATTTTCCAGGAGTCATACTGAAGAACAGTGAAAATATATGTATCATGTATACTTTGCTGTGCAGTATGAATTTTCTGCACTCTATTTTTTTCCTCTGAATTGATACAGGTTGTGAAAATCTGTAGTATAGTTGAAGTTTTACTACAAAGAAATATATTTGGTAAAAAAAAATAGAAGGTAGGAAAGTATTGGTAGATAGTTCAAGGTAATTTATTGACCCGTCTCTGGATAGCTTAGTCGCTTTCTAAGGTGTTATTATACAATGAAATTTCTTTTAGTTTGATAGTGTCTCTTGATTTCATTAGGTTCACAGATGTGAATATAGCAAAACTTTGTAGTTATTTAGTTCTAAATAGATAGTGAAGAATGTCTCTTCTGAATTTATCTCTTCTGTTCTCTTTTTTAAAGGTGGGAAAGCATTTCTGAGGATTGAACTCAGGGAGTGCTGAGCTACATCCCAGTCCCTTTTTATTTTGTATTAGTATCTCACTAGGTTGCCCAGACTGGCTTTGAACTTGATGATCCTCCTTCATGAGCCTCCTGGATAACTAGAATTATAGGCATGCCCTCTAGGCCTAGCTTATTTCCTCTTTATAATTAGTATAATGCTATCCTTAAAAGACTTTCTAAATAAGTTAAACATAGTTTTTCCTGTTGAGTGTTTAAATTTAACTGATAAGAAGAGATGGGCATGGTGGCATACTCCTGTAATCCCAGCATTATGGGAGGCTGAGACAGAAGGATTGCAATTTTGAGCTCATTGTGGGAAACTGAACAAGTTAGCAAGACCCAAGCAAGGCCCTTTGTTCTCTCCGAAGTACTGCAGTAACAACCAACCAATCTAGTGAAGAGAAATTTGCTTATAAATCTTAAGTGAAATTTGAATTGCAGAAAAGTAGATAATGTCCCTCAAAAATGTTGTCAATAAACTGTCTTTAAAGATGCCGTGATCATTTAATGTGATTGAATTCTCCATTTTGTACATATAAATCCATTAATAAAAAAGTGAAACAAGTTTTAGGTTTATTTTTCTCATATTATATTTTGCTCTAGTGGTACCTGTTGTAAGTACTTTATTGCATTAACTTTAAGCTCTCATATCAGGTGAATACAGAGTTTTTACTTGTTGCTGGACAGGGCACATGGAATACTTCTTCCTGTTATTCTTTAAAGTTTTCCCATTATTACCAGCGTTAGCAGTACTTGGGAGACAAGAGAAAATAACATTGTTTTTTACAAGTAAAATTCATAAGCAGCTGGGGAATTGTTGTCCTAGTAAAGAACTAGTACACTGATTGAGTTTTCTATTTTCTTTTTTTTTTCTTTTTTGAGACAGGGTCTCACTCTTCAGCCCAGGCTGGTCCTGAACTCACTGTGGAGCCCAGGCTGGCCTTGGACTCAGGGCAGTCGTCCTGTCTCAGCCTCTGGAATGCTGGGGTTACAGGCGTGTGCCACCATGCCTGCCTTATATGGTGCTGGGGAATGAACTTGGGTCCTCTGCGCTTGGCGTAGCGCTTGCTAGGCAAGCGCTTTAACTGCTGAGCCATTCCTCTAGTCCCGAGTTTTTATCTTTTTATTTCTGCCTTTCAGAATGGGATGGTAACAAAAGATTTGACGAGACTGAGAACACTTCTCACAGAAACAGAGGTAAGTGTGTTTCAGGGGTGTCTTTGGAAGAGTCTAACTCAGCCTGGCTGGTGAGCATTTTGTGCTGATGTGTGGGACGTCTCTGTGGCGTCAGCCCAAAAGGCAAGGCTGGAGGATAGTGGGGCCATCCTGTCTTTCCTGAGACCCGTTCTGGTCCTATGCTTGGAATGTAGCTGCTTCTCATGTGTCCTCTTTGGGCCCTAATTCCTATTAGTTGTCTTTGGCGCACAATGAAGAGGTCTATGGGAAATTTTAGTTTTTAACTACTTCTGGGTATTAGAAAATGCTATCCTTGAAGATGCAGTACCAAAAATCAAAGATACTCCTCAAGCCCCCAAGGTTTCTTAAAGCAAAAGAAAGCATATGACTCACGGATTATTTATAGTGGATTTAGGAAATGAAAATGATGTGTATGAAGGTAAATGGTTTATATAAATGTGCTCCAGTGAAGGACTTGGAGGACATGTGGAAGGCCATTATAGTAGTATTGTAGAAAATGCACATAGCATTGTGATTTTCAGATTTCTGTTTGTCCTCTGAGCACGTAAAGTATTTTTACTTAGATATTCTATTTGAAAAAAAGTCACTTCGTCAGCTTTTATCATAAATGGAAACACACAGAGTGATCGATTTGACATAGTTTTTCAAGAACTGAGCACCTACTATGTGTGGTGTGAGGCATTGTGCTTGGTACTAGGGTAAAGCCCTGAAACAGACAGGTACCCATGTGGTTGTCATCTGAGAGGTCATAATCTCAGGGAGGAGACAGGTGAGTAAAGTAATTAAACAACCATAGATACAGTTCATATTGAGGAAATAAGTTCTCCTGCTGGAAAAATTACTGCATCAAGTGCCCAGGGTTCAAGACAGTCAAGTCAGGAGCTGAGAGTTGAGAAGGTGCTGGTCTTATGGAAAGTGAGGTGGTCAGTGCACCTAGCTTGGAGAGGGATACACAGACACCTAGGTGCCAGCCTCGACTTCCATTGGATTTCTTTCCCATTTCAAAATTGATAATATATCGCAGCTCACAGCAGTCATCAAAGACAATTATGTATTACACAAGGTAGATGAAGAAACTGTTTTGCTACTGTTAGGCCTTAAAAAAAGGCATTTTCTTTGTCTTTTGTTTCCTTAGTATGAACTCAGTGAGAATTAGTAGGTGCTTCTTCACAGCCATCTCCTCTATTATATAGGTGTAACCTTTTTAATTTCTAAGAAAAAACAAGATAATTATGTGTTTGAGACTTAGAGAACATAAAATGACCTTTCATATCATCAACATTTTGGGATTTATTCTTTATAGAATTAACTGAATTGCCAACTTTATATAACATACTGATAACAACACATGAATATATTAAAAATTTTATTGCTTATGTTTAATAATCTTGTTACATGTAAGGACACAAATGGCACCTGCTATGTGTCTAATAGAAAAAATGACTTCAGTTTTGTTTGTGATTTTTTTCTCTAAATTTTTTTTATGTTTGATACTGGGAATTGAGCCTTGAGCTTTTGTATTGAGCTACATCCTCAGCACTTTTTTGGTTTTTCCTTTTGAAACAAGTTCTCACTAAGTTGCCAGGTAGCCCAGGCTGGGCTTAAAGTGTGAGTCTTAACTGTGCTTCCCAGAGTGTTAGGATTAGAGGCCTTACTACCAGGCCTTCCTGTGATTTCTTTTCTGTAGAAGCAGAGTAACAGATGAGTTTGGGTTAATGAATTGAAATCCACACTGGGGATGTAGCTCAGCTGTAAAGTGCTTACGTAGCACTTGGGAGGCCCTGGGTTCAATCTCTACACTGGGGAAAAAACAAGTCCATCTAGAAAAAAGCTAAATAACATTGCTACCCTTATTAATTATTGCACATGACACACTTAAAAATAACAATTTGTTTAAAGATTGAGCTGAACTAATATTTAGCTTGTATATGCTAGTAGATGAGAATAAAGACTTGGGACTACAGGTGTATTCATAGAAACAAAAGAGCAAATATTCTTTGGTAAAATTTGAAATGTCTAATCACAGATTTCATTGTGAATTTGTAGGAGGCCTAGCAGTGTAATCTTTGACTGCTTTACGTGAAGGTGTCAGTAAAGACTTAAGGCCATAAACTAAGTGATGTTGCCCTTCTGTCTTGGGGTGTGAGCATGTTAGAAAGTGCTTAAAGTAAACACAAAGCTGGGCGTGGTAGAACAGGCATGTAATCTCAGCTGCTGTGGAGAGTGAGGTGGGAAGATTGCCAAGTTCAAGGCCATTCTGAGCAATTTACTGAGACCCTGTCCTAAAAATTGTAGAAGAGCTTGGAATATAGCTCATTGTTAGAGTGCTTGCATGTTCAAGGCTGTGTGTTCCGAATCCAGTACTGGAAAATAACAAACCAAAACCAAAAGCAGCAGTAGCAACCAAAAGCCCAAGTGCAGCAGCCTGTAGCCTGATAGCCAGGGTGGCCACTAGGCAGCCAGGCTGAGCTCGCGCTGGCAGCTTTCCTCTGTGTCCTTTGCCTGACACCTGATAGACAAGGCCTGTAGTGTCATCAGTCTGGTGTGGGGATTGTCTCAGGTGCTGACTTTTGAAACACATCATGCACTACTCTGTCTAGCAGTTACAAATATTTTAGGATTCTATGGCCATTTCTCTTTTTTTCTTGTATATTTGATAAATTTCCTCTAGTAAGTTTTAAAGAAGAGATACTTTAAAAATTCATACTTGAAATGAATGCATAGCTTTCACGTTTATGTATTTCATGTAAGTAGAATAATATTTTAAGGATTATTGTGGGACTGTGATACATAGACTTTGTATGTAGAACTGAAAGATACCTTTTACTAAATCTTTTTTTTTGAAACATAAAATGTTAGTGGTGGGAATAATTCCTGACTGGTTTGTTGGTTTATGTGTTATTTTCAATTCATCATATAACAAAAAGTCAGTTATCTTTTAGAAATGTATTAGTAAATAGCTTGATGGAGAATCAGAAGGCACTTCTCGTACAAGGAATATTACAGTGGTATAGTTTTAATCCAATCTAAAAAGTGGAATTTGGCTAACTTCTTATAAATGGTAATAGTGGTGGTATTTTAGGTATGCCCAGTTAGCATTTATGACATCCTTTCTATGGTATAAAACATTCCAATTTCATGGTAGGACTTGTTTTCTAAAATTTCCTGAGCACTAGAAGCTGAGATCCATCTGGCCATTCCAAGGTGTACACAGCCAGCCTACGCCTAGGGCTGTGTGGGCAGTGGGCGCGGTGCTGGACGTGTAGCAGGAGAGGAGGGATTGACATTGCAGGGACATGGTGGAGACTGGGGTACAGTAGCTGAGTTTAAAGGTCAGGGACAGCTTAGGAGACTCAGGTGACTTGGTACAGGTTAACACTGGCATACAGTAAATGAATTCAGGGATAGATACAAGTAGCAGGACAGTGACTGTGGGAATAGAAAGAAACGGATGTGAGGGGTCTGGAAGAATAGCTCTGCAGTTCAGTGCTGCCTTTCAAGCTCAAGGCCTTAAGGTTCCATTCCCCAGCCCCACATACACCCGGTAGGCGTGATGGCGCACTCCTGTTAATCACAGCACTCTGGAGGCTGAGGCAGGAGGATTGTTCTGAGCTCATGGCCAGTCTGGGCTCCATATTGAACTCAGGACCAGCCTAGACTACACACGGAGACCCTGCCGAGAGAGAGAGAGAGAGAGAGAGAGAGAGAGAGAGAGAGAGAGAGAGAGAGAGAGGAGAGAGAGAGAGAGACAGACGGACACTACACCTGTGTGAGCAAGATACTGAGGACAGAGAAGGAGTTTAAGATGTCTTTTATAAGTTTAGTCTGGTTGTCTTTGAGGAAGAATACTTCATTCGCCTGAGATGAAGAGTATTACAGGAGGTTGAGGTTGGGGGTAAAATTAATGAATTTTGCTTTGGGCACCCTGAGTTTGCAGTACTGAGGGTATCATTCGTCTATCTGTTTATCCATCCCTCCGTTTGATGAGGGCTCATCTGTGTCAGATAGTCTGCGAGTGAGTGTGCGGAAAGGCAGCTGAGTGCTGTTGACATCAAACCTGTGCACAGCTGACAAAGGGGGGAGTGTCTCAGTTTTCTTAAAGAGGTCCTGACAAGTGTTTCTTTTCTCTATCAGAGTTTAACATGAAAAGTAAAATGCATCACTTGAAGCTTGTTAAAGTTATTAAAAAATTTTAAGTATTCCAGCTCTGCTTCTTAATTGTTGAGAATATCTAAGTTTAATTTAGCACCGATTATTTCTTACTTGCCTCACGTGTCTTTCATTTGAATAGTTGCAGACAGCAGCTGGCAATGTCCTCTCTGCTTGTCACGTGGATGGCTTGGGAGAGGGTAAGTACTGCATTTTGTGTGTCTTCTTGTAGCTCTTGTAGCTGTGATTCTGGGCTTTACTTTTTTTTTTAATTGATTCCTGGGAGGGTAGTTATTGAAGTATAGTACATGTAAATGGATATGTAGGTGAGAATATAAAATTGAAATTTAAGAAGGAGGTATAGATGAAAGCAGTTTTTTTTCCTCTGGCACTTTATTCATAGAATAATGAGGTTACAGAGGTAAGAGTGCTTGCTCAGGAGGGCACCTAGTTTATCTACTTGCTTCCATGCAGGACTATATTTGTTTATTTAATAGTTTTATTGTGGTAAAAATTCATGTGACATAAAATTTAACTTTTTTTTTGGTAAATTTAAAGACCATTCTTAGGAATCTGTAAAGGGAAGACTTCTCCCTCCTTAGGCTAATACCGTCATTACTTTTTGAAAAATTGAATCCGTAAGCGGAGTTCTTCCTGCCCTGATCTCCTCTTACCAGTGCAAGGGAAGAGAGACCGCCAGCCATTTTAATGTCTGCCATAGTGGTATGGCTTTCATAAAACCTGTGAACTTCTTAGGGTCTTCCTCATCTTTCAGTAGGTGATAAAGCAGTTGCAGGTGCTTGAGTTTCCCGTGTGTCACCAGCTAGGGAGGGTGGAGCACATCTTTAAATCCAACTTGGCTAATGTCTTTTAAAAAATTGTCTCCTTCAGGTTTAGGAGTAGGGGCATAGTAGTCTGTGAGGAAGTAGAAAACGCCTGCCGCCTAGGCACCGCAGCCCTAGCCTTTCCTCTCTGGGGACCTCATCTGAATACAAACAAAGCTCACTGTGTGCAGAAGGAAAGGAGTACTCTTTTCTTTCCTTTAAGTTCCTATGCCAGAACTCAACGGTTTGAACTTTCAGTTCTAATAAAGGATCACATCATATAGTGACAAGTGTCAGAAAGTTCCTCATGAATGTGGATGATAATGCAGTGCTGCTTCTCAATGGTGTGCAGAGAATGTTTACTTCCAGGACACAGTGGTCATGCAGGAATTCCTGATAGAGACATCCAGGGCTGAGGAGCGATGAGCACATCTACCTTCCAAAGTCCTTAAGGACCAATGGCACTGGATAGGTCTGCTCATTGCTGCTGCAGAGTTGCAGCCACCCATGTGGTTTAATTTCTGGGTGGTTTCCCTTTCAGTGATTGCTGCATTCCTCATAGTTGATTGACTTAACGCAGTCAACTGGTAGGTTCCTTTTTTTTTTTTGATAGAGGCAAATATGTCGTGTTCTTTTGACATCATCTGGGATGATGTGTGTGGAGGGATTATAGTTTTTCTTACACATTAAGATAATCAGAATTACTAGATAGGCTCAAATGATAAGACTATATCCTGATTACTCCCTAGGGTCTTGTAATGGTTGGCATTTCCGCCCACCACCTAGGGGAATCACAAGCAGCGAGGAATATACTTTGTGTAAAAGGTAATGTGAATTTTTTCTTTTAAACCAATTATATTTCTTTGTTGAAAAGATATACAGTTTTCCTTCACTTTTTGAAAATAATTTTCCTTTGTGAAGGAAGAAATAGTATAATGATATTGAGTAAAATGGCTTATTTTCCATTTAAAACAAAAGTCATAAAGGTCATTGTCACTAAGTGATAAAAGTCAAAGCCATGTTTATGAGCCATCTTTTAATTACAAGCAACAACAAGCTCAATGCAGATCATTAAGAGTTTGTTCAGAAATCTTTTTATTGTACCAGTTGTGCTATTACAACTAAACTTAATTGCTGGTCTCTTGTTAATGTGAAATTCACCTAGGTGTGTAGATAGGAGTAGAAATTATTTAAGCTGACTTAGAATTTAAGATAAAGATTAATTATTTTAATAACTTTCTTGAAAATGCTTATCTTCATGTAATCCTTGTGGGATTTATGAGTAACTTATATTTGAAGGGCTGACCTTTCAAAACTTAGTAGGTGTGTGTTAATGTGGAAAGAATTACTAAAGTCACATTAAAAAAGGTGAGTTCTTCCTTTTATAAGACCTAGTAACTAGTGGGAGTTTAGATGGAAACTCTCACTACTCTAGATTGCTTTTGATGGTGAGGGAAAATTTGTTCTGTGATTTTGATGACCAGTCAAGAAATAGATTTGATTTTGTAATAGAAATAAGGAAACTAAGTAATGTATATTGCAAATTCTAGTGGCATTGTGTTATAGGACAGGTAGAGCGCATTCCTGTAAAATGGAAGTTGGAGAAGATTTATGTTAGATGACAATTGACAATTAGGAAAATTAGAGAAAAGTCTAGGAAGGCAAAATTTTTGGCTCATAAAAGCACATTCCACTTAAAAATCAAATGTATGATTTTAAATGTCTTCTGAAGCATAAGATAATTTATTAAAAAGCATAATTTTAATTGCTTCAGTGTGCCACCAGGAGAAGTTTTAGGTATGCTCAGCTTTTTGGTGTGATGAGCCATTTGATCACTTCTAGTGTGCTGTGGTTCTCATTTTTTATTTCTTACTAGCCATATTTTTTTCCATTCGAAAGTTGTCTATAATACAGCATCCTGTTTTGCTATTTTTTATGTAGTTTTTCTTTCTCTTTCAAAAGACCTATCAGTTTTTAAATGTTTATATTGATTTAAAACTGGCTATCCCCCTAATCTTGCAGGACATTTTAAAGCTTATTTTAAAAATGTAGTGACCATAGTCTTTTATCTTTTTTTGACCACAAAATTATGTAAAGTATGGCATAAAAAGACCATTACATTATTTCAATAGCTTTCCTGAAAATAATCTGTTATTGTAATCCTCACATAGAATTTATATATTTTTTTAAATTTTATTTTTGGTTATTATAATAATTACATTTACTTATATAGTGTATTTTGATATGGAAATATGTATATACATTCTGTAATCATCAAGTCAGTGTAGTATATTACCTTAAATTGTTTTCATTTGTTTGTGGTGAAAATATTCAAAATCTTCTTCTTTAGCGTTTTAAAAATACACATTGCATTCTTGTCAGCTATAGTATCTCCAGTGTTTTGAGTTAGAAACATCAACAGATTATTATCCTTACATTCTTTAAAGTGAACATGTCTGTATTTATCTCTTGAAAAATTGAATATGACTGCTGACTAATTTGTGACTCTATAATGTGAAACTTTGATTCTGAATTTATCTGAAATTTAAATATTGCCCAGTAATTTCAGTGAAATACAAAAAATAATAATGTAGAAAAGAAAAGCTTTATGCCTAGGGTAAAATGTAGAAGCCTTAAAATCACAATTTAGTAACATACTAAGTTTTTTCTCAGAATTCCGTATCTAGTATGTGGAATATTTTCTTAAGATCATATTATTTTGGGAAGTAGGACATAGCCATGTGTGAGCAGCCAGTCCACTTGATGTCAGTGTTGCTTTAAAAAAAATTCTACTCTAAGGTGAACTGTCTAATAGAGTCCTACTATCACAAAGGAAGCAGCCTTTTAAATGTCTTTTCTGGGGGGAATGTCATGAAAGTGTTGTCCATGAGGAGCCCTTTATTCCAAAGAAAAGAGTTGTTGGAAAGTGGGGTTGGTTGTTTTGGTTATTATGAACTGTTCTCATGTTCTCTAAACCTCGTCTCGCTCCTGTGTGCAAGACAGTGTGGTAAACATGGCCTTTCAGAGGATGTTTTGTTTTTGTTATTGAGGCAGAGGGCAAATGCTGGACGTCTGTCTTGAAACGGCTAAACAAAGTGTATGATAAAACAGTCTTTCCTGTTCCACTTAGATTTTTAGAGCAAGGAATCTGTAGGTATGGTGCCCAGTGTACTTCCGCACATTCCCAGGAAGAACTAGCAGAATGGCAGAAAAGATACGCTTCCCGGTTGATAAAATTGAAACAGCAAAATGAGAATAAACAGCTCTCAGGCAGTTACATGGAAACCTTGATAGAAAAATGGATGAATTCATTATCTCCTGAGAAAGTGGTGAGGAAAATAAAATACTTTTTTTTTTGGTTTGTCTTAAGCAGTAAACCTGTTTTAATCTTGACTTTCTCATGTGCTGTATTTTGCTTTATTTTCTTATCTACTATGTGAAGAACTTGTTGCTTATAAAATGATATTTTTAGTAGTAAAAATGACCCATTTGTTAAGAGCAGAATTAAGCCATTAGTTTGGAGATTTGCAGACATTATATTAATTATCATTTAGGAAGGTTTTGATTACCATTTTTTGGTTGTTAAATTTCTTCTATTTCTTAGTTTAGCTTTAGTATATTTTGTTCTTATAAAAATAGCTGAAAATGAATGTGTACAATACCTTGTATGGTAAACAATTCCTTTGGTGTCTTTGCTGATGACATTGTTTATCGTGTCATGGGCTTTCATCTTTGCTTTTCACAGTGTGAAGCTATCACATTAATTGTTCTTTATTTCCAGCTTAGTGAATGTATAGAAGGAGTAAAGGTAGAGCATAATCCCGACCTGTCTGTCACTGTCAACACCAAAAAGTCTCACCAGACATGGACTTTTGCTCTCACTTGTAAGGTATGAATTTTGTGCTAGTTAAAGAATATGTATATATTTTCCAGTATTTTCAAAGCTTTTTTTTGACCTCTAAACCTCTGTAATAAGAGAATATTGAAAATGTTTTCATCTCAGTACTTTTTATGTAGGTTCCGTATTATACTAAAGTGGATCTGTGTATTTCATCCATTAAAAGTACATTTTAAAAAAATTTTGAGATGAAATCTTTGTACATGTTTAGATTGCTCTCTTATTTATTTACTAACCTATTCATTTGGTAAAGATATCTCTGCCATATTGTCTTCCAAAACTAGAACATAGGATGGGGTTCATGGCTCACAATTAAAAATTGAGTTGTTTTATCTGGCTGTTCTGAGATGTTTAAACAATGACAGTGAATTTTTAAATTTGACTTGATGAGATAATACATTTTTTAATAATGGGTTCTTAATATGAGACATTTTCTATATTGGTGCTCATCTTGAATATAGTAGCCAAAGTTTGAGATTGAAGCCAAATCCAAAATTTTAGTGACTGTGTGGGTAAATTTTGTGTTTTGGTGATATTTCTTCCACCACATCATTTGTATGTTGAGAAAAAAATTTAGCTTCAGCCCTGAACCCAATCTGGTGTTTTCAGAGGTAACTGGCCACCTATGAAGGCTTCCTGCTTGAGGCGCTAGGAAACTTTTTAGCTTCAGGGTTTTGAGAGTTGGAGGTTGAAGGTAACCACACGGTAATAGATTTTTGCCACAATGAGAGATGAACATATCACAGAAGGAATAGGGAGGCCAGTGATTTAGAATAAATATATCATTTTAACAATTGTCTTTTTTAATCATTCTTTTTTTCCCTTAAATAGCTTATGAGCACAATTTATATTTTGAACTTGATCTTAGAAGTATGAGAAAGTAACAGTCCCTTATGGAAATATTTTCGTTGAAGAGCCCAGTTACCATTGGATTTTCCACCCCCTGTACTCAATGAATTATTTTAACTTCCTTGTAGCCTGCAAGAATGCTGTATCGTGTAGCATTGCTTTATGACGCTCATCGTCCTCATTTTAGTATCATTGCAATATCTGCCGGAGATAGTACTACCCAGGTATCACAAGAAGTCCCAGAGAACTGTCAAGAATGGATAGGAGGAAAGATGGCCCAAAATGGATTAGATCATTACGTGTATAAAGTCGGGATAGCATTTAACACAGAAATATTTGGAACTTTTCGCCAAACCATAGTTTTCGACTTTGGATTGGAACCAGTACTCATGCAAAGAGTAATGATTGATGCAGCTTCTACAGAAGGTAATATTTAGACTTTTTTCCCCTGATATGATGTATTACAAGGCAACATTAAGAGATATGTATTGGCCCCTACATATTCCCTGGATAGGGAGGGAATGATAAGAAAAAACTCCAAATTGATGGACTCGTTTTCTGTGTAATGGGCTTGAGTGGTTCACGTCGTGCCCTGCTCTCTTCCTCAGTCCCCATGCATATATTGCCATGAGAACCCTAAACTTATGTGAGTAGATGATTAGGTCTCTTTTGTTCTACCGATTTCATTTTAAGGTCAGATGATTTTAGTACAGTAACATTTCAGCATTTGTTTGGGTAAAATGTCTTCTTAATGATAATTGTGTCTACCCCAACAGTATCAGTTTCCTGTGCTACTGACTGTCCATTTAGCTTTGCTGACATTAGGACATTCTCTCTAAATGAAGAGTCCTCCATATAAGCCTTCATAAGTCAGTTGTGTCGTCAGTGGTGTTAAGTACACCAGGATATATTTAATAGGATCTGCTCCGTGTTTTGGGAAAAAGGTCCTTGATTTCTGCATGTCAGCACCTGCAGAGGATGATGAGTTATTTGTTTTTTTACTGCCTCAGTTTTATGCCTTGATGAACAGGAAAAGGGAAAGGTATTGTAGTCACTTCTTTGGCTCTCAGCTGAATTTATTGGTACTTTGCTTATAAACAAATGTTTAAATATTAATTTGACACTTCCTATAGCTCAGGTGTGTGAAACTTGGCATTTTCTATACTTGACTATAATGTGAAGGATGTTTTTCATCATGTATCACAGTGTTCCACTGAAGAGAAGCTAGCAAAAGTTGTTCTTTTCTTGAGCAAGTGCTGGAATTTTATTGTTTGGACATGGTGAACAGGTGGAATAACATATAAAATGATAATTTTCTCTAAATGCGTGGTTAGGTTAAAACAACATTTATATTGGAATTTTACAGTGCGGTGATATAATGGTAATTAATTTCATTTACTTATGTAGTATGTATATTCATATTACTCAGTCTTCATCTTACTTTATTTCTCTTTACTTCAGTCCCTTTTTATCTGGTTTTATTTTGTTAGGTGTTTCTCACTACTCAGAGTCAGAGTAAGTTTCTGTAAACATATAGATGTGATATCTGACAAAATAAAAGCATAGGGTTTAGCATATTCTTTGTACAAATGTTAAAGGACCAAATGGTAAATATTTGAGGTGTTGCAGGGCAGAGGGTTTCTGTTGAAGCTGTTGAACACTGCGCTGTGAAAAGTAGACAGACAGAAGACTGTGTATAATTGGAGTGTGACTAAGCTCCTATAAAACTTTTATTTTTCAGAAACAGGAAGCACACTTTGAATTTATAGAGTTTTTGTTTTGTGTATTTATTTATTTTTGAAGTACTTGGATTAAACCCAGGTCATTCATACTGAGGTATGTCCCCACTACCTTATTTTTTGATTTGGAGGCGCAGGGTCTGGTTAAATTTTCCAAGTTGCCTGGGCTGGGAATAAGCTTGCAATCCCCCTGCCTCAGCCTCCCAGGGTGCTGGGATTACTGTTGGCATCACTCTGGCAGCTTTACAAGATTTAAATTATAGAGACCAACATGCACTTTCTGCTGTCAAATATAGCTATAAAAGTGTGCTTTTTTCTTGGCTTACATGTAGTTTGTATGTTAAAAGTTAGCTTTTAGATTGGTGATCTGTAACTTATAACTTGTTTATCTATTTTTGTCAAGAATCTATAGTTTGTTAAGAACTTATTTAATCAAATAAAATGTTAAATATGTTCAGTAAAAAGTAAAAGAAAGTGAAAGTGATACTGCTAAAATAGATTATAATGAGAAAAGGTGGTGATGAGTATTTCTTTTTTTTTTCTTTTTTTTCTTTTTTTTTTTTTGTACTGGGGCTGGAGTCCAGGGACTTCACACTGGACTACATTCTGAGCCCAGGTTTTCATTTTTTAGTTTTCATTTTGAGACACAGTCTTGGTAGGTAGCTAAGTTGCTCAGACAAGACTTGAATTTGGGCTCCTCCTACTTTTGTCTCAGGTGTGTGCTACTTTTCTAGCTAGAGAGGAAGAGCAGTGGACAAAATGAAGAGTCAATAGAATTGGATTTGAATCCTGTTTATTTTTTTTAAACCAATTATTTGTGGACTGTGGGTAGAGTACTGTGTGACCCTAGATAGAATACTTAATATCTCTGAGCTTCATGGGGAAACTCTGTAACATTGGGCTAATAATATTTGTGTTAGAGGATTTTGAGGACTAGAAGTAAGCCTGGCATTTAGTAAACAGTCCTTGTTTTGTATAGCCGTGATTATGGTAGTTTTTCTTTTATAGACAGAACATAGGAAAAGAGAAATAGAGCTCCCTCTGGCTCCCTTGAGGGCTGGGTCTAGACTGCTAGGGAGACTAAAAGCAGAGAGAAAGGTCTGAGCCGTTAAGGCCCTTAGCGCATGCAGATCTTAGCAAAAGAACACAGTAAAGGTGTCCAAAGAGATTTTCCATGACAGTTAATGTTTTGAGTCTGTTCACTGGAATGATTTCTGATGCTTCTGATATATCACCTTGTAAGTACAATAATTTTTATATTTCATTCAGATATGACAGAAGGAATTAATAAAAACAAGAATATCACTTCCCCTTTAGTAAGGTACTATATCCTTTTTAAAGATACTTCTTTGTAGTTCGATATCTTTGTGTGCTTCCTGTTAAAAAAGGCTTTGAAGTAATTTTGTTATAGAAAAAAAATTAAGCATGCTTCTGAACTAATTTAGAAACAGTAAAGTAGTTTCCCATAATGAAATTTTTCAACAACAGGAAAAGTAAATTTTATAAGGAAAAGTAGATTTTTATAGGAGAGCAGTGTAAAATGTACAAAATCTGTTTTCTGGTAGAAGATATTTATGTGTTTGTTATTTATTATGGTACTTTACATTCCTAGCCTCTCTTTATTGTTTATTTGAGATAAGAATCTCACTAAGTTGCTAGATTGTTTGTGTTGGGCTTAAATATGGAATCCTTCTGCCTCAGCATCATTCCTCCCAGAGTGTTAGGATTGCAGGCTCACCCTAAACTTACTTTATAGTCCAGCTTGGCCTCAAATTCACAGCCATCTTCCTGTATCAGCCTCCCAAGTGCTGGAAATACAGGCATGTGCCGCTTCACCGGACTTATATGATGCTGGGGAATCAAACTCGGTGCCTTGCGCTTGCTATTCCTGCGCTGAGTTTTGTCTACCACTGAGCTATGTCTCTAGCCCCTTAGCCAGGTTTATTTTTTTTTGAGTACTTGATGTGGAACTCATGGCAGTACACATGGTGTATAATTTTTTCCCGCTGAGAATTTAGGTTTAGGCAGGTCACATGACATTGTCTCTTTTTAGTCAGTACTCAAAATAGCTGACCTGTTGTGCTGACTTTTAGTTCTGTCTTTGAAAAATTTCCTGCTGTTAAAATTGACTCATTGAATATGTCATTTTTTTGTTGTTCTTAAAATTATTTATTGCGTTACTACATTTGTTTCAGTGTGCTTATATATGGAGTTGTAACAAAATTCTGAGGAAATGACAGCAGGATATAAATAGTGTAATATTTGTTTCATTTTCTCTTAGTGTCAGTAAATCTTTGATTATCAGAGCATAATTCTTGCCAGAAAAAGATTGTTCATAAACTATTACAATTTCTGAAACATTTTGAGACAATAAAAAGTGAAGTGGCAGTGTCCTGTTTTACATCATTTGCTAGCATACTTGGGGGACAGCATTTAGAAGCATTGACTACCAGACAGCTCCATTTTTAAATTGGTGTGACAGCTTGGCTCTTGACCTCCAACCTTAGCCAGCTCATTCTTGGTTTCTACACATAGAACTTTAGTAGTGCTGGGAAACAGATTTGAATGGGAAACATCTTTAAGACTTCTTCCAATTGTTGACTTCTCAGTGTTTAAGCAAGCTTTTGCCTTTAAGTTAATGCTGGAAGTGTATGTTTCTCTTTTATAAAATTACAAGTTTGAGCCATCATGGGCCATCACTTAGCTCAGTGTTTCCTAAACTGTGTTTTGGTGAAGCTGGTAGCCTCACCTACCGTAGAGACTTCCACATGCAAATGTCCCCTGTTCTCTTTCCCTCTGAGATTGGCAGCTGTTAGGGTGATTTGGTCAGAACATCTTCTTATGTTAGTATATGACTCATTGAAGCTCAGAATCAAGTTATCTGCTGCCTGTTTCCAGTTCATTGTGCCATATTGAGCTAAAAATCCTCCTTTAGTTAATTCAGGTTTGAGCTGTGTTAAAAAAGTAGGTTTTCTGTTTTGTTTTTATGTTGTTACCATGATAATACTTTATTCATATAGAACTTTCTATTTATTGGGCCAAGAAGTGGAAGTTTTTTTCTCTAGTTATATGGTAATCCCACAAACTGTTCAAGAAATATGTATATATATATATATATATATATATATATATATTTAACTTATATAAAACTTTTTTAGTACTTTTTTTCTTCTTGCTAGTGAGATTCAACCTCAGAAAAAGGCACTATATACTAACATGTTTTCTGGACTAAAATTAGAGATATGTCTCTCATAAATGTGTGGCAAAAGGCATTTATTAAAGAAGGAAGTTACCGAGTTTCTTCCTTGTTTAGAAAAGAAATTGAATTATGTACTTTATACCACAGCTTTGATTAATGGAAAATTTTTGCTTTGAAATACTGATTTGGAATTGCTCGTTGAATATCTGGAGGCAACATGTTTAAAAATTTATTCTTATGTTTAAATCTGAAAACTCAACATTTCTCTGTTTTGAGTTTAGCAGGATATGTTGACATCAGTGTAAAATTTAGTATGACTTCCAAATGAGTCCCAGCTGCCAAGGTTACTGGTAAATTAGGATACATACACATAAAGGTGAATCCATGTGTGGTCAGAAAGACAGTAGAGAAATAGACTTCTAGAAGTAGATTTTCAGTAAAAAGAAATGCAACTGAGTAGAAGTATGTGGAAAGTTTTGAGGTGCTCTTATAACTCTGCTGTTGTAAGTTGTTGGCCTCTTTTGGAAAAGGACTCTAGGGACAGACAGCAGGATGAGCTGAGAGATGCTTCTGTTAACTTGTAGGTAGCAGTTTGGGGGAGAAAGGCTACTGAAGTGAATGGGTGTAGTGGTGGTGTGGAGTACTTACAGATTTTATTGTTGATTTTGGTAGTCAAGACCAAAATATTTCATAAGGAAGAGGGTGGCATCTGATTTTTGAGTTAGAAAATACTTCATCTCTGTTTCTGTCTTAGATAAATTTAGCTCTTTTTAATAATTTCTGTATTTAGAACTTGTTGTTGCATGCATCTTTTGCGGCAGCTCTTATGCTGGATACTCAGAACACTTGATCTGCTTTCCCTTTACCGTTTTCTTACCCATAGTCCAAACCTTTATGTTAACTGTAAAACTACCTTTCTAGTTAGTTATATTGTGTTAAAATTGGATCCTGGTCTAATGAGTCAGCCAGGCAGTTGTCTTTCCTTTTGGTTAAGTTTCATTTTTTTTAGGTGTATGCATCATGTGCTTGTGAACGAGTGCATTCTGAGTTTGCCATAATGATTTTCGTTTTGTCTTGCTTGCATGTACATTTTTTTCAGAGTTACCAGTTACTTTTTTTGATACTGTGCTATACTTACAGTATAATTTCATTGAGGCTGTGCTGGATTTTTCAAGAATGACATTTGAATGGCAGTTTATTATATTTTAATGAGGAATCAGCAGTGGAGTACATGTCTGTTTTCTAATAGATTGTTGTTTGTAGTGAGTTGACTATCAGATAGGTTCACTGTGCTTTTCCACACAGAAAGAAATCTAGATTTTCAAGCAAAATAAAAGAGATGGAAGAACATAGGAAGATAGATTTTGTGGGGATGGAACAAGTATGTGCAGTGGGTATAGGGGCAGGAAGGGAGAAGGAAAGTAAAGTGATCAGGATGCAATATGTAGGTTCACTGGCTTCTCAGGTTAATTGTTGTTATGTATCACATACTAATAAAGAGTAATTTTTGCAAAAACATTTTTCACAGATTTTTAATCTTTTTCTAAAATGGGGCAGGTGTTAGAAGAGGAAAGTGATTATCACCTTATAAAATTCATTGTACTTCTTTTCTATAGATCATATCTCTGTTGACTGAAGAGTTAAATACTAAAACTGTTTAGGACATCTGCATTTTAAAAATGCCAGTAACTTTGTGGTGTGTCTTAGCCTTATATAAAAGTTGTTCTTTATTTGGATATTAATATTATTTTGTTCAAAAACAAAGAATTCTGATATGAGGAAACTACTCTCTTAGTGGATTCTTGTGATTTTGTTTTATAAGCGTAAAGAGCTTTCTTTCCAAAATGTATAATTTATTATTTGCAAATTTTAATATTATATTCCTTTATAAATGTGTTTTTTATTTCCATTTAGATCTTGAGTACCTGATGCATGCAAAACAACAGCTAGTAACCACAGCTAAGCGCTGGGATTCTTCTTCCAAGACTATTGTAGATTTTGAACCTAATGAAACTACTGATTTGGAGAAGAGCCTTCTTATCAGATACCAAATTCCTCTCTCTGCTGACCAGCTATTTACCCAGTCCGTTTTAGACAAATCGCTGACCAAGAGCAACTATCAGTCACGGTTGCATGACCTTCTGTATATTGAGGAGATAGCTCAGTATAAAGAAGTCAGCAAGTAAGTTTCTTTAGAAACACTATCTTTCTCTTCTTTATTAAATCTCCCCCTTTGGTGGTATTTTTGTTTTTAAAATGGAGATGTGCTTAGGTGAGGAGAGGTGCTATGCTATCACGTTGCTCCTCAGTAGCTACTCTTTATTTTTAAATGACATATGTGTTTTTTAGGACAAGAACTATGTTTTGGACGTTACTAATTTTCGCAAGTCCTTGCTAAAAATCCAGTAGGGGATTGATGTACTCTTTGCCACATGGTGGGTCCCTGGTCTTCGGGAGCTTTTGGTAGATGGTTGTCATAGCAAGCATTTGGTGAATATTTGGTGAACAGTCTCAGAAATGAGAATTTACTGCAGCAAGTCCAGCATGTGACAGGTTGATATTGTTTACTGTGCTAGAGAATTCTGGAAAACTTCTGTCTTAGTGAGTTTTTCATCATGGTGATTTAATACCTAACATGCACAAATTAGGGGAGAAAAAGTAGCTCACAATTTCAGGAGGTCATGATCCATTCACGGGCAGCCAGCAACAGTGGGAGCACATGGTGGAGCTGGAGGTAGAGATAGGTCCTCATGGCATTGCAAACAGGAAGCCAAGTCAAGTCCCAGAAGGAAGAAAGGAAGCAGCATATATCCTATCAGGTCCTGTCTCAGTTATCCATCCCTTTGGGTCTAGCCTCAGGGTTCTGCCCCTTCCAGGTTTAAGCCCCCACCACATGCCTGTAATTTGTAATCTAATCCACACACCTGTAATCTATAATCTACCACATACCTGCCTTTCACTGGACACCTATACACCACCACACACCCATAATTCACCCCTGCAGACCAGGCCCGCATCTCCTAACAGCACATGATTCCATAAATAATCCATAACATCCAAATTCATGTTTCTTTTAGGGGACATTCCAAATCTAAATCACAGTAGCTTCCAATGATACTCCTATCCCAGGGTAACCCTGGATAGGAAAGCAGGGAAATCACACTTCTGAATTTGGCAGCCTTATAGAATTTAGTAAAAGTATGGTACAGAATTGGTGCTATGAAATCAAATTCTTTTAGTAGTTAGAGTTCTCGAGGGCATCTGTGAGCTGTTAGACAAGACACAGATAATAGATTTTCAAGGGGCTGGAGGAATAGCTCAGCAGTTAAAGCGTTTGCCTAGCAAGTTCAAGGCCCGGAGTTAAATTCCCCAGCACCACATAAGCTGGTGTAGTGGTGCACACTTGTAATCCCACCCTTGGAGAGATTGAGACTGAGGCTGAGGCTGAGGCAGAGACAGGAGGATTGCCATGTATTCAAGACCAGCCTGGGCTACTGAATGAGATCCTGCATAAAAAAAAAAATAAAAAAAAATAAAAAAAAATAAAAAAGATTTTGGAATGTCTTTTTAGTCACTTTGTCGTTGCTGTAACTCTATACTTGACATGCTCTACCTTAGGGAGGAAAGATTTATTTTAGCTTACAATTTCAGAAAGTTACAGACCATTCACAAGTGGGTGACTAGAAAAGGTGGAATCACATGATGGGGCTGCAGCCAGAGCCAGAGCACTGGAGACAGATCCTAAGGGTAGGACAGAGAGAGACTAGGAGGAAGGATGGAACCAGCACATGCCCCTCCACTTCAAGCTCTGAGCACCCATCCCTTCCAGCCAGACCCCACCTCCCAGTAGTACACAGTATCCATAGGAACATGAGGCTTTTGGGGGACACTCCAGATCCAAACCACCATATTGCTTGGCAGAGTTTTATATATTGCTTTAAAAAAGTTTACTTTCATATAGTTTTCTTCACCATTTAAACATAAAATTTACATGTTTTACTGTTGCCTTAAATTTAATTCACATTTGATTGTTCTTTAAGCACAAGTAATATAACTAAGGTATCCTTAAAAATGGATTTTGAAGAGATCTGTATGTTGGTCCTTAACTATGGTTATAGCAGGGCTCCAGTAATGTCAGCAAACTTGTTACAAAGAGCGCGATAGTAACTATTTCAAGTTTTGTGGACTTCATATTGTCTGAATTGCATGTCTTCTTGGTTTGTTTTCTTATAATCTGTTTTTACTCAAGGGCTATATAAAAATAGAAGGTTGATTGGTCCTTGGACCATGCTCCAATATGTATGAGTCATTTTTTGTATCTGTTGAATTGATACCAGTTATCAGAGCAAACCTAAGTCATTATTAGAGTTGTTCTGTTGGGGTGTGAGACACAATTTGAGTGTAGAAACAGTGGTATGGATAAATGGGCTGATCTGTATTGACACTAGAGCTGTGTTCTGTGTGCATTGAAGTAAGACTGTGACACTGTAGGCAGACTTACCATGTGATTCGGAAGATATTTCCTGGGGGCAGAGACTGTAGCAGTGAAAGGACTTTGACAGTTTAGCAGAATACTACTAAAAATGCTGCTTTACTAGGTTTTGGTGAGAAGGTGGGGCTCTTCTTTTTACATGGTCATCTCTCTATTTCTTCCTTACAGATAGATTGAAGTCTGTCAGGATTATAAGAGATATAGATTGGTTTGAACGTGGATTTAGTAGTAACATTTTTAAAAAGATGACTTTGAAAAGCCAGGCCAAAAATTTAAGTTTCAGTGTGAGGCATGTATACATAGTAAGTGTGTACCTTACTATTAGTGGCTGTAATTTGTAGTAAAAAGTATGTAATATTTGCAAATTGAACATATGATATGTACGTTCTGAGTTTCCCCCTACTAAGCCACACGTTAGACGTGTAATGTTCCATCACTCTACCTTGAAGTGAGATCTGTCTGATAATAAGAGATGAAATTTGAAAAGAAATTCACTTTGACTGAAGCTCTTGTATGTGTTAAACATGCCCAATTGGGTACTTGTGCCTAGCTTCTCAGTGTCAGCAGGTGTCTCCACGAGCCTCATGTGGATGCACACCTCATCATGGTTAGATCTCTTTGCTACCACTCGGTTTCTGTAAGCCCGTTACTTTGGTTGATTTTTGTTGATTGTATAGCCAGAAATCCTGTGAAGTGAAGTTAATTTTATGTAGCTTTGACTTTAAAAAATTAAAATACTAGGAAGTATAACTGTTGCTTTGAATGACAGTACCATATTTGTCATTATGTATTTTAAGTTTTTTAAAAAGTCAGATGGTTATTTTACAGTTACATAAAAGATTAGAAATTTTGTAAGATTAAAGATGGATTTAAAATAAGGAGTGTATAGCCAAGCAAGAGCAAAGCCCTGGGTTTGATTCTCAGCACCACATAAACTGGGCATGGTGGTGTACCCCTGTAATCCCAGGACTTGGGAGACTGAGGCAGAAGGATTGCCTTGGCCAGCCTGGGCCTACATAGTGAGTTCAGGACCAGTCTGGACTGCAGAGTGAGTCCCTGTCTCAAAAAAGCATACAACAATGGAAAGTTGACTTTTTCTTATCAAGAACTATCTTTGTTAATTCTAAGATGCATTAAGATATAATTCTGAGTTATTAAAATTTGAAAGTGCACATTTCAATATCTGAAAGGTTACTAGTAGTATTTTAGTTTTGGTATGTTAGTATTTTAGAAAATTTAGGTATTAGTGGCTGTAATTTGTGGTACAAAGTATGTAATATTTGCAAATTGAACATATGATATATCTTCTGTGGGAAAAGCTGTATTTATTAGCTATATTTAAATTGTCTTGTGTCTCTAAAGAGTTTTGTTGCAAGGCACAGCTGAATACCACAAGAGAATTCCCTTGTTGCACTAAAACTGAGCTTAATTTTTCGTGCCTGCTGAGTTGTGATCAAATATTGGGATAGCAGATTCTAAAGTGGACGCAGCAGAGAAACATGAATATATTGCCTGAAACAGTTGAGAATAATTACAGAATTTTAAGAATTTGTGAGTGAGTAATGTAAAATGACTGAAATGAGATTATATAGCCTGGAAAAGTCAGATAATTACAGAAATATTAAAATATTCACTGAACAACATTTACTGAGTATTTATAGTGTTAGGTTCTAGGCTAGCCACTGATGACTGTACAGTAGACAGGTATGTTTTCTTATGCCCACAGGTATAACCTAGTGCTGAGACAGAGCACAAATACAGGATTCGAATAATGGAATCAGCACTGGTAGAGGAGTGTACCAGGGCCCACGGGAGAAGCACCTGGTCCCCACCAGTGGGGAAAGGACAGTCAAGTTGAGAGATTGAAGTCTACTTTTGGGAGTAGATAATATTTAAGCTGAAGTTTGAAAAAAAATGACACTAGTTCTCACTTGGATAGTAGATTTACCAGATTGAAAAATAGAACAAAAGTACTGAGTTTAAAGAAACTGTTTTGAGGGAAGCTGCAAGTTGGTCATTAGAGTTGCAGAGGAGGGTGTTGTGTGGTAGGTGAGAGAGAAAGCGTTTTAACTTTGTTTTCAGAGCTGTAGGAAGCTGCTCACCATCAGACTTGGATTTTACCAAGATCATCCGATGGTGATCATTGAGAATAGATTTGATACTACACATGTTGGAAATTTGTTGGAGTAATCCAAGTTGAAATTGTCGTGGTGCAGATGAGTTCGGGGGAGGGGAAATTTAACAGGACTGATAACTACCAGGGATTGGGGATAATAGTATGATGGTGAAATGCAGTTTGGTAAGAGAGGTAAGGTCAAGGGCAGCTTGGTTTCTGGCTTAGACTTGTAGGTGGGTGATGCATTCCAAGAACTGTCTTTTAAAGTCTTAATTGTCCCAGTGATGTGTTCAAACAGACTTCCATATTAACAAATATGTAATATTTAACTTTATTAAAATTACCTTTAGTTTTTTAAATACTCAAGACATTTTTGAATGTGCATATTCTTTGACATATCCAAGTATGTGTCTTGTGTAATTTGCACTAGAGTTTATTTACTTTCAAAAAAGTTTTGTTGTCTCCAGTTTGGATTAAAGGCAGAAAGATAATATGGAGTCTTGGGCCAATGAAGTGGAATTGATAGAATGGTATAATTTTCAGTATGTTTATATTTGGCTTCTTTTGTAGTACTCTGGTTTTTAGGTTTTAATGTAAAATATTCAAACAAGTTTTCTCTGTTGGATTTAGGTTCAACCTAAAAGTGCAATTGCAGGTCCTGGCAAGCTTCATGCTCACTGGAGTTTCTGGAGGTGCAAAGTATGCTCAGAATGGACAACTTTTTGGTCGTTTTAAGCTTACTGAGACACTTTCGGAAGATACTTTGGCTGGACGACTGGTGATGACCAAAGTCAATGCTGTTTATTTATTACCAGTCCCTAAAGAGAAGTTGGTGCAGACCCAGGGAACCAAAGAGAAGGTTTATGAAGCTACTATTGAAGAGAAAACAAAAGAGTATATATTTTTAAGAATATCCAAGGAATGCTGTGAAGAACTTAATCTTCGGCCTGACTGTGATGCACAGGTATATTTTAAGGTGATACCTTCATTGTGGATGTCGGAAGTCTCATTGCCAGCTGATACCATTCTGTCATACCAGAAGTATTAAGAGTTATACTGACGGGTTGAGAATTAGACCTCTGATAATTCCCTGAGAAACTGATTTTTAAAAATGTAATTAATGTTTAGAATGTTCTAGTTTTATACAAAATTTTGTTTTTCTGTACTAGGGATTCTCAAGGCCTTCACAATGAGCTGTGTCTCGAACTTTTTTTTTTTTTTAATTTTGATTTTTGGGACAGGGTCTTGCTAGGTCATTGTTGGCCCGGTTGGCTTCAAACTTTGCAGTACTTCTGCCTCAGCCTCCCAGAGTGCTGAGATTACTGGCCTGTGTCACCATTCCCTGCCAAATCTAATTAAGTTTTAATTAGAATTTTAAGTCAGCCATGGAAGAACATATGAAAAACAACTTTAAGCTGTATCCGGGGACTCTCATCTGCAGTTGTATTGCCCTTACTCTTTTTCTTTACAGAGTTTTAGGTGAATTCTGTGTTCAACCCGGCATATTTAACTGGAAACTCTACCTCTTTTTCTTTTAAACACAAAAATTGGTGAATATTATTCATTCATAGCTAGTTGTTATAGTGTCATAGAGCTGATTGTCACCCCAGATGTATTTCACGGATGTTTTGTTGATTTTTTTTTTTTTTTTTGAGGCAGGATCTTATTCTGTAATGCAGGCCAGTCCTGTGCTAAGCTGACTATGTCGCCAAGGCTGGTCAAGAACTCATGGCAATGCTTCCTCAGCCTCCTGAGTGCTGGGGTTATAGGCATGTGCCACCATACCCAGCTCATGTGGTGCTGGGGAGTCTAACCCAAAGCTGTGGGCCTCCTAGGCAAGTGCATTAGCCACTGAGCTATTCCTCCAGCCCTGTTATGTTGATTTTTATCAATTGTATTGTATTTTTCATGTGAGAGGTGGAGTTAGTTAACCTCTAACTTTACAAGTACCCTAGTCTCTTAATATATAAAATGAGATTAACAATATTATATACTACTAGTGTTATTCAGTGAGATAATCTGTGTTAATTGCTTTGTATAGTGCCTGCTTCTAAATAAGCAAAACCGATATTAACCATAATAATTATTATTAGAGTATAATTACACTTTAAAAAAGAATTTTTAAATTTGTCCCTCAGACTCTTTTATCCACAAAGTATTCTAGTAAGATGCCAGCTGATAGCATCTCCTCAGCTGTCGTTTGATTTAGCTTTTCATGCTTTTTTTCAGAAATGCATTTTGTATTTCAGGTTGAACTTCAATTTCAGTTAAATCGGTTACCCCTTTGTGAAATGCACTATGCACTAGATAGGATCAAGGACAACAGTGTGTTGTTTCCGGACACCAGTATGACTCCCACGATACCCTGGAGTCCCAACAGGTACGGAGGGGGTTGTCGTAGTAAAGGAAGTATGCTAATGCTAAATTGAACATCTGTTTCGAGTAACCACGTGTGCTTTTGTAAGAGAAGTTGCCACGTTCCTAAGGAGACCTAGTAGTCATTAAGAAAGGAGAATATCTAAAACCTTAGAACGAAACATTTGAGGTTTATCATGTTTTCTTTTCTCAGAGTCTAAATGAGTTTTATTACTTTCCGCAATGGTTTTAATTTGATGGGATGCCCTAGTTTAGGGGATATTTCTGAATGGAAACCGAATGAGAAAATGAGAGCCTTTCTAAAGTGGCTCAAATCGTTAAGTGGTTTTTGAATGCAGATACGATGATTTAGTGAAGTGGAGAAAGTATGGGAGAAGGTACAGTTTCAGAAACCTGCCATATTTAACTGGAAGGTTAAATCCGCCAAGTCAGTAGTTGTGTGAATAAATACTGCTCTCTAAATTCTCTCTGGCATGTCTTTGCACGCAGTTAAAGAAGATCCTCTGTTGTCTTAGGAGTAGGCAGCAGTGATAGTTGCATGAGTCATGTGCATCCTGTATACTGTTTTTTTCCTATTGATTCCTGTCTTGTTCTGCTTACTCCACCTATTTTTTCCTTCGCTTTCACCTTCAAAATATCTCTACATGGGGACTGGAGGAATGGCACAGCAGTGCAAGCACTTGCCTAGCAAGCGCAAGGCCCTGAGTTCTGTTCCCCAGCAGTACATAAGGCTGGGTGTGGTGGCATGCTCTGAGGTGGGAGGATTGCCATGAGCCCAAGGCAGTCTGGGCTATAGAGCAAGACCCTGTCTCAGGAAAAAAAAAAATCTCTCCACACAGTGGGAAGTTTTCATGTTGGTGCAGCCATGGCGTAGTGGCTCTGTTCTTCCTGTGGAACACCCGGCTGTCTTCAGGAAGTGGTTCCTAGTGCCTCTGGGTGTTGACGGTATAAGAATGGGTACAAGGAAATGTGTGGGACATGTCCATGGCCTGGGCCCGACGTGGCATGTTCTAGTCCTCGTGACATTTTGTTCTGGTCCTAAACCCAGAAAAAAAACACCATATGTCTTACACTCTAACCCCCACATCACTTCCCCTGTTTTTGGTTGTCCTTACCACTCCGTTTCCTTTCTTCTTTTCCTGCCAAAGTTCTAGAGAGGGAATAGCGCCCATACTTCCAGTACTGCCGTTTTAATATTGTCTGTGTTCCGGTTGTTCACTCTCCTGAAAGTAACTAACGATCTCCCGATTGTGAAACCTAGCAGTTTCCTAGCTTTTCTGCATTCTTGCCTTTCTTTCCATTGAAGCTAGGGTCTATTTAGGCCTGAGCTATTTCTGTAGCTTTCTGGCTGGTCTTCTGTCATGTCCGTGTGTGTCCCTGTTGTCTAGCTCAACTCGCAGATTTCTTCTGGAGTTAGTTTTCTAAAATGATCAAGTCATTTCACCACTCACAGGTCTCTGAAGGTCTCTCCTTGATGTGCCAGTAAAAACTGAGAGCCTAACACAAAATTCTGTGACATGGTCTCATTAACTATGCTTGCTTGCTTTTTTTTTTTTCTTCCCTTTTTTTTTTTTTTTTTGAGACAAGATCACATGTCATACTTCAGGCTGGTCCTGATCTCACTGTGTAGCCCAGGCTAGCCTCAGACACATAGCATTTCACCTGTCTCAGCTGCCAGAGTGCTGGGTCTACAGGTGTATGCCACCTTAACTGGCTGATGTAGTGCTGGGTAGTAGAACCCAGGGCCTTGTGCTTGCTCAGCAGGCACTAACCACTGAGCAACACGCCAGCCCTGACTGTGCTTTCTGGAGATACCTTTCAGAGTTTGTTCACTATCTTTTGCCTGACGCCTCCTTTCTTCCTCCCATCCCTGTGCTGTAGCTGTATCCAGTTCCCTTGGAGTTTAATTTCCCCTCTACACATTTGCCTGTCAGGCTATGGTACTTTTAAAGAAAAATTGTAGTAAAATTCACCTCACAAAAGATGTATCCTTTTAACCATGTGAAGCAAGGACTTAGTAGCGTTAAATACGCTCATGGTTTTGCACAGTCTCTGGAGCGTCTTCATTTTGCAAAACTGAAACTGCACTTATTAACTGTGCGTATTCTGTTTTGCCTAACCCGTCTTCTCACAGTCATATAATTTCTTTTCTCTGGACTAATCTTTGCCCTGTTTCAGCATTTAGAGAATCTTCTTGTCCCTCTGCTCAGCGCTCTCTTCAAGTAGGTGAGCGGAGTCTGCTGTTTCATCCTTTCAGCACACAGTTTAAGTGCCTGACGTATGTTAGGCTCACATAATTTCTCTCTATAATTTTTATCAGTTGTATGTTTTCCTACATAGAGCTCTGTAAAGTACAAGACCATATCTTAATTATTTTGAACACGAACAGGGTCCTGCACATTATTATTTGACACACTTAATAAGAGTTTTTTATTGTTTGTTTGTTTTGAGACAAGGTCTTGCTCTGTAGTCCAGGTTGGTGCTGAACTCACCATGGAGCCCAAGCTAGCCTTGACCTCATGGCAGTACTCCTGCCTCAGTCTCGTGAGTGCTGGGATTACAGGTTTGCATCGCCCTGCCCAGCTTATATGGTGCTGGAGAATCGAACCCAGGGCCTTGTGTATGCTAGGAGGTGCTTTAACTGCTGTGCCGCTCGTCCAGCCCCAGTAAGAGGTTCAAGTGTAAAGAATTAGATTTCAAATGAGAGGCCGTTTTTTATTTGCTATACTCATTCTGATCACTTTATGTGGTATATTTGCACACTGTGTTAGTGACATAAGGATAAAGGTCACCTCTTAGTTATCAACTGGGAAAAGACTTCTGATTCTGCAGTGCACATGGTAATTAGAAAGTTCTAGGTTCAGGAGCACACCAACAAGTCATTAACTATTTAACATCTTTTCTATAATATTGTGGAATATAGATGGATAAATGAAGTGAGAAATTATTCTCATGTGTTTAGCCTATAAATTAATTACGACAGTGCGTTATGCCAGAGAAGGAGAGGAGTTTGAATTAATTTGGTTCTGGGAATAAAAGAATTTTTATTTTATTGTAGTCAGAATAAAGTTGGAGACTTTTATGTTGTTTTGAATCGTGGAAAATCAAACATGATTTGTGGCATATACATTGTAAACTTTGCCTTAATAAAGCATGGTACAGCAAATAAGTAAAAATTTGATTTAAATCATTGGCTTACTTTACATATTCATATTCATTATCAGAAATTACAGAGATGACTGACTTTGATAAAGTTTCTGATCTGTCTTGAAGCACTTAACTTACACTAACACAGTTGATAAGCAGAATGGGTTGCATAAAAACAGATACTGGCATATTTCAGAATTATACCTATAAGTTTGTCATTAATCTTTTAGATTTATATTGATGTACATAATTATATCTATCTCATACTGAAATTAATTAGTCCCCAGATTTGAAAGATTAGAATGTGTTTTTATTTTTAGAGGTGTGCACAAGTTAAATAATGTCTTAGATTATGATTGTAGAAACTAAGATTAATTATTAATTATTTTTCGGAATAGCTTTATGTGAATATTTTAGCTTATATTAATGTATATAAGTATTATTTCATTTAATCTTTAAAGTAACCTTTGGGTGCAAGTGTTGTAGTCTATGCGCAGATGAAGGAAGCCTGGAGCGGGTATTATGGGATCGTAGTGGTCAGATACGGATGCGAGTAATGGTTTTCTGAACTGCCTAGCTAAACCAAGTAGAATTACCAGCCAAGAAGTAGGTGATCCAGGACTGGAACAGGGGTGCAGCAGTGTCATGAAGAAGATCATGAGATCTCCCTTTCCTCTTTGCCAATAGAGGATCAGTTGATGCCTGTGGTCTCAAGCCTGTTGCCTCATGGTTGTATGATGGTTGCTCTGTATTTGTTTTCCATATGCTTTTTTCAGCTAGTGCAAAAAGGCCTTTTTTTCTAGTTTCAAGAGCAAAGTAATTATTAGGCTTTGTTTTTATTCACCATTGAAGCCTTTCTGAGGGGCTTCTTCATGAATTTAATTGACTGGAATTGGATCTCTAGCAAAGGATGCTGGGAAGTGAAGTGTGTAACTGGCTGGACCAAATGGTCAGAGGAAGGCAGAGGAGAAGGATGCTGTGCATGCTTTGGGGATAACCATTGCACAGTGCCCACCACATGGATAGAGTCTGGACTTAGAGACCCCCCGACACCAGTTTTCTCACTTACAAAAGATAGAACATTGCGAGCTACTGCAGGATTAGGAGTAAATAAACTGGGTCTTTTTTCTTTCTTTCTAACTTTTAGAGTTCAGAAAAGGAAATAATGGCTTGTTTATGTGGTCGAAGTACTTTTTAAATTTTACATTTAAAAATTTTTGAGATTATTCCTCATAGGTAATGTTAGTTGTAACTGAAGAAACAAAGTGCTGTGATGAGTTTTCTAGCGTCTGATTAAGTAGAGGGCAGCCTCACAGAGGGAATTCCCCTGCCTAAAATCTGTACTTCTGTTCCAGGATTTTTTACCAGGCATTTTGCATATTTCCCGAGTATCTTTACATATCATTCCTATTTCTACTCACATCCCTGTCATTTCTACCTTAGTTGTTGCAATATTATTTTAATTGTAGTTATGTGAAAGAATGCTGTTGGCTCTTCACTTGGCTTGATCTGTTTAGCATGTACTGTTCACTTAAATCTTCAAAATTTAGCCAGGTCCTAGAAGGAACATTAGTAAGGTTGATCTCATTACAGCCGTCGTCTGTGCTGTGTGGCAGGTGTTCTTGACCCTGAAAAATAGGACACGTGTATGATTTTTGTCTGTGAAAGTATTTAGACACTTCTTTAAAAAAACTTTTGTTTTTGAGAGAGGGTCTCACTGTGTATTACAGGCTAGTCCTGAACTCACTATGTAGCCTGGGCTGGCCTTGAACTCATGGCAGTCCTGCCTCAGCTTCCCCAGTGCTAGGATTACAGGTGTGCATCACCAAACCCTGCTTATGTGGTGTTGGGAAGTTGAACCTATTTTCAGAATTGAGAATTTTTAAAAAAATCGATATTTTCTTATTAGGAATACATAAAGTTTTTTTTTTTCCCATTGTTTTAAACCTTGCCAAAGAAACATTTCAGTGGATTAGAATTTTTGAAATTCACTGAGTTTCTCTTTTGCATTTTATTTGCTGTGCAAAGAAATGATAGGACTAGGGACAGAGCTCAGGGGTTAAAGCACTTATCTAGCAAGCAGAAGGCCGTGAAGTTCGTTTCCTCAACTCCATATAATCTGCTGTGGTGATGCATGCTTATAATCAATCTCAGCATTTGAGAGGCTGAAGCAGGAGGATTGCTGTAAGTTTAAGGCCAGCCTGAGCTCCACAGTGAATTCAGGATCAGTAACGACTACAGAGTGAGATTCTGTCTCAAAAAAAGACAAAAAAAAAAAAAAGAATAAAAATAAAGAAATGGCTGCTTCGTTATTACCAGAAAAAAAGTTCTCTGACTCTTATATAACAGAGGGAAAGTACATTGTTGAACCATTGCTGTTATTACTTAATGAACTTTGTAGCAAACTAGAAACGTTTGGTGCCTTTAGATAAATTGTCAAAATATTTTTGTGTTTGCAGTAGGATACGATAGCTACAGTTGGTTTTGATTTACATGTTAAAACACTGAACAGTAACTCTTAAATAATTTCCTAGAAGTGGGCAGAACGGCATTAGTTGCTGTATGTAAATGATGTGTTGTTTCAGTAGTTTCATGGTTCAGTAAAAATCAGGATATACGTGTGCGTCATGTTCTGGTCTTTCCTAAGATGCATATGTTTAAAATAACTTATGCTTTTACTTTCCACAGACAGTGGGATGAGCAGTTGGATCCTCGACTGAACGCCAAGCAGAAGGAAGCTGTTCTGGCCATCACTACCCCTCTTTCCATCCAGCTGCCACCTGTCCTTATCATCGGACCCTATGGGACAGGCAAAACGTTCACGCTGGCCCAAGCTGTCAAGCATATTCTGCAGCAGCAGGAGAGTAGGTGAGGGATGGATGTGTGCTTGTATTTCACTAGCAAGGTACTACCTGTGTTCTTATTTTAAATACAGAATAAGGGCTATCAGGGCAGTTTTTGCCCCGGGGCTGGACTCTGCAGCTCAGTGGGAGTACTTGCCTTGCATGCATAAGTCCCTAGGTCCAGTCCCAGGTGACATAAAAGAGCATGAGCAAGAGAGAGAGAGAGAGTGGAGAGAGAGAGAGTGGGAGAGAGCAAGAGAGCGTGAGAGCATGAGAGCGCAAACTAAAACTTGAGAGCACTAAAATTGGAGTTCTGTTAAGACAGTTTTAAAAATTTGCAGTGTAGACACTAATAGTTCATGTACCTATCAAAACTTCAAGTTTGATAAGGAATTTATTGCATATCAGAGTCCAAAAGAGCTGTGCCTAAAATACATTATTTATATGATAGATTGAAAACCTATAATTTTGGAGACCTTCTTTTTAGCTTAAGAGTGATAGATATAGTTTCTGAAATACGTTATTGAATAATATGTTAGAGAGTAGTGAGTAGGTTGAGGTAAATGTGTATTAAGATGGCCACTGCTTTTTTTGGTATTATATTGCTTGAATAGTTTTGTGTTTTATCATTCTTTTTATTTGCACCATTTATTTCAGCAGGATTCTCATTTGCACCCATTCTAATAGTGCTGCTGATCTCTACATAAAGGATTATTTACATCCATATGTAGAAGCAGGCAATCCCCAGGCGAGACCTCTCAGGTATTTTTTTTTAAGGCTTATTATGTATCTGTGTCATACTTTGTTATTCTTAAGAAAAGGTGTCTGTAAAGATACTAGTAATTTTGGAAATACCAAAATCTTCAATTGTACATTGACATTTGGAGGTTATGACTTTATAGAAGTTGTTTAAATTAAGGCAAAATGTAAAAAATTTTGACTATTTCTTTAACATTCAGAACAGAAAAAGACATCCTTTTTTAAGTTTTATGTATAAAATGTTGTTACAATCTAAGTAGACTTTGATAAAGTATATCTAAAAGCTAGTATTATAAAAATAAACATTAATGTACAACACGTTTAATTGAAATTCTTACTTTTTTTTTTTTGCATGGCCAAAGTAGTCATGCAGTGATTGTTATTTCTGGAGATAAAAATTTGACTGTGATCATGCAAGTAATTTCTTGGAAGGTACACCTGAGAGGAGTGTGAAATGCTGAAATGATTTTTTTGGAAATGTAATAAGCTGACATTTACAACTTTCTGCTATCATTTAAGAGACAAAGTCAAAATTTCAGGTTGATACAAAAAGGTCCTGTGAGTATATGTGGTCATGAGATTACTTACATACAGGATTGTGGAGAATAAAAATCCTTTTCTTCAGAAAACAATAAAAGAATCATTAAATGGTTATTTATTATGCCATTTGCTTTCATTGTTATATGAATGTTAAGTTTTGCCATTTTATAAACTAATATGTCATGGCCTAGGTTGTTCAAATTATTTGTTGTTTACAAATTAATTTCTAACCACAGTTTTGATTCATATTCACTAACTTTTTCTTTCTAGTTGAGCTCAGGCATGGAAATAAGAAATTATGCTAATTAACTTTAATAACCATAACCGAAGTTATTGGAAAGACTCAGAATTGCATTTTTAATAAAGGAGAGGAAAAAAGTGGCATGGTCTGTTATGATATTTTTTGGGCAAATTTTGTTTTTACTTTCAGAAGACAAAACAGAAGTTCATATGATTCAGTTGTATTTTAATAGTAAGAAAATATCAAGTGTGTACAATCATTTTAAGTGAAATTTTTATTTTATTAAAGGATAAATTTACCAACAACTACTTTGCATCAGATCTTAATCTTTTTAAAAAAACTTACGAATGGAAATCAAATAGCTTTTTTATCATAATTTTTCTTAGCTAACGAAGACACCTTGTTTATTTGCTTTTATTGTTGGTAGAGCAATGTGTTTGTGTTTTTGAGTGTGTGGCATAGGAAATGGGACAGTCTTACTTATGTGTGGTGCTTAGGCTGGAAGCCCCTTTCATGTTGGTTCATTATCATAACTTATTTGTCTGACATTTGGGGGTGGAAGAGCTAGTGTGGATGAACATTAAAATCTCTCATTTTGCTAGGTTATAGTTAGCTCTTACCATGTATAATTAGTTTTTGGAAGTCATAATCCAACATGTAGTGCACCTAGCCATGTGGAAGAAGAAGTTATGTTTCAGTAGAGAGTGTGTATAGTTGCCATGGCCCACATACATTACAGAAGCTTAACCTGAAGCAGGTCTTACTTTGTCCTAAGCTTCAAGATTGGTTTAGTCCAAGATAGAAAAATACTCAAATAGATTCATGTCCAGGTTTAATGACATCTCATTTAGTAAGTGAAATAAAACGTAAGACTTGACTTCCCAAATATTTTCTTTACGCAAACCTATATCGTCACTATAGCTGTTCTCGTTTCTTAGAGATGTGTGTTGACTTACAGATTTATTTCCTAGGAGTATTGTAGCATTGAATTCTTAGGATTTATCAGTGCAATCTTAGTATTTAATCCAGTTTACTTTATAATTTTTCTCGTGAACAATACATAGGAGAAGGTTGGGAGAGACTGTAGAGAAAATTAGAGTCTCTGACTGCTCGGGGAGATCACCTTTATGTGAATTGTCCCAGGATGCAGGGGAAGGGACACAAGAGGGCACCAAGTGCCTGCCTGTGACCATGGAGAATGAGCATGTGCAGGGAGTAACACGGACAGGGAGTTTGCTGTCTGCGCTGTGATATGTAATCCAGACTGAGCCTTGGAAAATAGGAGAAGTAGTCAGAGAGTAAGAATAGTTGTAAACGTGTTTAAATTTAAACATGTTTAAAATTAAGGGTAAACTTTATAAAATTCTTTTAGTTGAACTGAGCTTAAAATACTTTGAGATGAGGGTTTCAGGAGCCATTTTAGGCTACCATTAGTTTCATTTACTTCATTTAGGGTTAGGGTATGACTTACAGGGGAGAAGGAGAAAATGCATTTGCTGCATTGAAGGTAAATTGAAGGCATTTGCTGTTTTGCATAGGTCTTAAAAGAATAGACTTCTGGGATCACGTCTCTCATTCTTAGTGTCTTTAGTAATAACACTGACATGTTCTTATATAGAGAGCTAATATGAATAAGATTTTAATGAATTTATTACTGTACTGCAGTTTGAAGAATTATAAATTATGTGGCATATTCGTATTGGTTTGTTTCCAGAAAATATGTAAATTACTTAATTGATGTTATTTAGTCATTGATGTCATTCATTCATTCATTCATCCTCTGTGGTGCTAAGCATCAAATCTAGAGCCTCTCATTTGCTAAGCAAGTACTCTACCACTGTGCTACATTTCTAGCCCCATATTTTACTGTGAGCTCAAAAAGTGGCATATATCATTGTAAAGTCTTAGATTTTAAAAAATGTTAAGTGTGTTTTAGATGATCTTAGTGCCTGTCTTAAATATTACACAAAATGGAATTACAAAGAATATTTAAATACTTTTAAAATCAGTACTAGAATATTACACTTTTAATAAAATAGGCCCAGTAATCAAGCATGTATGTTGGCTTCAGCTTGAGGTAGCATTCCAAAATAATATGAAAAAAAATCAGTGAGATTTAAAACTTCCTTTTTTTTTTTTTTTTTTAAAGAAAAACCAGTTCCTTGGAATTGGTTCATGTGTTATTTGAAAAAGCACTTTATTCTGTTTTATAATGAAATATGCATTAAAGAAGAAAATAGAAAGGTACAAAGAAGAAGGTGTTCTTTAGAGATAGGGTCTTGCTTTGTAGTCTAGGCTGTTCCTAAATTTACTGTTGAGTTCAGAGCCTGGCCTTGAACACACGACAATCCTCCTGCTTCCTTCTGATATTACAGGTGTGCATCACCACACCCAGTTGATGTGAGGCTGGGGAATCAAACCCAGGGACTTGAGTCTGCTAGACAATCACTTTGACCACTGAGCTATTCCTTCAGCCTGGGAGAAAATAAAAATTATAATCCCACCATCTAGAAATGAATGCTACCTATAGTTTGGAGTTTTAAATTCTAGTCATTTATATCCTTAAATATACACACCATGGTTAATTTGAGTGGAGTCATAGTAGATAGTGTGTGAAATGAAATGTAATTTCAAAGTAAATTTTGCCTTGTTGATATGATGGCACATTTTTTTTTATTAAAACCCGAAATATATTGTTTACATTTTTTGTATGGTGTAAACCTGTAATTCTAGTACTTGGACAAACTGAGGCAGGAGAATGGCAGATGTGAACTCAGCCTGGGCAACGTAGTGATGTAGTGAGACCCGGGCAATGTAGTGATACAACACGACTCTGTTCTCAAGGGAAAAAAAAGGGGAGAGGGCTGGAGATGTAACTCATCGTGAAGACCCTGTTCTCAATCCTTAGTACTAGAAAAATAAAATTTTTGTGTCTCTTAGTAGTAATATGAATTACTTTGTTCAAGTTTATAGTACGTATTCTACTAATGTTTAAAAATACATTGCTTTCTTCAACTAAAATACATACTGAGACATTTATAAAATGTGTTTTTTGCTTTAAGAGATGCTAGCTGTTTCATGGAGGGTTGGAACAGGTTTTAGAAGATGACGAGATTAATTTGTGTGCACCGTGGGTTTGAGCTGTTTCTGAAACATCGTGAGATAGATGTCAAGTCAGCATTTGATACAAAAACTTTTTTTTGAGACAGTGTCTTGATCTGTAGTCCAGGCTGTTCCTGAACTTAACTGTGGAGCCCATGCTGGCCTTAGACTCACCACAATCCTCCTGCCTCAGGATAAATTAGGATAGGGGAGTGGTTGGAGCCATATAGGCCAGGGAAGAGGGTGCTTCAGGAGGAAGCAACTGTAGAACCATGGAGTCTAGAACTTGAGGGCCAAGGGAACGCCATGAGATTCTAGTGGGTTGGAAGTTACACTTTGAATGGATAGAGGAGGGAGTTGGGGTTCTCAGTGGAGAGGGCAGTGCGGGTACTACTTCTGAGATGTGCGAAGGAGAATGGGAGATACTGGGAAGAGTGAAGAGTTCAGTGAGGAGTTTTTAAGCAAGTAGAACCAGAGAATTTTAATTTAAAAAAGTTATCTGTAGGTGAGAGATTATATTCAGATACTGGCGATTCATCCATGAGTCTATAATGAGTTAGCTTTTGCTTTAGATTAGCACTTTGGTTTATAAGAAAATCATATGTGTGTGGTTTTATAAAAGGTCATATTGTATGTTAAAATTGGTATTTAAGAAACCCCTCTTTTTTTCTTATCCACTGTCTGTCAAATATGGTTGACAACAAATAATTTTGACTCTCTTAGCTGTTATGATACTTCTGTGTTTGTATCCAGCATGTACAACCTATATATGTCCTAATTTGGTTCTAGATATCTTTTGAGGTTCTGTTTTAGTAGTTTTTGAGTGTTTTCATTATGATTCTCTATATTATTTATTCCTATTAAATATTAATGTTTGTGTGCTTTTTTGGTTTTTGTGCTAGCATTAATAATCATTTATTTGCTTCATTTTCTTTGACCATCTGAGCAGGTCCTTATAGTAAAGTAACTTGTACTTTTCTATCCAAACAAATTTCTACGTTGTTGGGGTTGTTCGTGACTTCTTTTCTTCTTCTTCTCTTGGTGGCCCCTCCTTCCGGAGCCAGTGATTCTTTTGTTCTCACACTTCTCGGCCATCATTTCGACAACTTCTTTCTCTTCTCTCCTGTATTAGAATTGATTTCTGGATCTTGGCTTTTCCTCTTTTTTGATCTTCCACCTTGTTTTGATGGTACATATTCTTTTATACATACACTTTTTAGTGTTTTCAACCCTTCAGAGAAGAAGCTATGTATGAGATACCTTTTTTGAGCCTTTGGACTTCTTGAAAAGCCTTTATTCTATAATCAGATTTAATAGATGGTTTAGGTGAGGGACAAGAAGAATAATTGGAGTTCAAAATTCATTATTGGCTCATTATTGTATGTTTCCCTATAATATTTGTTTACCAGTAAATAGAATATTCAGGCAGGTAGGTCAATATCAGTAGTCAGTAGGATTCATTTTGTGATTAACTTTGATACATTTAGAGATGTTTCCACTTGATCTAGTGCCTACCTTTTACTGATTTAAGTGTTCATAGATAAAGTATGAAGTAGAAGATACAATATTCTGTCGGTGCTAGAGTATATCTGAATTGCTAAAATCTCCCCTGTAGCAAATATCATTTCAGTCATGGACTTGAATAAAAATGGAAAAAGTGAATTGAGATCTACTTTGGCTTGAAGAAATTAATTTTTTTAAAGTAACATTTGGTAAAAAGTCTCCTATTTTATATTTTTCTTTTTTCCAATTTTACAATTTTCTTAAATATTTAAAGATTTTCTGATGGAAATTTGCAAAATTTAATATTACAGTAGAATTTCAGTGTCTAAAAGAAATGAAAACCAAAGTAATTTTGTAATGGTTTCAAATAATAAAAACAATTACTCCTTTAAAAACATTTTTTCTTTGCTTCCAAAGATAATGGAAGGTAGCTCTGATCAGATATACAGAGGCCATACAATTGAAAAACTTCAACACAGGAATCAGAGACAAGAGAAAAAGGAGTTATTAGTGAGGTTTGAAGCCGTCTACAGGGGTGCTAGTGTAGCTCCAGATTTGTTCTTTTTCAGCAACCAAGTAAAAAGTACCTTTTATTCCAGGTGATGGTGTGTTTGAGTAAAATACTTCTCAAAAGATGTACTTTTGCAAGGAGAGACAGTAGATCTCCTTACTTAATTATTCTGATTGCTTGAATAGTGTCCGTGTCGTGGTGTTACTTTTTGCATTTGTGCGATGTGCATGGAATGCTAGGGGGATTGGAAATGCCAGTTTCTTTTTTTCCAGTGGGTGAAGGGAAGCAGAGGACTTTGCTTTGTTGATAGTAGGTGCTGTGTTACATATTGTATGTTGGTATTTAGTTTGGTTTCTCAAAATCCTTGAGAGATTGATGTGTGTAGTCCATTTTGGAAAAAAGACATGAGAGTTAGCTGACTTTCAAACCCTTTGGACTTTGTTTTGAATTATAAAAAAGGAGAAATATGGTGAAATGAACACCGGTTGGTACTCTGTGATTCCATCAGTGGATTGGGAGCAGTCAGCAGAGGACGTTTCAGTTCACTTCCATGGGCCCGCCCTCAGCTTTGCATCTGTGGAACAGCTACTTCCATCTCTTTCTTGGTCTTTTCTCAGGCCTATCTTTCTACTTGAGGACAGACTCTTACCCTTTTCCTTCTATACAATTTCTCTTTGCCTGTATCCTTTTCTGTCTCTCCAGCAATCAAATATACTGTGTCTACTCCTTTTGTTTATTTTAATGAGACAGGATTTTGATCTGTAGCCCAGGCTGGTCCTCAACTCACTATGGAGTCCTGGCACTTTGTCTGCTACTTAAAAAACAAAAACAAACATATATGGACCTTAACATGCATTCCTTTAAGCAAAACTTACCTAAACAGTTGTCTGCTCACTGGTTCTTTCTCCCTTCTCTTCCCTTTAGTTCAGGTTAATCAGGTTTCCTTCTTTACGTCTACCCTGAAGCCATTATTTTGTGGTAGCCGGTGGTTTTCTGTGTGGCTAAGCCCCCTGCTCAGGCCTCATTGTATGTTGCATTTGGCCCAGTTATTCCTACCTGTTTGTCTCTTGAAACCTTTTCTGTTTGCTTCCAACAATTCATTCTCTCCTGAGTTCTCTTATTTGAATGACTGCCCTTCCCAGTCGCTTTGATATAATCTCCTTTTCCTAATTTTTTTGAGACTTGGTCTGCTCTATAGTCTAGGCTGCTTCTGAACTTACTGTGTAGACCAGGCTGGCCCTGAACTGACAGCAGTCCTCCTGCCTAAGCCTCCTGAGTGCTGGGATCACAAGCATGCGCTACCACGCCGGCTTTCCTTTTCCTCACATTGAGGTGCCTCAGTTAAGTCTCGCTGCTTAGTGTTAACTTCAGTTTTATATTTCTCTTGGTACTGTTGTTCTCCTGAACTCCAAACATACAGTGTTCTGCATGCTGCACATCTCCACTTGATGCCTACAGAAAATATCTAAAATTGAATTCTCAAGTAATCCCATCCATTTCCCACCCATACCTGTTCTCTGTTTTACCACTTTTGTAAAACTAGGAACATTCATCCAGTTTTAAAGCATTGTCTGTGCCTTTCTCTTAAATTTACCTCTAGTATATGTGCTGCCGAAGCGAGCGATTAAATTTACCTCTAGTTCATCAGTAAGTTTTGTTGACGTTACTCTTAAAACTTTGTGTGAATTAGACCATTTTCATATCTCACTGTTACTGTCCTTGTCCAGGTCTCCTATTTTTCCCAGACCCTTGGAATAACTTCCTAATGGTCTCCCTCCTCCTTCCTTCACTTCCATCCAACTCAGGAGTGTTCCGGAGTCAGCTTGTAGTGACTCGTGAGAGCCGATGGTGTGCATGTCTTTCTGTGTCCATGTTCAGTGTTATCATACCAGTAGCCATGGTGATTTTTACAATACAGAATTCAGCAACCACTCCAAATCAGCATGCTGCAGCTCTAAAGCTGGTTGTTAAATATTTACTGGCATGTCTCTGCCTGACCTTCCCTCCACCCCACCCATGTAGTGGGTCCTTTAATAACTTAAGTCATACCATGTGACTGTTGTGTCACATTCTAATGGCTTTTTCTTAAATTCAGAGTAAATCCAACGCCTTTGTGATTATCCCAAGCCCATTGTTTTAGCATAGTAGATACTAAATAGATCTTTGTTATATGGGTGGGTTGGAGTAGGTGAGTGGATAGGTGAGTCATTTCTGTACCACCTTAGTAATCTACAGTATGAAGCCTGTTAGTATTTTTCTTTTGGAATTACTGGAAAAGATACGTTTTCTTAAGGTTTGTATTCCTTAAGGTTTTTCATTGTTAAAAATTTAAATTTATTTTTAAATTTTCAGAACCTTAGTCTGTTATAAGAAATTTTCTGAAGTAAACTGCAGAAATTTGGATTTCTTAGTATGCAATTTTATATTTTTATTAGCATAAATAATTTAAATGAGTTCAGTATATTTATATAAGAATACTCTAGAAAATATTAATTCCAGAATGGAGAGATCTTAAATTTAAAAGTTTAAAAGTGATTATAAAACTCATGTCTGTGTGTCATTTGTGTTGCGATATTAATCTGAACACTTAAAAATAACTAGGAATTTATTTTGCAGTGGTTATCTATGCTTTTGTTTACCTATTTTTGTTGTTGTTTGTTGTGGGTTGAGGAGGCAATGCTGGATGTATTGTAGTTTTATGTTAGATTCTAATTCAGTAGAATGTTAATGGTTAAGAGATTTATTTGTTCATTTCCAGACATTTTAGTCGAAAGTAATAATGCCAATTTTTAAATAATTCAATACCGTTCATATGTTGATGAGTATAAATCAGAACTGTTGTCTTCTTTTTTAGGGTATATTTCCGCAATCGCTGGGTAAAGACTGTCCACCCAGTTGTGCATCAGTACTGTTTGATCTCAAGCGCACATTCCACCTTTCAGATGCCACAGAAAGAAGATATTCTTAAACATCGTGTGGTGGTGGTTACATTGAACACTTCCCAGTACCTCTGTCAGTTGGACCTTGAACCTGGTATGCCCACTGTAGACACAGCATTTCCCAGGCCTAGGGTTTGTGTGTTCAGCTTAAACCAGCGGTTTCCAGCCATGCTGTAGTTGACAGTCCAGCCCTGGCTCGCTGCCTGATTTAGTAAATGGAGTTCAGTTGGATGGAGCCAGCCATCCATGCCCACTTACTTAACCTCTCTTATCTACAGACACACTTACAGTGCAGCAGCTGAGTCAAATGCTTGCAGCAGAAGCTCTGTGCCCCACAAAACCCGCAATGTACTTCTGGCCTTTTACTGAAAATTTCCAACTCTTAAACATTTTGTGACTATTATTTCATTTGTTTGTAATTGGTAAGGTGGTATTTATTAGTAATCATGTGAAGAATTCAAATTTGGACGGTATTAGTGATTATTGTAATTTTTTTCCATTTTAATCTTAAATTTCTTTTGTATTACGTAGTTGTAGAGAGGACAATCATAGGATTTTTTAATGACTTAAGATTATTATATTTTTGTACTGGAATTATATAAAAATCAATATAAAATATGAGTACAGATGTAAGTAGACAGTTGTTCTGATAACCATGGTAAAACTCAACCATCAAAAAGTAGTATCACTTCAAAATAGATGCTTTAGAAGGGTGCTCATGTATTACTGCCAAGTTATAATTGTTGCCATTACATAATATATTTGCCATATCCTTTTGGAATTGCTTTCGGAACCAGTAACAAATTCTTTTGATAACCTGAGTCCCTGAAAGGTAGAGACTCTTCTCTTCACCTTACATTCTTGGCATATGTCCCAGGATGCAGAAAACCGGAGTCTTGATAAATTTTTGTACATCTCAAATGAAGGAATTGTGGCCAACTATTTTTTTTTTTTTCCCTTTTGTGAGGGTAGATTTAATTTTAGCAAGTCTTCAAAGTCTTGAAGTAAGGTAGACGAGTAAGCTAAGTGATCAAACTGGGCAACTGTTAAGGGTGAAGGAGAAATAAGTAGATGTGCCTCTCATGTAATGGGACTTACTCTTTTATGTGTACAGATCATAGCTGATTGGTAAGGACAGTTACAAAAGGAGAGTTTCAGAAATATTTTGAACAATACAGTGTCACTGGAATGAGTTACAATGTTTCATCTCAAATGACTTCTTTGGATGGAACAACTCTTATTTGAAATGTAAATTTTGATATGTTTATTTAATAATCAGTCTCATTGCCTGTAATTATACTCTGCATATTTATTTACCATGTAGAGGTAAAACCCAAAAATCCTACACAGTATGATTTTGTGAGAAAGAGTAAAGAATGTTTTTGGAGAGCTAGTGAGTAAAATCACACTTACTGAAAGTCCTTTGGTCCTTATTGTGGATACCATCTATGCCTTATTTCATTTCATTCTGTTGACACTAGGGAAGGTTATTTTACATATGAGAAAATTCAGGCTTGAGCTAAGTCAATTTGATTAAATCAAGTTAACTTTTCTACTTAAGCAGTAATCAGTAACACCATGATTTATCTGGTTTATTGAAGTCCTGATAGAAGCCTAGCTCTGTTTAATTAAAATATTAGCTAATGAAAACAAATTACAGGGCTTTTCCATTAGATTCTGTTTTCCAGTTTGGTCCCATGTTTATCTTTTAGAATAATAGCAAAATTTTTCCTGAGTGAGAGGAAAAATGCATGCGGTTGTACCGTGCTTGGCTCAGGTCAGTAAACAGATGACAGTTGTTGATACATACACTGTCATTCATAGCCACTTGTTTGAGTGGGTGATGATGTTTACTGCCAACCATTCAGAGTTAGAAAGTTCTCAATCTAAAAACAGTGTGCATCAAAAAATTATGCAAACAGGTTGTCTGGAACTCTTGATATTCATAGAAACAGGGGTACAGTTAGAGATTGGCTAGGAGGCTGGTGATCCTTTGTGCTAGTAGTCTCTAGAGAGCTTCTGTTACTTTTTATTGTTGCGAAACCACTTTGTCTTCTGGGCCGTGCTAGCAGAAACAGAACCTCCTGCCGACCCTGGAGCATTGGCAGTGGGGTGGTGGTGAGTGGGTACTTTTCTTTCCCTTGCCTCAGCAAGAAGGATTTTGCTTCTTCTCTGTCTCTTAGGAGCAAAGGGACTTTTCCCTCCTTCTTATAAACATAGCATTGTGCCCCAGGATGAGTGACAGCAGCAGTGACGTTATGGGTGCTTGCTACTGTGGATTGTTTTATCTGGGGAACATTTGGAAATGTACATTTTTGACATCTGTTATCAGTCACTATTTTTGAAGAATAGTGATTTTTTTTAAAAAGCCATAGTGGGTTCTAAAAAGATATATATGCAGAAATGTATCCCATAACAACGTTGCAGCTACCGACTATAAATGTGACAGTAGTCTGATAGGGCCGTAAGGGAGCTGAGAAAGTAGCAGCATATAGGTCACTCGTGTCAGTGAAGGCACTTGTAGGGATGGGCCTGCTGTGAAAATATAGCATGTGCCTACATGTGCTATATATGAACTTAATGGTAATAGACAACTGTGTTCCTGGTTTATGCAATTACTGTAACGTACGCTTTTTTTTTTTTTTGGTGGGGGAAGATAGGGTCTTGCTCTGTTGCCCAGGCTAGCCTTGAATTACCGGGCTCAAGTGGTCTTGCCTCTGCTTCCACAGTAGTTGAAACTACACATAACCCATCTCAGCTATGTACTGCACTTTTTATTATAATTTACAATGCACTTCTTGTACTTACTCAGAAACATTCGTTGTAAAACAGTATGCCCCGTTAAGCCTGTAGCAGCTGCAGGTGTTCGTGGGTGTGCACGTCTCTCATTTGCATTGTTTTCTCTTCCTTGATTTCATGGCCCTGGGAGTGGCTGCTGCTGTTACCACCTAGACTCTAGATGTGTTGGAGGCCGTGCCCTCTAGATTTGTGTCAGTAAATCCTGTGATACTCAGACAATGACACAATTACATGACATTGTATTTCTTGGAACATAATCCCTGTTGTTAAGTGATGCATGCATGTATGGGGAAAATCTAAACAGATCAGTGAATTTGCTAATAAGATACCTTTTTGTTTCCTGTCCCAGTTAGAACTTTCTTCTGTATATTAGATTTGGATATGATTTTCTTTATTTTAAAATCTAATAAGCATGTGTAGGGTACTTATGAACTGCCATTTTATTTTGAGGGCTCTAACAAATAGTGAAAGAGACTTGGGGTTGTCAAGGTTTAGTTGCCCCTTTTTGGGTTACAAGCTATCTTGTATCATCTTGTGCGTTTAAAATCTTTTCTGGGCTGGGCAGTGTGACACATGCCTATAATCTGAGCACTACACACTACAAGAGGATGAGTAGGAGGATTGCAAATTTGAGCCTACTCAGGCAACTTGGCAACTTAGTGAGACTCTGACTCACTTGAAAAAAAAATGTTGACACTGTAGCTCAATGAAGGCCCTGGGTTCATTTCTCAGCACTGCAGTAAATAAATAAATAAAATTTAAAAATAGAAGAGAAATGCTTTTTTTCTGCATATACTGTATTAATTACATTGTTAAATCTTTGCATTGTTAGCACTAGATGCATTTCCATATCTATTATTGAATTAAATAATAATTATTTAACCTCTTTTTAAAATAATGACTTAAAATTTATGACTGTCTAAATTGAGGATGGCCTTAAAGGTATTCGTAAATCTTAATTAACAAAGTATATTGTTTCCTTAAAAGAAACAGAAATGTCTACTTCTAGCTTTATTGCTACTATAATGTGCTTTGCTATGTTTACCCTGTACTTTCTAGGGTTTTTTACACACATTCTGTTAGATGAAGCTGCCCAGGCCATGGAGTGTGAAACCATTATGCCTCTAGCATTAGCAACAGAAAGCACTCGGATTGTTCTGGCTGGTGATCACATGCAGGTAAAGTGCTTTCTGTCATTGTCAAGTTACTTTAACTTCTAATTAGATTTTGGTGTTTCAAATTCCATTTTCTAGAAACATTCGAAGAACTTTTGTATATATTGTACTTTAAGTATTTCTGTACTAATAGTGAAAAATATTGACTAGTCTGAAAAAAATTCATAGTCCACCACTCTGATTTTTTAGACAATTTGGAACAAGTAAGAATCTTTAATTTTTAAAATTTGAGATAGGGTCTCGCTCTGTAGCCCAGGCTGGTCCTGAACTCACTATGTAGTCCAGGCTAGCTTTGGACTCACAGCAATCCTGTCCCAGCCTCCCGATTGCTGGGGTCACAGGCGTACTCTACCAGACCTGGCTTATGTGGCACTGGGGAATCAAACTCCGGTACTTAGCGGTTGACGTAGTGCTTGCTAGGCAAGCACTTTAACTGCTGAGCCATTCCTCTAGCCCCATGAATGAGAATCTTACTGATGTTGTGTGTTTAATTTTTAATTTTCTCTGAAGTATGAATGATACCCCTCCACCCCCAATTCAGTGCTGGGACTCAAACCCAGAGCCAGGCAGGTGTTCTATTCATGAGCTGTAGCCTGACTGTCTTACTCTTTATAAAATAAAATTTAAATTATTCTTCCTGCAACATTCCAATTCCTGTTTCTTAACATCTGTTTTTTGAAAGGGTTAATTTTTTGATATTATAATAAACAGAAGGCTTAATTAAAAATTATAGTCAAAATCTTGGAGAATATGTCAGATTTTATGTATTTCCTGGTAACTAGTTTGCTTCAAATTCTATAACTAGTTTGCTTGATATAATCTTAATTTTTAAGCTTGATTAAAATTTGAATAGCTGGCATTTTTTGCTATAAATTTTCTTAGCTGAAGGTAAATTGTTTTCTTACATACATGCAAAAAAAATGCAAGTTTTCTGTTACAAAATTTGTTTTACAAAGGTGCAATTTGGGTTTTTTCCTCCTATGCCACAGTTAATAAGATTGCCCCTGCATAGTGGTTACTGCTGTTAGGGGGTCTAGGAGCAAGGTGAGTGTAGAGGAGAAAGTTATTTTTTTTCTTTTTTTTTGAAGTAGTTTTTTAGTGGTAAAAGGTGTAATAACCTAGAATGACTCCTAATACTTTATGAGATCAAAAGAGTTCTTTTTATTAATTATTTAAAAAATCTTGCTGGATCTGTGATAAAGGCGTGTAATTTCCAGCACTCTGAGAGACTGAGGCAGGAGGATCACAAGTTCAAGCCCAACCTGGGCAACTTACTGACTTGGTGAGACCCTGTCTCAACAAAAGAAAAGGGCCAGGATGTAGTTTAGTGCCATCCCCCAAATTTATAATCTGTGTATCTTAACAGCTCATCATTTTAAATAATTGATTAATTTTGGTGAAATAACTGCTTTGCCTTCTCGCGATGAAGTGCATTATTTGTGAAGTTATTGAAGTAGTTGTTACTTATTTTATGTTGGAGGAGCCCTTTATGAACCTACATGTAAAAAATCTAGGTTAGTGTTGGGAGTGAAGAATTAGAAATTGTAGGGGCTGGGCATGTAGCTCAGGGGATAAAGTGTTTGCCTTGCAAGCACAAGGCCCTGGGTTCAGTCGCCCAGCACCGTATAAACCAGGTGTGGTGGTGCTTGCTTGTAATCCCAGCACTTGGGGGCCTGAGGCAGGAGAATTGTCATGTGTTCAAGGCCAGACTGGTCTCCCTATTGAATTTGGCGCTAACCTAGACTACAGAGAAACACCCCGTATTTAAAAATAAAAAAGAGTTAGAAATTTTAGTATGGGTCCTTCCTTATAATAGAAAAATGCTTCTTGGGAAGTATTACTGATTTTGCGTACTCCAGCATTCATCATGTTGAAGTTTAATACAGAAATTTTTTGGGTTTTTTTATAAGTAGATTAAAAAATACTATTTGTATATTTAGTTAAATTTTCTCTCTGTGTTTGTGTGTTACAGCTCAGTCCTTTTGTTTACAGCGAGTTTGCCAGGGAGAGAAACCTTCATGTTTCATTACTTGACCGACTCTATGAGCATTACCCTGCCGAGTTTCCATGTAGGATTCTCCTATGTGAGAATTACCGCTCCCACGAAGCAATCATCAAGTAGGTGTGAACTGTCCCCACTCAGTCATACTTCCTGTAGTTGGTGGGAGGGAGCTAACATCACCATGTTGCTAGGGACAGCTTATTCCCCCAAACTGTATGATGTTTCTAATGTTGCATATTACGCTTAATTGTGTGGTCTTAAAAGAACACTCCAAAAATCATAATTGTTATTTTTCACAAAATAAGCCAGTTCTGGGAACTAAAACTTCAGGTGTGCTTAGCAATGATGTATTTTCCTATGATTAAGCACAAAATCTATGTGAAAAACTATATTCTGTAATAAATATATTGACAGACCCTATAACAGTTTATCTGTCTTATACTATTATACAGGGAATCTGTTTTAAAAGGAAGGAAGAAAAGAAATAATATAGGGAGGTAGAAAAACTATGACATTGATTAGTGGTGTGAAGATTTCTTTGAAATACAATAGGCATCTGTAAAAGGGAACATAATCTAAGCAATAGTTGAGTGAATAGAGACAACTTGAATAGACCATGTGACCAGCATCCACTTTGAGAAAGAGAACATTCCCAGCGCTCTAGAGGCCCTTTGTGCTTTTTTCAGTCACCACCCCCACTGGAAACTTAAGCTTCCTTAAAGTTGAGCAAAATTGAGTAATATTGATGATGTAAATCATATGAAAGCCATTTTTAAATTTTTCTGAAAACATTGGCTAGATGGAATTTTGTCAGTGTCTTAGAACCTGACTCCTCTTTACCGTTGCTAGTCATTGGCTGCAGTGAGCCAAGAGTCAAGTGTTTAACGGCGTCTTCTCCTGTAAAGTGTGTTTACTTAATGGTTGAGGACTCAACTTTCCTGCAGTTGGCAGCATTGTGTCAGTGTTTTCATGTCTTCCGGTTTGCATGTATGGTCATGCATCACTTAATGACAGGGTATGTTCTGAGAAATGTGTAATTAGGATTTTGTCATCGTATGAGTACCCTAGAGTGTACTTACATATACATAGTATGTGTTAGTCTCCTGATGAATTCAAAAGATTCTACGAACATGAGATATGTGAGGCTGCAGCTGGTATAGCGCTGCATACTGTTTCACAATAAAATTTTTTATAAATAGTACACTCTAAAATAGTAAAAATATAATAAATACAGAAATCAGTAGCATAGTCATTATTATCAGGTTGATGTATACATACTATACGTAGTTGTATGTGCTTATACAAGTGCCAGCAGAGTAGGTTGGTTTACATCCACATACATCCCCACAAACATGTGAGTGAGGGATGCCTTGTCCCATGATGTTGATGGCCATGATGTGAATTTTTCAGTGATATTATAATCTTTTGGGGCTGCTTTCAGATATGGAGGGGTCCATAGTTGACCAAAAAGTTGTTATGTGGCACCTGACTGTGTAACTGTATGACCCACATAAATAGTACATATTAACCAAGAAATGTGTCACTTAGCATATTTTCTCATAGAGTAAAGGTCTTCATGTTGAACTGTCACCATTTCTTTCTTTTTATTTTTATATTCTGGCCTCATACTTTACTTAAATCAGTTCATTTACCAATTGTATAACAGAAAATTTCACCGTTAGGGCTGTGATTGGTTTTGGAGAAAATATTGGCATCATATGTATTCAGTGTTAGGACTACAAGTAATCACAGACATAAATACTATTAGAATTTGACTGGGGTTTTATGTTTGAGGCGGTGAAATTAATTTTCACAATAGATTACAGTTTTCTTTTTCTTCTTTTTTTCCTCTGTGCAGTTATACCTCTGAGCTTTTCTATGAAGGTAAACTGATGGCCAGTGGAAAGCAGCCAGCGCACAAGGACTTCTTCCCACTGACCTTCTTTACAGCCCGAGGGGAAGACGTACAAGAAAAAAATAGCACAGCCTTTTATAATAACGCAGAGGTATGTTAATTCTTTTTGCAAATTATGAACATTTTCATTGCTTCTCGGCCTTTTGGCTAAGATCAAGGGCACATTATGAACATGTTCTCAGCCGGGTTACTGGCCAATCAAAGGCCATGTCTCTGAGGTCCTTTTTGCTTCCCACGTGGCCAAATCAAAGGAGGCCAGCCATTGTGGTAAATAGGAGAAAGGTTTATTCAGAGCTCTGGGGAGATGGTGAGAATAATTCCCCCAAATCACTCATCTCTGCAAGTTTGTCCTTTGTACCAACTGCTTGTATATAATGGCTGGAGGGGAGGAGGAATCACAGATCATAGTTTATAAAATATTAGCCTGTTGGGTGGGGGGATTTACGGTCAGTTCTGGCTGGGGTGGGCCAGTCAGATCCATCAAGAGTTCTCACATCATTGACATTTGCATATGTTGGCACTTCGGGTTCACCTTCTCCCCAACCTCGAGGTTCATATCCTGCTGTGGAGGAGAGGGGCTCATGAGGGAGTTTGAAGCCTAAGTGAAGGTGTGAGGAGGGATGGAGTATACCTATCTAGAGCAGCCTTTGGAAAGTCCGCCCAAAATGCTGTTCTGTCAGTGTCAGCAGCATGGTCTGTTTTTCTGAGCATTCATTTAAAAATTTGAGTTGACATTTTATTGTGTGTTAATTTCATTTACATGAAAATGGAATGATAAAATAATTCTTTGTCATATACTATGACTTGTTAAGATGAAATTATTATTGGGAACAAAAGCTTAATATAATTTTGTCTTAGTGATAAAATACAGTATATGGTTTTCAGTTTTAAAAAATTACCAACATTATTCTCATATTATTGGTAGACATCTAAAATAGACTCTGATTAAATTTTCTGTTGCGTACTCAAAGAAGTGTCATTTTTAATGAATAAGATGAATTGCAAAATCTTGTGCTCAAAGGTATCACACAGCCCGAGATAATGATGTGCTAGCCCATCATGTGCTCTGACTTACTTAGTTCTCTTGCAGTTCCTGGCTTTCGGAGAGAATGTGTATAGTAGGGAACATGAAATTAGACAACAGACAAAAACATGGTGAAGTCTTTAGGGGCACACAGGCCAGAAACCTGTGGGTCGGGTTCTGCCTGGCACCAGGGACTTCAAAGTGTGTCATAGTCATTAAAGGACTGGTTATTGTTTGATCTCTGCTGCTCTTTGATCTCATTCTCTTTCTCTCTTTCTCTCTTTCTCTCTTTCTCTTTCTTTCTTTCTTTCTTTCTTTCTTTCTTTCTTTCTTTCTTTCTTTCTTTCTTTCTTTTCTTCCTGAGACAGGGTCTCACTCTGTAGCCCAGGCTGCTACTGAACTCTCTTTACCCCAGGATAGCCTTGGACTCAGGACAGTCGTCTTGCCTCAGCCTCCTGAGTGCTGCAATTACAGGCATGTGCCTTCACACCCGGCTTAATGTGGTGCTGGGGAATCTAACTTGGGTACTCAGGGTTTGCTAGGCAAGCGCTTTAACTGCTGTGCCATTCCTCTATCCCTTGAATCTTATTATTTATTTTGTTTACAAAGAAATAGCTTTTATTATGTACTAACAATTCACCTTGGGTTTTTTTTTTTTTTTTTTTTTTTTTTTTTTTTTTTTTTTTTTTTTTTTTTTTTTTTTTTTTTTTTTTTTTTTTTGCCTCTGATATGAGGTATTGAACCCAGGGTTTTCACACTGAGCTATATCTCCAGCCCTTTCTATTTTGACATAGGGACTTAATCAATTACCCAGATGGGCTTCAAACTTGTAGTCTTCCTGCCTCAGCCTCTCACTGCTGGAATCTCAGGTGTGTGACACCATACCCTGCTCATCTCTTAAAAAAATTGATCAAAGAACTATGTAGTTGAAAGTCAGTATAAAAAAGTCAAAAGTACCACTTGATAAAAACCTGTCACAAAGCCTGAAAACTGTATGTTTAGTCTATGCTGTTTATTTTTAGGAAGAGGTAAACTTTTGTTTAAATATTTGAGATATTAAAAATATGGGTCTCCCTTTGTTGTGTTTGCGCTTGGTTTGCAAGCCACTGGCTTGGAAATTAGCCCCGATAGTGGCTGGAAGGGCTGACAGGATGGCAAGGAGGTCCTAAAATCCAGAATCCTGACTGTTCCTGCTGTGGCATCAGGGAGTGGAGCTGAGCCATAGTTACCTGTCATCTTTGGTCCTGCGGCAGTTGGTGGCTGCCTGAGGCTTTTTCTGTGTGTGGGTTACTTGTGCCTTCAGAGATGTGGTATCTTTTCTAGGAGACTTACAAACTATAGGATAAAGTACATTTTCTTGGATTTTCAGTTTCACTCAAGTATTTTTTGAAAAATAAAATATATTTTTCGTATTAGAAAAACACAAATGCAATGTTCGTATGACCTTTAAACTTGTAATTTTAGAGAAAGTTCAGGTCATCATAGGTGTGGTTGTTCAGTAACCCTTCATTCCCATCAGTAACTATGATACATTCTGGGATGTGTTTTGCCTGTGGCCCCTGCTACACAGGGCAAAGACTTCTATGTAGTCCTGTGGCTGGATAGCAGTATAGACACTCTTGGAATTTTGAACAGCGGTGTAGGCCTATTTGAATATTGTTATATGCAAGCATACTTAGATAGTAAAATATTTTTGGAAGCCTTGCCCTTTTCTCAGTGGTATGTAATTTAAAGATGAAGTCTTTGTATTAGATGGTAAGTAGAGCAAATGGTATCAGGTACATTGATGGGGAAAATTAAGATCATTTGAGAATAGTTAAAATTTTGTAAAGATAAGAAGTCTTACATGGTGTTATCATCAAAATGGACTTAAAAGAGGGGTTGGAATTGAAAGAAAATTAAAGACCTGTGATTGAAGGAACACTCACAGCATTTTTGTGGTGTACAAGGTGTGATCTAAACATATGGTGAATACTTAAGTTAGAAAAAATTATTACAGTAAAAGACCGTTCCCATCCGTCCCAGTCTGAGCGCTCCCCATCACACTGGCCACACTCATTCTGTCGTTCCTGCCACTTCCTGTGGTAATTCTGCAAGTCCTCCTTGGTGACTCTCTTTATACAGGGTGATCAAAACAAGGAGAATGCTGTAGTCAGATGCCGTCCAACAGCAAAACAGGCTCCTGAAAATATTACGGTGTTGCTCACCCATTTTGGGGTCTTGTGACTTTTGGCTCTCCACTGAAGTCAGACTGCTTCAGGAAGCGGCACGCATGAAGGGGCACAAGTGTTCAGCATAAGGGAGAGCACTTCCATGAGATTAATGCAAAATGTCTGTTACTGTAGTACATTATTTCAAAAATGGGCTTTCACTGTGTTTTGATCACACCTTGCATAATTTCTCTTTGCTTAGAAAACATGTTTATTTTAGATCAAGTGCTTTGTGTATCATCAGAATGTGTAGCTTCTTTCCCATACTTAAAAAAGGTAGCGTAAGAGAAGGAAGCTTGATTCTGAATTCACGTCCTGCAAATAATGATGTGGTTTCAGTTTAATGCAGAATGTAGAGTATTTAGCATTAAGATCTGGTTCTCTTTTCTTCAAAAGTGTTCTTTTTATTAGTATTCATTTGCAATGCATAAAAGATAAGATTCTTAACCTTGAGCAGTTCAGTCTGAAGGAAGGGGCTGCGGAAACAAACAGCCATCATTTGGAGTAATAAGTGGCAGGTAGACGCGGTTGTGTAGATACACGCAGTGAAGTTAGTGGGTCTGATGGATCACTAGTCAGAGGAGAATGTGATTTTTGCCTAATATATATTGGGTATCTGTATTTGGGTATTAGTATATGTGTTTATGATTGCTATATTTTTGATACATTGATCTTCTTAGCATTATAAAATGTTCCTCTGTAGAGGTAGTAACATTTTTTGTTGTTTTAAAGTAGGTATGTCTGATATTACTATAGTTATTCTAGTTCATTTATGGTTGCTGTTTGCATGGTGTTTTTTTTTTTTCTGTCTTTCACACTTTTATACCCTTGAATCTAAGTAGACAGTATTTGATCTTTTAAAAAAATCTGCTTTGAAAGCCTGTTCATATTCCCTTCACATTTCGCATTTCTGTGGAATCTAGAGATTTTGTTTTTCTTCTGTGTATTGCTTATTTTTTTGTACTCTGTTTCTCCTTACAGCATTTGTTTATATTAAGTGCATAATTTTTAGTGTTATTCTTTAGTTCCTTTAATTATTTAACTTTTTTTGTTTACATAGTGGTTTCCTTGGGGCATGTAATATGCATCCTGTCAGCATCTACTTGAGATTTATAGTAACAATTTCAGTGATACATAGGAACTTTGCTCCTACATAATTTCTCTTCCTTCTGATAATATGGACATGTAATAAACTGAATAATACATTGTCATAATTACTACTTTCTATGCCTTTATGTATTTAAAAAATTCCAAGAGAAGAGGGACAAATACATGTTTCTAGAACTTCCTTAGGTTAATCTTGTTTAATATTTCTGGCTCTCACATTCTGTGGGCTTGAGTTACCATCTGTTGTCATTTTCCATCTTTTTTGCACTTATCTATGTTGCACCCTAATATATAATTTTATGCAGTTGTTCTTTAAATCAGCTGAGAGGAGAAAGGAAAAGAAATATGTTGTGATATTACTTTTTATAATTATCCACATAATAACCTTTTTAATAGTACTTCAGAATTGCTCTTTACTGATATGTACTTTTAGTCTAAAGAGCTCTAGTGTTTTTGGCGTGGTGAGTTGGCTGGTAAGAATTGTCAAGTTTTGTTTATTTGGGAATGTATTTTGCCTTCATTTTTGAAAAATTTTACTGGATATAAGGGTATTGGTTTTTTCTTTGAACACATTGATATGTGTTCCCACTACTTTCTGATGTCCACTGTTCTAATGAGAGGTTGTGTGTTCATTGTATTGGAATCTCTTTGTAAAAAGTATTGTTTTTTAAATTTTTATTTTGACTTTGACTTTCAGCATGGTATTCACCTGGTCTATTTATTCTGTTTGATCTTTGAACTAGGGTGTATAGATCAAAGTTTTCATAAGATACGGAAATTTTGTGGCCCCATCATTTCTTCTGTTAAAAAATTGTTTTTTGAGACAGGGTCTCGCTCTGTATTCCAGCTGGTCTTGAACTCACTGTGGAGCCAAGATGGGCTTAGAACCCATGGCAGTGTGCCTCAGCCTCCCAAGTGCTGGGATTCCAGGTGTTTACCACCATGCCCCACTAAGTGAACATTTTTTACGTTGTTTTTGTTCCTTTGTCCTCTGCTCCTTTTCCCATTGTGTGCACTGATGAGCTTGGGTATCCCTTTGTTCCTTTTTCTTCATTATTTTTTCTCTCTGTTCTTCAGTTTGCATAATCTCTAGCTTCATGGTTACTGATGTGTTCTTTTGTCAGGTCAGATCTACTGCTGACTCTTGGTAGTAAATATTTCATTTCTTTTAGTTTGCTTTTCACCTCTTGGGGCACATTTGGCTGTACACCGTAAACCAACTGAAATTAGGCTTCTTAGTAGAGGCAGGGTGTTACCAGGGTGTGAAGCTTAAGAGGCATGACAAACAAGTACAGTGAATGTTCGAATTAAAAATTCGTTACAGTGAAAGAATCTAGTCTCCCTCAAAATGCTCTTCCTGTCTTCCAACACACTTCATCTTGCCCCTTCCTGAGGACGTTCGGGAAGTTCTTCTGGCGTCTTTAGTTGCACTGTCACGGCTGTCTGATGTCCTGAAGTGACTCAGAACGCTTACCTTCCATGGCCATTTTTGACTTTGGGGAGAGCATGGTGTCTGGTTGGATGAATAAGGTAGGTGAGGACACACACACAGTTAAGTTGTTACTTGGCAGAAACTATTGTGAATGTTTTGAATTGATTCAGGATGTGAAGGCAGCTATGAAAAGACATTCATGAAAGATGACTTGCAGAAGTACTTCAGAAAGGAGCAAGAAGGTCGGAGTAATGTGTTCAGAGTGAGGGGGAATATTTTGAGGGAGACTAATAGCAATGTGTTTTTTAAATATAATTTTATTTAAATTTTTTTATTTGTATTTTGTCTCCCTTTTCCCTTCCCACCCTCTCACCTACCCCTTCCCCTTTTCCTCTCCATAAAGTCCATCTTCTTTTCTTCCATATCACTTAAAATTTTATGGTTTTTCTCATACTAGAGAAAATATGATATTTAACATTCTGGATCTGCTTGATTTCACTGAGCATAATGGTCTCAAGGTAGATCTGTTTTCCTACAAACGACCCAAATTTGGCATTCTTAATGGCAGAGTAATACTGTGTGTGTGTGTGTGTGTGTGTGTGTGTGTGTGTGTGTGTGTATCTCATATCTTTATCTAGTCATCTATATTGGGGCATATTGGCTTCTTTTGAGTTTTGGCTATTACAAATCGTGCTGCTATAAACATGATTATGTATGTATCACTATAGTATGATGACTTTAACTCTTTTGGGAAGATACCCAGAAGAGATATAGCTGGGTCAAATGGAGTGTCAGTTTTCAGTTTTCTGAGGAATCTTCATACCGCTTTCCATAGTGGTTAGAGTCTCTCCAGCAGTTTAAGAGGGTTCCTTTTCCCCCACAGCCTTGCCAACATTTGCTGGTTTTTGAGCTAATAGGCATTCTTACTGCCATTAGATGGAACCTCAGTGTTGTTTTAATTTGCATTTCTCTGATGGCTAAAGATGTTGAACATTTTTTTGTGTATTGGCCATTCAGGATTCTTCTGAGAACTGTTTATTCATTTCAGTTGCCCATTTTTTGATTGGGTCTTTTAATTTAGAGGGCCTAATATTTTTTCAGTTCTTTGTGTATTTTTGATAATAGGCCTCTGTCTGAGGAATAGCTGGCAAATTGAACTTGGGTACTTAGTGCGTGACGTAGTGCTTGCTTGGCAAGCATTTTAACTGTTGAGCCATTCCTCCAGCCCTACCTTTTTTGCTATTTCTAGTTTTATTTGACTATGATCTGAAAGTATGCAGTGAATGATTTCAGTTTTTCTATTTATTTAAGCATATCTTATATCTGTGTGCTATTGAGAAAAAGGTCTGTTCTGTTGATGTTGGATAGAATAATCTACGGATACCTGTTACGTCCATTTTCTCTATGATATGATTTAGCTCTGATGTTTCCTTGTTTTTTTTTTTTTTTTTTTTTTTTTTTTTTTTTTTTTTTTTTTTTTTTTTTTTTTTTTTTTTTTTTTTTTTTTTTTTTTTTTTTGCGCAGTTGATCTATTTTTGAGAGTAGGGTATTGAAGTTTCCTAGCGTGATTGTTTTGGGGCCTGTTTGGCCCTTTGTGTCCAGTAGTTTCTGTTGTATATAACTGGGTGCATCTGTACTGGGTTCATATATGTTTATAATTGTAACCTCTTCCTCTTCCTGTTGGATTGTTCCTTTATCAATATATAGTGACCATCTTTGTCTCTTCTGATCTGTTTTGGTTCGAAGTCTGCAATATGTGAGAATAGAGTAGTTACTCCTGTTTGTTGCTGGGCTCCAGTAGCATGTAGTTAGTATTAGATTCCAGCGTTTTACCTTTGGTCTGTGTGCATCTTTTTGGGTGAAGTGTGTCTCTTGCAGACAACACATGATTGGATTTTGTTTTTTTATTCGCTGTGCCAGTCTGTGGCTTTTGATTGGTGAATTAATGCCATTAGCATTGAGAATAATTATTGTAAGATTTTCACTGAATCCTGTCATTGTCCTGTTCTTCTAGTGTTTTCTCCTTGCTTTTTGTTTTTGTTATACTTTCTCATTATATGTTTCCTCTATGTTCTTTGGTGCTACTTGTCTTTCTGTTTCTAAGATTTCTTCAAGTATTTTCTGCAATGGTGGGCTTGTGGTCACAAATTTCTTTAGGGATTCTTGGTCATGAGAAATTTTTACTTCCCCTTCAATTTATTTTACTTCCCCTTCAATTATCAAGGGATAATTTTTCTTGATACAACAACTTGGATCGACACTGGCCTTTAAAGTTTGCATTGAGAAATCTGCAGTAATTTGCATGGATTTGCCTTGGTAAAATAATGTCTGTTTTTCCTTTGCTGCTTTTATTTTATTTTATTTTTTTGAGATAGTATTTCACTCTGTAGCCCAGGTTGGTACCAAACTCACTATGAACGCAGGCTGACCTTGGACTTCTCTTGCTGCTTTTATTTCCATTTATTTATTTATTTATTTATTTATTTTCCCACTATTTCAAGGCCCCTGATCATGTCTCTGTTGTTGAAGGACTTCACTCTAAAGGCCTAGCTGAGAGGTTTCTTTGAATGGGTGTGAGTGTGTGTGGCAGGGCGAGCCAAAAGTCCTCTGAGTTTGGTGCTGGGAGTAATCAGTGGGGAAGGACCTAACAGTCTGATGGCATCTGAGGTGTCTTGACTATACCCAGCCTCCTCAGCAAAGCTATTCTGCCTGTCCTGGCTTCCCTCCCTCATGGGCAGAGCTCTTCTTCTCTGAGGTGCTCCCATACCACCAAGCCATTCGGAAGGTTGGCAGCCTTTCTCCCCTCTTCTCACCTGTCTCTTATGCTAATTTCTTCCTAGACAGTGTTTAGGAGTTTCCCTAAAAACCCCGATGTGCCTGTCTGAGCCTTCTTTTACTCTAAAAAGTTCAGGCTTGGGCTCTTTATTTTACAGTGGCTCCTACCTACATCACTGCCTGTTATGACTGCCAAGCCCTGCTTCTCCTAAGGTGGTCTCGGCACAAGGAGGCCTTTTCTAGGGGAAGCTTGCAGTGTGCTTACAGTTTGCTCTTCCCACAGGCTCATTTCGAGAGGCTGGGGCTACTAGCTACTGTCACTTCCCATTTTTCCTGTATCCAGGCTTACCTAGATCTCAGGTTCTAGGCACTGTGGGTATATTCTTCTATCTGCAGATGCCAGCAGCTCACAGCCATTTGCAGTTGGCCGGGACTGCTCTTTTCCTCCATTTCCTGTATATTACCTTGGGGATTTCTGGTCTTTCTGTGACTTCCTTTCAGTTGTTGGGGTGTTCTCCCTTTTCTAGCTTGTTGAGCAGGTAGTTTTTAATAATCTCAACTTTTTTTTATTGTATTTCACTATTTCTTTATTAAGATTCTCTGATATGGCTACATCTACTAGTCCACATAAGAAGAGAACTATAGCAATGGAACTCATAATGCTAGAAAATGAAAGAAAGAAAGAAAGAAAGAGAGAGAAGTTAAATTTCAAATTCCTTAACAGAACACTGAAAAGTAAATGTGTATACACACAAAAGATATTTTGGTTATCATTGCATCAGTTTTCTTAAGCTAAATTTATGTCAAAGACCAAGTAAATCACTGCATTAAATGAAGTATGTCTGTATCACAAAAGCATATTACACATAAAGCAATAGTTATAACCTAGTAATTTCTATAATCTCGTTGTTTTAAATGAGTCCATGAGGCAACATTATGTGGTTATATTACTTGGCTGCCATCTTCCTTGAAAGTTCCCATCAATGTGTTTTTTATTATAATAAACTTTTAAACATTAGCCATATTTGAAAAAAAATCATATCTCTTATTCTTACCGTATTCTGTGTAGGACATAGAGAATATTTGCTGCAGGAGGTCTTGCTTTTCACTGGCTGTGCTACCAGCATCTGGGGGATAAGTGGTATGTATGAGAGAGAGAGAGACAGAGACAGAGAGAGAGACAGAGACAGAGACAGAGAATCTATGCTGCTGCTGTTTACCCAGTGTAGATCTTTTGTGATCCAGACCTGGAGAGGTTGGGATCTTCCACTGGTCACTGCTGTTGCAGCTACACGGCATAGGTCTCTCTTCTGGGAAGCTGAGGAAGAGGGACACTCTTGTCCACTGGCTACACACACGGAGTCAGCTCTTCACCAGCACAGAACTGTGTCAGGAATGGGGGACTGCACTCTTCACCTCCTGTCCCACTGAGGCCTTCCCTGTGTAGCATGAGATGGAGATGAGGAAGCATGCAGTGCTCCCTGCTTGCCAACTGCTCTGTGCCAACTGCCAACTGTTCTGTAGCGGGGAGCTGTGGAAAATAGGATCTGCTGATGTTTACCAGCTGCCAGAATCACCTGGACTCACTCCTTTCCCCAGGGAGCTGGCGGGAAATGAGAATTGTCCATACAGAAATTGGCTGCTGAAACAAAAGACAGCGATGAGGGGTGGATGCAGTCTCTAGTTTGAAATGTCTTGGGCTCCCATAGTTCTGTGTTTCTGTAGACTTTGCTGATGTACTGTTTCTTACTTTGTTGTAAGCTCTCGGATCAATATTCACAGCCTTTGCCTATTTTGGCCAGCTTAACAGATACCTGTCTGGGAGATAGGTTTCCCTAAGTTCCTCATAGTGCATTCCAAGTCTGGGCAGTTTGACTGCAGTTGATGCTGCCTGGAATGTAAAGGTGTGAAGAGAGGAGTAAAGTTGAGGAATGGTTGTGTGTTGCTTAATGCTGGGAACTGGGAATTTCCTCTGCTCCCAAATCTAACCATGTGGGAAAAGACCCTTTTTCCTCATTTCTTAGTGGTGCGCTTAACCCCATCCATTTTATTCCTTGTGGTAAGATACTAACCAGTCTTCAGCCCTTCAGAATCCTTGGGCTGAAGGGCTGATGTACTTGCTGTTTGTTTCAGTAATAGGATGATTACATTCCTAACTCTGTTGAATATTGAATTTGTATCTGGATACGGAACCTGTTTTCTAGCCTAATGCTTACGTTCTTACAAAGATGAAAATTGTCAAATTTTACTAGGCCTGTTTAATGTTGTAAATTCAAATGGATATCATTAATAAATCATAAGTAAATAATGTACTTAAAAGACATCTCTTAAAAATTTCTTCTTCCGCTGTGTACCTCGAGAGGGTAGCTTGATCCTAGATTGACATTGCTGTGTGAGTCTTTACCTACATGTATATGTGTGTATATTTATAATTAAGACTTTATAAATATTGATATCTTAGTATGCAATGACCACATATGCCTTATTGTGCCAAACATTAAACCAGTTTGATCATTAAGTTAAGGTAAATCAGGTTATGCTAGAACTCAGTCATAACTCAATTAGTAAAGTCCATAAACTTGAGGTATGTAAAATGTGGTGTTGAGTCATTCTGAGATTAGTGAAATGATGTGGCTGAACTTGTGTTGTAAGAAGGCATTGAATTTGTGAAAATGTGTCTCTCTGATTGAAGTTGTCCCAGTCCCAGTTGTGGTTTAGTGTCAGATGGTGGCCACTGGCTGGCCTCTTCAGTTGTATGGGAAGAGCAGGCAATGTTCGACTTTGTATTGCCAGGACTCTGTCTTCTAGTCATCGGCTACCTGCGTTGTGCTCACCAGGTGCGCAGACTCACTCTGTGTCTGCTTTCCTTAGTCCCGTGATCCTGTCCCTATTCTCCCTACCCAGAAGCTGACATCTGTTTCCAGTTCAAGAATGGGGACTGAATTAAGGATGTGAGCCATATACATTGTGTCTGGTTTTCATGTTTTCACTATTGCATTATTGTAGAATTTTTCTGTTTAAAATGTGAGTACAAATTTTGTTTTCTCACTGTGTTCACATAAATATAGCATTATTCACATTTAGTAGGGTTTTTAAAAAATGACATTTATCAAAATAGGTTTCTTCATACATCAACTTCAGGTCTGTATTCTTTCTCCAAACCCTGATGATAATATGTGTATATGTGTTTGTTTAAAGGTGTTTGAAGTGGTGGAACGTGTAGAAGAACTGAGAAGGAAGTGGCCAGTAGCGTGGGGGAAGTTAGACGATGGCAGTATTGGTGTGGTGACTCCATACGCTGATCAAGTGTTCAGGATACGTGCTGAACTTCGAAAAAAGAGATTATCTGATGTGAATGTAGAAAGGGTGCTAAACGTTCAAGGTAAGTATTAGTTGGAATGAAATTATGTTATTTAAATGCTTTTTTGGTGTTTAGTTAATAAATTTATTTTTTATTTACATATCATCTCCCTTTTCCATTCCTCACCCTTTCACCCCCGCTTCCCCCTCTTCCCTCTGTTTCCACCTTCTCCTTTCCACAAAGTCTGTCGTCTTCTTTTTTCCATATCTCTTACATTTTTTACGGTTTAGTTTTCTCATATTAGAGAAACCATATGATATTTAACTTTCTGGGTCTGATCCATTTCGCTGAGCATAATGGTCTTAAGGCACATCCATTTCTTACAGAGGACCCGAATTTATCATTCTTAATGGCAGAGTAATACTCCATTGTGTTACATATACACACCACATCTTCTCTATCCAGTCATCTATACTTGGGTATAGTGGCTTCTTTTGAGATTTGTCTATTATAAATTATGTGGCTATAAACATGGGTATGCATGTATCACTGTAATATGGTGACTTTAATTCTTTTGGGATGATAGCCAGAGAGTTATAGCTGGGTCTATTTAAAAGTTTAAGTCTTAGTCTGTTCACATTTCATTTTTAATTTCCTTAAAATATCTTAGATCATTAAGAGATTTTAAATTACCTTTCTTGACCAGCAGTGGCATAGTTACTTCATACTACTAAGTTCATTAACACCAAACTTTGCAATGAAAACTTATTTACATGTTTGTTAAATTTTTGTATCCAAAGCTGGATGTGGTAGTTCATGCCTGTAATCTAGCAATTGGGAGGCTAAGGCAGAAGGATTGCCATGATTTTGAGGTCAGCTTGAACTACATAGTAAGTTTAGGACCACCCTGGGTGATGGAGCAAAAAAATAGATACATAAATTTTCATATTTAAATAATAGAAATATTAAAAGACCTTTTCTATGACTGTAATTATCTCATGCCACATAATCTCTGTGCTGTAATTGCAGTCATAGTAACATCTAACATATGCTGTTGTTCAGCTGTACCAGGAACTCATTTCTTCACAAACAGTTTATCTGTAGACTTCCCTAAATGTATCAGCAGCAGCTCTTGAAGACTGTTTTTCTGTGATCGCTTGTTATAGAAATTGTGCTTTTAAATCTGTGAAGCAACACAGTGATGTAAACAGTGCAGAGAACGCAGTGCAGTGTTAAGTTTCATGGTAACGCCCAGCAGTGAGAGTAGAACAGTGCCCAGTTATGAGAAGCAAGTAGCTCCACTCCTGCCTGTTGTCTAGATCATACTCAGTTGGGGTACTTTAGAGGAAAATTAGTAGTAAACTAGAAAGCACCCAGAGGAGCCCTAGGATAGCTACTAATTTTGAAACTACTACATGTGTGACTGTAATGGGAGTAGGATTGGTTGGTCATTAGGAGAAACTATTAAGAGCTGACTCTGAAACTATTTTTCAGATTTTTGGGTATTTGATATAGAATCTAGGGATAGATAGATGGCTATAAGAAGAGTGCAAGAAAAACCAATACAATGCAAACCAAATTCTCTTTAAGACTTTCTTGTAGAATTGGCTGTATTTGTAATGGTTGCCAGAAGCTAGAAGACCCTACTTGAATAAACTGTCCTTGTGTTAGGTGGGACCTTAGACTAGACATTCTCAGTGCTTGAGTCTAGCAATAACATGGACTTAGTGTGATCAAATGTACATAGCATAGAATTTGCCATTTGAACTACTTTTATGTTTGTAGTGCAGTGAGTGAAGTATAGTCATGTTGTGTAGCTGTTGCACCGCCTGTCTCCAGAACTTTTTCCAACTTCCCAAGCTGAAAATCTGGACCCATTAAACAATAAATCTCTATTCCTCCTCCCCCCTCAGCCCCTGGCAACCACCATTATGCTTTCTGCCTCTGTGAACTTAACTATTCCAAGTACCTCATGTAGGTGAAATGGTAGCCCCATGTTGAGAATCCCTTACCTGAAATGCTTAGGATTGGAGGTATTTCAGATTTTAGAGCTTTTGGGTTTTTTCTTGAACTCACTTGTCCTTTTATGACTGGCTTATTTTCAGTTAGCATAATATCTTCAAGGTTCGTGTATATTGTAGTGTGTTCAATTCCTTCACTTATAATACTAGAAACCTATTGTATATACAGCACTCCCCACTCAGGCCTTTGCCTTGAGCTACACCCCCAGCCCTTTTATTTCATATTTTGAGACACTGTCACTAAGTTGGGCTCAAACTTGTGATTCTCCTGCCCTAGCTTCCCAGAGTGCTGGGATTACAGGCTGCACCACCAGGACTGGCTTGTAATACATTTTGTCACTAGCTCCTCTGTCCATGGACATCGGGGTTGCTTTCACTCATTGGGTGTTGTGAATAATACTGTTGTCTATGTGAGTGTGCAAATACCTGTTTAGCCCTTGGCTTTGATTCCTTTGGCTGTATACTTAGAAGTAGAATTGCTGGATGGATCTTATGGCATTTCTATGTTTATTTTATATTTTTGAGGACCCTCTGCACTTTTCCAGAGCAGTTCTATCATTTCATTCGCACCAGCAGTGCACAAGTGTGTCCAGTTCTCTATATCCTTGCAAACAACTGTTATTTAGCAGTTAGATCTTTTTAAATGCAATGGTTGTATAGTGATTTTGAATGACAGTCTTGCCTTTTTTCCCCCAAATTTCTTTTCGTAGGAAAGCAATTCAGAGTTTTGTTTCTTAGCACAGTACGTACAAGACATACTTGTAAGCATAAGCAGACACCAATCAAAAAGAAAGAACAACTTCTGGAAGATTCCACAGAGGATTTAGATTATGGTTTCTTATCTAACTACAAGCTTCTCAATACTGCCATCACAAGAGCGCAGTCCCTGGTTGCTGTGGTTGGAGATCCTATTGCTCTGTGCTCCATTGGCAGATGCAGGTAATTATGTGTCACTGAATGAGGCCTTAAGGGAGAAAATGTGATTTGTATCCCTGTGTACACGTTTATTTTTATGACTTGTTGTATAACTAAAACCAGGCTTATTCTAACTGGATATTCAGTGATGATAACACAGAAGTCTCTGACTTGAGTGTGTTCATGGGATAGATAGTGTGTGTTCATTCATTCATTCAGTCGCCACCCAGAGGTGCTTTCTGAGCGCCTTCTGTGTCATCAGTGCTGTAGTAGTCATCACTGGAGCTGTAGTAGTGAGCGTATGGACAAATTTCCCTGCCTTTTGGAGCTCACATCTTACTGGGTCACAGAGAAGAACTGACGATAAATAAGAACACTGTGTAGTATTTTAGTGAAATAGAACCTTTGGGGCAGTTAGTAGTGATGGGGAATATGAAATGGACTGGTTGGGACTTAAAAGTGGTGTGGGCAGGGGAGACCTTACTGAGAAGCTGTCTTTGGAAGAGAAGGTCTGGGCTATATGTGACTTGGGTAAAAGTGCCCTGGGACTTGGGAGCGGTGCCTGCAAGGGTCCCGAGGGTGCATGGTTATATGTATGTGTCCTTGGTGGAGAAGGAGTTTTGTTTTGTTGGCTGCCCCTTCCCCACTTCATTGTTACTTTAGTTTCAATTTTTGGTGAATTTCTTTCAAAAATCATTTTGTCTCAGGAGTTCTAAATGTTTATAATATTTTTTTTGTATCTCGTTCATCCAGAGGATCTACAAAAATTAAGGGAGAAGTGATAGTTACTTGTCTTTGGGTAGCTTTGTTAGAACTCATCAGACTGGTTTTGGGGAATAGTTTCTACTAAAATATGGTTAAAATAATCAACTAAAATTTTGTCTATGCATGATGCTTGTTAATAGAATTTTAACTGTGCAAAGTCAGTGTATAACGCTTGTACTTTGAAGTATTGAAAAGCTATGACCACACTTGTGAAAAAGCAGTCAAATAGAAATGTTTAATATTGTTTTATAAGAAAGAAATAAGCTAGGGAGTACTTAATATTTTATAACCATGATAATACCTGTCACAGGAAATTAAGAGTAGTAAAAAGATAGTGTAGACAGCCCCAAATCTTCCTTTGCTAATTATTTCTTTTTGACGTGTTAGAGTAGATAAAGCTGTTAAAACATGGCTCTCTGAAAGCACACTTGCTGATGCAGTACAGATATGGTGGCCTTTTATTGTGTTTTTTCATGTTCTAGCATGAATAAAAAATTGGGAAAGCAAGCAGTTTGGGACCTCTAGGAATAAACTGTATGTTAGAATTTAAGACCCTGGGGACTGCTAACAAAGGAATCAGATGGAGCTATGATTTATAATTATGTTAAGAAAAATAGCCTTAAAAAAGAGTTCAGAGGGCTCATCTGTAAATAATTCTGTTATTGCAACATATTTATTTGGTATTTGAAAACCAGAATGAAATTTATTTGTAACCACTTGTGACAAAGTGTGGAGAAAAGCATATGCTAATTCTAAATTACAGATGAATAGAACTAAGTATATTAATGAATCTATTAATTTGACTCCCATCCTGAGAATTTAACTTCAGTTACTTTATGAGACATTGAAAGTGTATTTGGTTATAGTGTAGTTGGTTGTGTTGTTGTTTTGTTTTGTTAAGACAGGAAGGATCTCACTCTCTATAGGCCAGTTCTTGGCAATCATCCTGCCTCAGTCTCCTGAGTGCTGAGGTTGCAGGCATGTGCCACCACACATAGCTATTTTGTGGTGCTGGGTGACAGCCCTGAGTCTCATGCTTCCTAGGGAAGTGCCTTAACCACTGAGCTATGCCCAGCCCTGCTGTGGTATTTTACCATTTGAGCTTATATTTATGATTTGATAAGGAAGAGCTCATTCAGTTTGGTTAGCATTTATTACACTAAAACACGTTTATAAAATGCGGTTGTATGTTTTAAAAACAGCTAAGATACAGGTCTATAGAGTGGTAGAGCCACTTTACTTTTGTGCCTTCCCTCCACGTAACCTCATGTATCAACTAACCTGAGTATTCAGAACAGAACAGAATGGAACAAAACAAGCGTCATTTGTTTCTACAGTATGATTATACTATGAAGTATTTGCATTTTCACCCATCTCTGACATAAATTGTTACTGTCTCACAGTAAATAGATAAGGAATTCTTCCTGAGGCTGTTCTATCTGAATTATCTGGGGCCAGTTTTTAACTTGATAGTCTTCCAGTTGCTTATTTCTAACTGCCTAGTTAGATTGTGCCAAGGATGCTATTAATTTATATGTTAAGTAAAAATTTTCAGAGGAATAATAAATTGTTGAGGGATAGGATCATACATCCCATAGCTATATGGTAATATTGATTGTCTGTTTTATTGGACATTTTAATTGTGGCTCTAGCCCAAGAGTTGATATTTGGGTCATGTGAATATTTAACCTTTAATAGTGCTAATTTTGTTAGAAATTAATTAATTTTTCAGTACAAGTAAACCTGGAGGATATCAAGGAATTCTTGGGTCCTGTAAGAATGGAGGACTAAATTGTAGTTCAAGTTCATCAGGACTTCTCTCCTCCTCTTACGTTGCATATTTATAAAAAATTAACTTTCCCTAATATTGAATTTTAAGGAATGATACAACTTTGTGAATTACACCACCTTAGAAGTCAGTTTTTCTGTTGTTTTATTTAAGCATCAATCTGAACTAAGTGGAGTGGTCCTGAACTCACTTTGTAGCCCATGCTGGCCTCAGATGCAGCAGTCCTCCTGTCTCAGCCTCTTGAGTACTGCTTTCCTCACTTGCTACACTAACAAATACTAATACAGCAACTGCCATGCCTTGATAACTTTCTCTCAGCCACGTGCTGGCGTCTGTGCTTTGCAGGCATTGATGGCCTCGTTGAGTTGAGTCATCCCACTAGTTCTGCATCGTGGTCATTTTCTTTGCTTTTTAAATGGGCAGCCTGATTCAGAGAGTTTAAATAACTGCCCAGGGTCACATAGCTATTTGTGGTTCACTCAAACAGATGTCAGACTGACTTCTAGTCTCAGGGTCTTCTCTCATGGCCGCGCTGCCTCCCCAGAAAGTGACAAGTGTGCACTACAGGTCTGTACTGAGTGGGGACGCGAGAGAGGTTGAGAGCATCGTGACGACGTTTTCATGCCGCTGCCTTTGGAGAAAGCCTTCTTACTGAATTTCAGCACTTTTTATTAATGCAGTAAAATACAAACATTTTATGTATTTATAGAGGTGTGTGTACATGGTTACACATATATTCACACATGTACACACACACTGTGTCACCTAAGGGCATCAGGAGATCATTTTTATTCAACTAGTTGTTCAATATTTTATCAGTGATTTCAGAAGTAAAATTTACATAAAAAACTAAACATCATATTCATGATGTTCAGTGGTTAAAGGTAAGGTCATATCCTTTGAAATACCTAAAATTATAGTATAATTATAATACTTAGATTCTTTAACCAACATTACTGGAAAAATTAACATAATGTATTATTTTAGGGAGGGTGCTGGGGAAGCCCTAAAGTAACCATAGTGGCTGGGTATTATGAGTGTAGTGAAGCTCTCAAGTAATCTCTAGTTCTGTGTTCTAGTAGTGAAACTCTCAAGTAATCTCTAGTTCTGTGTTATTTATAGTACTTCTGCGAAGTTTTGGAAATCAGTGGCAGTGAGAATGGTCTTTGAAAGAGCTTTCACTGAGAGAAAAGTTAAAATCTTTAATTTTAAAACTAACAACTTTTGAAGGAAAATATTTCTTTGAAAGCATAGACATGACTTTTTTGATAAGTAATGATGATAATATTGTGAGTACCCTAGTTTAATGGGAGCGTGAGATGTAGAGGTTAGGAAATTTGTTTGAAATCAGCTCAGTTACTGGGTGACACGATTAGGGACTATTTTTCTGTGTCAATGAGACAATAAGGAAAAAAGTCAGATTTGAATTTCAGGTCATAGGGCCGAAGGAACAGCACAACAGTTAGAGTGCTTGCCTAGCAAGGGCAAGGTCCTGAGTTTGACTCTGCAGCACTACATTAGTCTGATGTAGTGGTGCAGACCTGTAACCCAGGACTCTAGAGGCTGAGACAGGAGGATTGGTGCATCTGAGGCCAGCATGGGCTACAAAGTGAGTTCAGGACCAGCCTGGATTACGGAGAGAGACCCTATCTCAAACAAATAAATAAATAAGTAAAATTTAGGTTACTTTTCGAACTTGCTTACCTTAGTTAATTTATATTTATTATTATTTCTAAAGTGGTATCCTTTAGGCCATTTTTTTTTTTTAGATACCTAAGATCATGAAGTTTGTTTTTAAAGACAGGATCCCACTATGTGGTCCAAGCTGGCCCTGAATTTACTATGTAGCTCAGGTTGGTCTCAGATTCACAGTAATCCTCCTGCCTCAGGCTCCTGTGTCCTGGGATTACAGGCTGCACCACCATGCCTGGATTGCCTGGGTTCTTGTAGACAGAGATTGTCACTGAGCTACAGCCTTTTTATGGAATGCGGTAATCCTGTTTAATTCAGTTTGCTTCAGATCCTGTGTGATAGAGCTGAGGTCAGTGAGAGCAGGATGGGAACAGGATTTGGAGTTGAAGAAGGCGGCTCACGTATCAGAAGCACTAGCATTAGGGCTACTCTGGAATTGGTAGTGCTCTTCTAAACCGAGCTAGATAGAATCAAAGCCAGTCCATTCCTTCCTTGTATTGCGTTGTTGTAAGTTCAGCACAGCACAGAATGCCACTCTGTGAAACTCATGGTTTATCAGTCAGACTAAAAATCATGTCTTTAGAGTATGTTAGTATATAGTACAGTTGTGTTGATAAATGTTCACGTATTTGTACATTGTGAATGAGCAGTAAAGTTTGGAGAGTTAGATCCTGACAGCTGTCCTAGAGATAATTCTTTCTTGTTTTTTTTTTTATGTTACTATGAGGAAAAAAGACTTGATGGTTTCAGAAGGTATTTCATTTTATTTATTTTTCTATTTATTGACAGTAATGGGAACAAAAGGATTCTTTAAAAGGACAGTTTTTCAGTGTGTATTTTTTATCAGTACATACTTCCTGTAGCTGAATAATTGTCTTATTAACCTTTATGCCTTATAGTGAGAAATATATACTTAATATTTGGTATCTGCTTACATGTAGGCCTGAAATATTCCTCTGAACCCATTTCTTAAACTGACTTTAAAAATTTGGAAAGCATATGTAATAGAGATATAGTTCAGAATTAAAGTCTGAAAAGTTTTATGAATGTATTAGGATCCTATAATTCAGTTCCCATATCCATGTGAACTTTTCTAGAATAAACCTTTTCATTTATGCTTCTTAAAGCCAACTTGATTACCTGATGTCCATCTGGAGACAGGATGTCAACTTAGGAAGAAAACATATCACGTATCTTTTGTAACACATTAAAATTTTTGAACCTCATATAAATGTAGCTATACCATGTATGTATCCTAGTCACTTAAAATTTAAGAACTTTTCAGATGTTTTCTTCTTGAGAATCGAATTAATTCTCCAACTGCTAAGGGTGACAGTATACACTGTATGAAGTCCTGTATGTATTATTCTTCATTAGTATTCGTTATTCTGATTAAGAAATGAGTAATCAACATTAAAATTACTATTACTAGCTTTCTTGATTTGTTTAACTCATAATTTAGTCAATATTATTTATGACAGATAGCTGCAAAGAAAAACTGTAGGAGAAGCTAGTTATTTTTTAGAATCTTCTTGGGGATAATCTACTTTTTTCAAATTTGTGTTCTTTTCTTAGTCATTCAGCACAAGATTACTTTGACATGTCATGTATATATTTGAATTATATAAAGTCTATTGAATTTTATATAATGTATAGTATGTATATAAGTCTTGCAGTGCTAACTGTTAGATGACTACATTGTCAACAATTAGGACAGTTACACTGTCACTGATGGTAATGTGGAGCCACTCTTTAGGTCCCCTGTTCTTGACTGAAGTGTCATGGGGCACATGACTACATGTACATGTATGCCTAGAACTACAAAGCTTTGAGATTTTCATGGGTAACACATTCTTCTTTTGTGTTGACAGTCAAGCATCGACGTTGCTACTTAGCATTGGTGAGCCCTGCTCCTTTGTGTCATGCTACTTGGCGTGGCTATATTTTGAAGTACCAGACTTCTGAAATCTTGTGGTTTGTTAGAAAATTATACCTAAGGTGTAGTCAGATGACTGTTGGATTTCAGAACTTGGGGCTTGGTGGGGGCTTATTTGGGATTATCTTTAGTTACTTCTGTTCATTTTCGTGATCTCATCCACTGGTATTATAACCTGATCTTTTAAATTTTTTCTGTAGGAAGTTTTGGGAGCGGTTTATTGCCCTGTGTCATGAAAATAACAGCCTACATGGGATCACATTTGAACAGATCAAGGCTCAGTTAGAAGCTTTAGAACTAAAGAAGACGTATGTGTTGAATCCACTGGCTCCTGAGTTTATTCCCCGGGCTCTAAGACTGCAGCATTCAGGAAATAGCACCAAACAGCAGCAGCAGTCGCCACCCAAGGTAAAGCCTCTGCTGATGAGGTTGAAGAGGTTAAGGTGAGGACAGTTGCACAGCATCAGAGGCTTAGTTGGCCCTGAGTTACTGTAAGTATTGAGTTGAAGGTTATGTTTGATAGACAGTGGTTTCTGCAAGAGACATGTCTGGATTTGGACAGGTAAAGGAAAACAGGTGTGGTGTGTAACCATGCTTAATTTCGTAATCATCCTCAAAAAGTTTTAAGTACCTAAAAGCTCATGATACCTTTTGTACAACACAGCCATTCAGTGCTGTGTACTAATAGGCTTAGTCTAGTAGTCAGCAAAGATGTGAATAAGACAATACAGTTTAAAAGATGATCACATATTTTAGAAGTGTATGTTTGCAGCATACAGTTTACGAGGATTATGTTAGAGTCACAATACTTGTTTAAAGAAAATAATTCTAAATCTTTTATTGGTGACTAATTAATCTTTAGCATATTTTACACGGTGAGAAAGTCTGTTTGATTTCTTAAAGGTTGGTTGATTTCTGACATATTTTTATTGTACAGGTAAGAGTCCAGTCAGTGGAAGTGGAGGTGGGGGAGTGAAGACTATTGCTACTTTGAGCCATAGCGATTTTGAGCAGGCAGCTGTCTCGTTTACTAGAGAGCCTGAAGAAAATTCTGTAACTTAGCATCCTAAAAGGAAAGTTCTCAGAATGGCATGTGTATTAATCGCTTGTTTTGTGTGTGTGTGTGTGTACGTGTATGTATTTATAGTTCTTAACACAGTCAAACTTACTAACATGAATTAAGAGTTAGTGTTGAGCTTTATTATAATTAATATATAAGCAATAATGAGTGGTTTAATATTTTCAAAGTCTTTTAGCTAAAAAGGTATTAAGCTGGGAAGAAAACTACTTCCTGAGCTAATACAGTGTTGTAAATTCTCAATTTAATAAAAACGTACTGAATGCATGGTAATGCTGTAGTTATCTGGATTATTAGATGAAGCGTTTTGCATAAATGATTCTCTTCTGTGTGCCAGGTGTTACAGCAGGTGCTGTCAAGGCATAGATAAGCAGATTCGGCCCTCTGAGTGTCTTGCAGCAGGCATTGGAGGAAGTAGGGGGCTGATGGTCAGAGGAAGTGATGGATTCAAGTCATTTTCACCACAGAGGTCTTGCTGAGTTTATTGAGTGGGTGAGATATTGAGAGGTTATGGAAAATAAAGAACAACACAACTAGACTGTAAGCTCAATGACAGCAGAAATGTCTGTATTATTTACTGCCATGGCTTTTACTGCCTAGGGCAATATCTCACTTAGAAGTAATTTTTAAACAAATGAACTTTAGAAAGAAGTTTGGTTGTTTTGTTTTGAAACAGGGTATTGCTCTATAGTCCAGGCTGGTCCTGAACTCAGTATGTAGCTCAGGCTGCCTCAAACTCAGAGCAGTCCCCCTACCCTGCTAGTACTTGCATTATAGGCATGCTCCACCACACCTGGCGAATCTTTGTGTGATGCTGGGGAATCAACCCAGGGCCTTTTACTTGTTAGGCAAGTACTGTAACTGCTGACCTATGGCCCTAGTCCAAGGAAAAGCTTTCTTTCAGCTTTCTATTACTTTAAAAACTACCTGAGGTGATAAACTAAGAAAGAGAAAGTATTTGAAACTGGGCATGATGGTGCACACACTTGTAATCCCAGCACTTAATAGGCTGAGGCTGGAGGATTGCTGTGAGCCCAGGGTCAGCCTAGGCTATGTGGTGAGTTCAGGACCAGCCTGGGATACAGAGTGAGACCCTTCTCAAGAGAGGAAGAAATTACATGATTTGGTATACAGTGTTGGAATGTTCAGTTCATGATCAGTTGGCTTGGTTGCCTTGGGGACTGTGGTTGTAATTATGGTTGAAATACATGGCAGAGCAATGTCTCGTGGCTGGGGTGTGAAAGAGAAAAAAAAAAAAAAAGGAGCATCTGGATCCCAGTACGCTCCAAAGGCATGTCTTTCGTGACTTGAACACCTCCCATTGAGGCCCATGTTTTTTTCCCCTTCCTGTTGGGGATCCAACCCAGGGCCTGAGTGCAAACACTACCTCCAAGCTACATCTGCAGCCCTGGGCCTCACTCTTAAAAGCTCTGTAACCTCCCAGTGGCTGCCATGCTGGGGACCAAGCCTCTAACACACAAGTCTTTGGATTCCAAATTCAAACTGTAGCAAACTTTTATAAAAGATAGAAGATGAATGAAAGAATAGGGGACATCTCTACAGAGGGCAGCACCTATGGCAGGTGCTCACTGAGTATCTGACAAGTGAATAGAGGTTATGGTGTAACCAGTGGAACAGAATAGAGCTTCTTTCTTTCAGTGAGAAGGTTGTGTAATTAAAGAGCAAAAAACACCTCCCAAAGTTTATTCAGAACTTTAAAGAAAATCTAATCCTATACATGTCCCATTATTTTCTATATTAGGAATTCACCAAATTAAAATTACTATATGTGCACACAATGTAAATAATCAGTAATTTCATGTAATTCAGGTACTGTAGTGAGCCACAGTTACCTTTGTTACCATATCTTCCTCCACCTTCTGCTGTTTTTACATCCATTAAGTTGTTTTTTGAGGCTTGAATTTATTCTGGAGTCATTTTAAAATTTAACTTTGTATTTTAGAGGTATTTCACAGTAAAAAGAATAGTATAATGAACGCATCCTCTGTGACACAGCTCCTTCAGTTACCAACTTAATCTTGTTTGATCTGTGTTCTACTTCTCTCTTATCCCACCTCTGCCAAATAAATTGGAGAATTTTGAAACACATCTCTTCTTTTGTGTCATATGCTGAACTCTTGATGAAGGTGGTGAATTTATTTCATATATTCATTCATTTATATAGTAAAGAATGATGTTTCTGAAAATGTGATATTGAGCCATTCCATTTATTCAGATTTTCTTAATTTTAACACAGTTCTCTCGATAAGGAAGATTACATTAATTTCTTCAGTGTTAGAATAGAATTTAAAATTGCACTAAAGTTTCTTGTAAATGAAATCGTCAGAATGTTGTGTGATGGTTGGAAGGTCCCCAAGACCTTCTGGCTTAGGGCAGAATTTGGCAACAAAATATGCCCCTACTTGCCCAGCAATCAGAGAGCTTTATGTCCTCACTTAGTTGTGTAATAAAATTTAACCAAGGTACAAAATATGACAAAAGAATTTGGGAGCAGGTCGTCCTAGCTCGCCCTTCATTGCTTTGCCTTCTCTAGGCATCAGTTCCAGGCTTCATAGAATTAATGCACAGAGAGAAGAGCCTTTGCTGCTGTCCTTGCCTGGCTTCCCTCTGGGCGCTTGCTGGATGCGGTACTCAGAAGCCTTCCTGGCATGGGCTGCACCGATTGGCCCACACTGTAACACTGTATGCACTTCAGAATATAGGTAATACTGCAGATAATCCACTACAAGGCATGTGATTATTTTATAGGCTTTAGTTTGTTGACTGTTCTTCACTGACTTTTTAAAATTTTTTTAAATTTGAGACAGGATCTTGCTCTGCAGTCCAGGATGGTTCTGAACTCACTGTTTAGCTCCTGCTGGCCTTGAATACACACACAGCAGTCCTCCTGTCTCAGCCTCCCACGTACGGGGATTACAGGCATGCGCTACCACGCTCAGCTTATATAGTGCTGGGAAATGGAACTCAGAGCCTTGAGCTTGCTAGGCAAGCACTTTAACTCCTGAGCTATTCCTCCAGCCCCTGTTTTCACCATTTATACTTAGCCGCAAATATTGTCACTGTCTATTTGTAAGAATATATGTCAGCTATTGTTCACCTTAATAGCATCGGCGCCCATCCAGGTTGGACAGATGCTGGGTCCTCACTGTACATTTGTTGAATAAATAAGTGGAAAAAATGAACAAATGACTAAAAAGAAAACATTTTCAATGAATAAATGGTAGATAATAGCTGGATGTGGTGGCACACACTTGTAATTCTAGCATTCTGGGAGGGTGAGCTAAGAGGATCCTAAGTTCAAGCCCAGCTTGGGTGACTTAGCAACTTAGAGAAACCCTGTCTCAGAATAAGAAATAAGAATAAAAAGGGTGGTGGATATAGCTCAGTGTGAAGGCCCTGGTTTCAGTCCGTAGTACTATGAAAAAAATCTTGATAATGCCAGCTATATTTGTTTATAAACAGTTGATGACTTGAGCTACGTTAGCTTTTAAAAATTGTGACACTAGCATCCTACCCAAAATAAGTGCACTTCCTAAGATTTATTATGAGAATGTAATTAGATTTTTATGGAATGACGTTTATATAGTTAATTCTAGCCTACTGATACATTGTTTTATCTATAAGCTACTAAATATTGTATATTTTACATAAACGAAGAGAATTTCCTGCTCTAAAGTTACCCACTAAGTCAAACTATTCTAGGAGTATTACCTGTGTTGAACTGTATGGTGTGCTGAACTATACTTCTAGACATGCAGCATTTTTATGTGATGGGCCCCAACTTTTTTTTACATTTAATGTATCACACAACACCCATAACAGACTCTTGATTTATATTGTCTAGCATGCCTCCAGTTTACAGTATAGGATTAGAATAGAATTTAAAATCCCAATAAGTTTTCTTATAAATGCAGTCATCAAAATGTTGTGTGATAGTTAGGAGCAGGTCATCCTATCTCACCCTTCACTGCTTTACTCTTTCCGGGTGTCAGTTCCAGCAAGGGATATGCCCAGCATGCCTCCAGTTTATAGTGTAGGATTAGAATACAGCCGGATTCTGTTCCCCTTGGCTGTGTTACTCTTTGTGTTAGTTTCTCATTGCTGCTGTAACAAATTACCATGAACATCGCAGCTTAAAGCAATGCAGATTTATCATCTCATGGTTCTGGGTCAGATGTTGGGACTGATTTACTTGATTTCTCTGCTCCTAGTTTCATAAGGTTGGTGTTAAGGCTCTGGCTGCTTGAATTCTTACTTGGAGTCTCTGGAAAGAATTTGTTTTTAGGGCTGGAAGATTACACAGTGCCTAGAGCACTAAGGCCCTGAGTTGACTCTCAGCATCACATAAGTGGGTGTGGTGGTACACACCCTGTAAACCCAGCACTCAGGAGACTGAGGCAGGGGGATTACTGTGAGTTCAAGGGTAGCCTGGGCTAGGCTACATATTGAGTTCAGAACTGGCTTGTAGTATAGAGTAAAACCCTGAAAAGAAAAGATTTGTTTCTGAGTTGTTGGAGGCTCAGCCCCTTGTGATAGTAGGGCTGAGGGGCTTGTTTCTTGGAGCTGTGCTTGGCTTGCGGAGGACCCTTATTAGTTCCCAAGTTGTTCCTGACTTGTTAGAGCTCAGAGTAGTACACTGAACCCTTTTGTCCCCGGGAATCTCAGACTTCACATCTCTCACTTCCTCCTCTTCTCTGACTCTGTTTAGTTAGAAGTTTCTTTGCTTTTAAGATTACTGTGATTGGATTGGGCTGTCCGCCATATAATCCAGGATAATCTCCCTATTTTAAGCCCACACTTCCAACTATATCTATAAGATGGCTTATGCCATGTGTGGCATACACATTCACAGGATCCAGGATCAGAGTGTGGACGTCTGTTGGGGCACAGCTCCGCTTACCATACAATGACTAAGTTGCTGTGCCTCAAACAGTTGTCGCTGGCCAGTGGGTCATTAGCAAGCTACAGTGGTAGGTTGAGAGGCAAATAAATCCAGATGGCTTGAACACTGTCTCAAAAAAAAAAAAAAATCTAAATGTTTTTTAACCCTCCAGCAGCCATCTTATCTTCCCATGTGTCACAGGCCTCCCTTTCTTCTGTCAGTGTGTGTGCACAGCTGGCCAGCGGCTGCTCCCGCCTGCGCCTCCGTCTAGTGGCTTATGCTTCTGATGCTATCTCTACTTCCACTATATCTGTTTTGTCGTTTTTCTGCTTTTCTTCTCACATCTTTTTTCTCAGACGTTTGTTATGCAAAGCAGATGCCCAGAGCCTTAAACCCTTTCTCCGCTGGTTAGTGGGTCAGCCGGGCTTATCTGTTGACTGCTTTTTTTCCTCATGTTTACAGAGTTACGTCTCAGGTGGCCTTGCCCACCTGTAGCCAACCCACCGACTTTCAAGCTTTAGCGTTTACTGCTGATCTTAATATTTAACTTTCCCAACCAATAAGTAGATAAATGGAGAATCATTGTACTTGTGCTGTGGTCAAAATGAATGTTTTCTTCTTTCTATAGATAATATTCCACCTTTTTTCTTTTTTAACTTGCTTGCATCTAGAGGTAGGTTGCATAACGTGCCCCTTTTTCTCAGTTGGCTTACTGTGTCTTACTGACAATTAGGTGGCAGGAAGAGCAAGTTAGGCTCTTTTTTTTAATCAATCTAGAACTTCAGAAGCCATGTTTCTTCAAATACTCTTTGGCCCAAATACAGCATATTTATTGATAAACTATTATCATTATATGATCTGCCATTATTTATGTAATAAATGGCCATGTAGGTTATTAACACTTACCACACATGCAGACCATGCCTTGAAGAACATCTGTGCCCAAATCTGTGATTATTTTACTTGAGTAAATTTCTGGAAGTACAGTTACAGAATTAAATTATGTGTATATTTTTGATGCTTCTGATACATATTGCCAAATGCTGTTTAGCAGTTAGCTAGATTTTTTCTCAAATAAATTATTTTAGTGCTGATTTCCAATTCCTTTAGAAAAGTTTTCTAAGATACTGTGAATCACACTCAAAATATCATAAATTCCAAACTATGTTTATATTTCTATTGCTATTTTAAAGGTTTTGATCCTCTAGAAGACTGAGATTTTTTCCCTTGAAAAGCAACTTTTATGTTTTGTTTTAATTCTTAGAAAATTTATACAGAGACCCAAAGGAATAGAATGTAGACGTCAGTTATGATGGTTGCATATTTCTCTTCATTATAAAAGTAATTTTAAGTACCCTTAACTTGAGATTGTGAAAACTGGAGGCACAGCATTATTGCATAAGATAGTCACAGTCTAATATTTAAAAAGAAAGCTGACTCAGTGAAGCCTAATATTTTGGTTTTGTTTTTGTGACAGGGTTTTGCTTTTGTCATCCATGCTGGTCCTGAAAATCACTATTTATTCCAGGTTGGCCTCAAACTCAGGGCAGTCTTTCTGCCTCAACCTCCCAAGTGCTGGGGTTATAGGTGTGTGGCACTATACCTGGCTTATGTGGTGCTAGATAATTGAACCCAGGGCCTAGTGCTTGCTAAGCAAGCACTCTAACCTTTGTGCTATTTCTCCAGTCCAGCTCTAATATGTATTATAGACTCAGAGTTAATGTTTAATTTTTTAATATTTAATTTACATATAATTAGGAAGAGAGTTCTTATTCTCTAATGTTAAATATTTTAAATTAATGTCGTTTTTTTTTTCTTTAAAGGGAAAAAGCCTTCATCATACCCAGAATGATCATTTCCAGAATGATGGAATTGGTAAGTAGAAAAATTAGTCCCTATGAAAACTTGGCTTATGTAAGAGTACCCCAGGTTCATCCTTAGAAACAGATCAGTTTCTCACTCCCTTTCTTTACCTCTCTTACTCCCCCTTTCTCACTCTGTCTCTCCCTTTCTGTTTCTACCTCCCTTTTTGTCTCTCACTGTTTCTCTCTCTTCCCTCTCTTTTTCTCTCTCTGTCTCTTCCTCTCTTCTCTGCCTGTCTCTCACTCTGTCGGTTTCTCTCTCTCCCCTGTCTTTCTCTGTCCCTCTCTCTTGTCCTCTTTTCTTCTCTCTCTCTCTCTCTCTCTCTCTCTCTCTCTCTCTCTCTCTCTCTCTTTCTCTCTGTCTCTCTCCTTTCCGGTACACACAGTCATTTTGGGACCTCGCTTCTGCTTGTGTCTTTCCGAGTCCATGTGTTGATACATTATTTCTGAAAGAGGGCCATTTTTTTTTAGGTGTAATCTTATGCAGAAGTTTTGAAAAGAAACATTAAAACTTTGCATTTAATATAAGTATTTAGCAAATACTTCTATCCTACAAATACTAGACCAGACAAATTTCAAGATAAATCTTATTTAAGTGATTTTAAGTTTTGTAGAATTATCCTTTTTTTTTTTTTTTTTTTTTTGAGACAGAGTCTCAGTCTGTGGTCCAGGCTGGTCCTGAACTTGCTTTGGAGCCCAGGCTGGCCTTGAACTCAAGGCAGTCCTCCTGTCTCAGCCTCCCGAGTGCTGGGATTACAGGCATGTGTCACCACGCTCAGCTCATGTGGTGCTGGGGAATCGAACTAGGGTACTTAGTGCTTGCTAGGCAAGCGCTTTAACTGCTGAGCCATTCCTCCAGCCCCAGAATTATACTTTTAAAGTAATAGTTGCATAACCTTCATTTTATATGTGACTGTGTTACAACTTAAATTCCACATCTTCATTCTGAAGGATTACATTTCGCTGGTCTTAGAAAACTTTTTACTAAAAGTGTGTGCACACATGGTTTCCTTTCTTGAAGGTCACATCTCTGGCTCCTCAGAATTTAAAATTACTCTAGTTTATAGAAGGAATATTTGCAAATCAGCTCAAGTTGATTTTCGAGGGCATTGTGAAATGGTCATATTTCTAATATGTTTTGTTCTTCCACAGTGACAATTCTTTGAAAGATTTTTGGGGCATACTTGGGAAACACGTTTTTGTTGTTGGTTGACTGAAACTGTTTTTGTCCAGATCAGTATGTCTAGCTATTGAGTGCATCCTTCTTCTGTTTATTTTTCAGTTCAGCCCAACCCTTCTGTGCTTATTGGCAATCCTATTAGAGCCTATACTCCTCCACCTCCTCTTGGACCTCACCCAAATTTGGGAAAATCTCCAAGCCCTGTTCAAAGAATAGATCCTCACACTGGGACGAGCATTCTTTATGTACCTGCTGTCTATGGAGGGAATGTAGTTATGTCGGTGCCTTTACCTGTAAGTGGCTGTAATACTTAAGGGAATAAATAGATGTCATTAAATGAGGGACAGTCTCAAATGGTGTTCTACCAGGCTCTTTTTTGGGGGGTGAGGTTCTGGGGATCCAACGCAGGGCCTCTTGGCATGCTAGATAGAGTCATGTTCTCTGTCACTAGCAATACTCCCAACCTCCAAGCACCCAGTCTTTTTTTTTTTCAGCTTTTCAATTTTAATCAGCTTTTTAAAAAGTAACTTTTATCTGTAAATGTGAAATTCGGTAATGATCAAAGAAACATGTATTACTGCTTCTAATTTGTCACTAGATTATTGGTGACTACAAAGAAATCTGTAAATTGGATGCTTTGATTTAGAAGCCTTTGTATTTTTTAAAATATTTTTTTCTGAGGAAAATTGGGCTGCAGGTTAACAGAACTAGCAAATTGGTTTCTTGTTTTATAAAGCTGTGTTCTTATTTTGTTTTTTACCTTTTTGATAAAAGAGGCTGAGAAGCATATATTTAGTGTAGTTTTTCTGGATCTGAGTTTGTCTGGGAAATTCCATGCCTTTTGAACACTTACTGAGCTACTTAAAAATTCCACTGAATCCTTTTAAGACGAGATTTTTAGAGAGCTTCCATCTTGTATATAAATCCATTTTTATTTCCTTTGAAAAGGTTTAAAAGTATTTCTGGCAATGTGTAGCTATGTGGACATTTTAAAATTCTTGAGTTTCAGACCAGGAGATAATTTCTTTCATTTAAGTGGAGTGCCGCAACTTCAGGTAGAAATAAGCATTGCTGATGAGTTTGGCACCCCCGGCCAAATCCTGAAAGGAAAAATGCTTACAGATACTACACTTGATCATAGCCAGAAGGCTGAGAAGTGGTGCTGTGAACATTCTTTAGCCGTGTTGGCCATAAGAATTCACAGTCATGGCAGCCAAACAGATTAATTGTCAGTAACAGAATATGTAATTCATGCCCACTCCCCATAGACTTAAGACTCTTAGCTGTGTTATTTCTTCCCAGGCAGCCTGGCAACATTATACATCATCTACTTGAAATAGTAACTATCTTAGGATTTAAATTTCACTTTACTAGGTCAAAGAGGCTTTTGTTACATAAGATTTCTAAGACTGTGTATCTGACAGTTACACTAAAATAGGAGGGGCAATTGTTCAGAACTTGTTTTATTTCTTTTATGTTAATATGCAGAGACTTTCCATACACACCTAAACAAGTGTTCCATTTCTGTATTTTAAGTTGAATTATCAAAAGTGCTAAAGTAATGACTTACTTGAATTTTTCCTATGATAAGTGAACATTAAATGCTTTGAACAGTCACATAAAATTGGGTATCTACTTTTTTAGTTAAGACCCCTTAAACTAAATTGTCTCTTCCTCCTTGTCTTACTTGGTCTGTTAAACCATGTAACTATGCATTTATGTCTTGAAAAGATAGCTTTCATGGTGATCTGTGACATGTATACATTGATTTGAGGTGAAATAATTCAAGAATGTAAAATGATGTAATGCTCAAGGAATAACTGTCTATTTTAAGTCCTTAGTTTCTCCCTAATCTGAAAAATGAGCCATTTTTTCCGTATACACTGGTGATTCAGGGAGCTATTTTTTTTTTTTTTTTTTTTTTTGCTAGCTAAGATATTACAATAATTCTATCAGTTGTTACTCTTAAATAGCATTGACTTTGTTGCTAACTCATTTTGGTAAAAGTAAAAAAGTAACATCCGTGTGTGTCTTCTTTTTTTTTTTTAAATTAACAGTGTGACAGCAATTTAGTTTTTTAAATGTAATTAATGCAGTCATTTTATTTTTATAATAACTTAGGTACCATGGACAGGATACCAGGGTAGGTTTGCAGTTGACCCTCGGCTTATTACCCATCAGGCAGCGATGGCCTACAATATGAACCTGTTGCAGACGCACGGCCGGGGGTCCCCACTGCCTTACGGCCTCGGACATCACCCACCGGTCAACATAGGGCAGCCACAAAGTCAGCACCTGGAGAAGGAGCAGCATGAGCAAAACCGAAATGGTAGGTTGCTGACGCGTGCCTCTCTTGGAGCTGGTGACTGAAAGCTCTGTCTGGGGTTAGGGACTGTGGATTCGCAGCCCCTTTGAGAGAGATCCGGATGTAAAAACGTGAAATCCTCCTTGTAGGTGATATACATATGTGCATAAAGACTTTCAGAGGGCTTTTTAAGACCTACTTCGTGTTAGTGTTTTCATTAATTTTAATATTGAGAGGGCTTTAAATGGTCGGTGAGATAGGAAATCTCATGTTGAACAGTTTTTGATAACAGTATCCTTTCATGGTATAATACGCATTAGTGTTATTCTGGGACAGTTGATATAAAGTAGTTTTTTACGCCAATCTGTCAGAATTACAAACAAGAAAAATTACCTAGCACTTCTTTCTTGCACTCAAGGCCTTTGAACTGAGCTACATCCCAGCTCATTTTTATTTTTAATTTTGAGACAGGGTCTCACTAAAGTTGGCTAGACTGGGCTGGAACTTTGGTCTTTCTGCCTTAGCCTCCTAGAGTGCTGAAATTGCAGGTGTGCATCACTATACCCAGCACCTAATGTTTTTTTAAAATTAGACTTATGGAGGTATAATTTATATACATTAAAACTTACCCTCTTAAAACATGCAGTTTGATGAGTTTTAACAAATAGTTATTAACTATAACTATTATAAAAATAAAGGTGTAGGATGTTTACATTACATCAGGAACTTTTCTTGTGCTATTTTGTAGTCATCAGTCTAACCTATCTTCTAATCTCTAATCCTAGCTGTGGGCAACCACTAATTGATTTTTATCCCTATGTTTTTGTCTTTCCTCTAGCATGTCATAAAATAATATGGGCACATATATACACTGATTTTCCGAGATGAATTAGTCATATATCACAAGCATACTAATAATTAAAATGAGTGAAATCATATGAGATGTGATCAAAAGTCTAGTGAATGCTTAAATGAAAATTAATTATTGGAGTAAAACATATTGCCACTAATCCTCCTAAAAATACTTCCCCTTGCTTGTCAAAAATAAAAAGAAAAACATGTTTCTGTTAGGTATCAATATAATTGACTTTTTAAAATTTTTTTACTTTAGTGTGACAATCTGTATCTTTTGGTTGGATGTGATCAAGCCATTTACACTTAATTTGTTACTGACATAGTTAGGTTTGAGACTCTTGTCTTTCTACTTCTTTTTAATTTGACCAGTTTTTGTTTTCTGTCTTCCCTTTTATTTCTTTTCTGCCCCTTTATGGGTTAGTATTTTTTATGATTTAATTTCATTTCCTTTGATCTTATTAGGAATAACTTTGTTAGGGTTTTAGTAGTAACTTTAGGATTTATGGTGTTCATCTTTTATTGTAGCCTACTTTCCTATTTGTATATTACTACTTTGTGGATAGTAAGTGAAATTACAGTATCTTAGTTTTCTTGTTCTGGGTCCATAATCTATTGTTATCATGCATTTTGCTTTTTGTGTGTTTGTAAATGTTAAACAACCAAATTTACTTTTAAAGTTTTTTTTTTTAAATAAAAAAACGTATTTATCTATGTTGTTATCACTTGAATCTTTCTTTCTGAGTATGTGTCTTCCATATATAGAGTCTTCTTTCTACCTGAAGGACTTTGTATGTGAGTGTGCTACGGGGATATTCTTAGTATTTCAAGTCCACCAATTATGAATTCTTTCAGATTTTACATCTGAAAAAATGTCCTTACTTCACACCCACCGTGAAAGATTTTTTTTTTTTTTTTACTGTAGAATTCTTGGCTGGCAGTTGTTATTCAGTACTTCAGTATTTGTTTCTGTTTTCTCCTTTGCGTGTCTTTCAGTGAGAAATCTACTGCCTTTCTTTTTTTTCTTTTATACTAGCTTTATATTTTCCTCCCACAGTTTTCTGTTTATTAGTATATATTTGTGATGCATAATAATTTCATTCAAGTTGGGGGCTTGATGCATAGGCATATCACATCTCAGTCGCTTTTACCTCTCTTTCCTCCACCATTCTTACCCTTGTTTTCTTGGGGAAAGTAATGTCTTTTTCTTTGGCTACTTTAAAGATTTTTTTAAAAAATTCTGGTTTTAATAATTTGATTAGGATATGCCTTTGTGGAGTTTTATTCATGCTTCTTGTGCTTGTGGTCATTTGAACTTTATTGCTTTTTGAAGCTTGGAAATTTTTAACCTTTATATTTTTTAGGTATCTTTTTGTTTTACCCTTCCCCCTCTCCTTTTGGTATTACAGTTATTCATATCTTAGAATGTGCAAAGCTTCCCCAAAGTTCATGGATGCTCTTTTCATTTTGGTCCTTAAATTCCCCCCCCCCCCATTTTGTCTTACGCGGAGTAGATTCTGTGACTGTGCCACAGCTTGCCAAGGATTTCTTCTTCAGTGTGTAATCTGCTGCTGATTTTATCTAGTGTTTTTCAGCTTGGATTTCTGAAGTTCAGTAGTCAGGCTGTTCTCACACAATAAATCATTTCGCAAAATTTTTGTGGTGTTACTGAAAGGACGTTTTTGAAAAAGAGCTCAAATGATGTATTCTTTCAAGGAATTTAAAATATTCAACAGTTTTTATAAGTACTTTTCACATTATGGTATTATTCAAGTCTATAATAGTTGTGCATTGTTTGTTTTTTGTTTTTTGATGCTGGGCCTTGCACACGCAAGTGCTCTACCACCATGCTATACCATAATTTTGTTCTTTTAAATCATAATTTGCTTTACTATATTTAGTTGGCTCTCTATTACCTTTCATAATGTCTTTATTCACTGTATTAACTTTCCTAAAAGAACTTCAAAGGAGGAAAGATTTGTTTTGGCTCATAGGTTGAGAGTTTCAGTCTGTGGTCGCTTAGCCCCATTGTTGTGGACCCGTGGTGTACAGTACAAGATGGCAGAAGTGCATGACATGGAGGCCTAGCGCCTTGTGACATCTGGGAGCGAAAATGGAGAGAGCGAGTGAGCAAGAGACAGACAGAACAGACACAGCGAGTTTCCAGTACCTTCTTCATGGACTTCTCTCCCCCCCCCCCCATCCCCCCCC